>JBCFYV010000100.1:24377266-24615209 GCA_039000515.1 Timema cristinae | reverse complement strand
ACCCTTTAGTCGTGGCGACCGCGTTTACAAGGAATCTGATACCCAAACGACAACGTATTAAATTCATCGGCAATCCTTAGTTTGGTGTACACGGGCCAGTAGACATTATTCTGAGAAACGGTACATACAGTCGCAAGACCTTTTCTCAAAATTTTCGTTCGGTATCTGTAGGTATCTTTCCGCAGCCTGTTCAGAGTCCATCGCTTTCAAAACGTCAAAATTAGCGTCATTCCGTTTGCCGTAGTTTATGGTGATCCTGCGAACCTTACACGCCGTTTCTGTTTTGGCAGGATTGCCATTAACACAAACTCTATACGCGTAATTCTTGGCGCCACCTGTTATAAAGGCGCTAATATAGCTTCCCGGACCGCAATCTTGAAGTTCGTCAGTGAGGTCACCTAAAATATCTCCTGTTGGTGGAATCCAATCATCAGGGTGTTCCGTGAATAGAACTTTATTTTTATCACTATACAAAACGTGGTCCCCCAATTGTTCAAGGTTGCTGTATAAGTGTAACCTAGCCATAGTAGTCGTGTAGCATGTCACCGCCACACTCGTGTTAGAGTTAGGGTGCAACGCGTCTCACGCATCCTTGTAATTAAGGAACATTACCTAATCATCAACATCAATGACTCTGTTCACGGGGATATATACACACATATACACACATACACACACATTCATACATACACACACATACATTAAATTTAGATCATAGGGCATAGGCAAATATTTAAAAAACAAAAAGAAGACATAAAAACAACAATGTAAACACCCTATATATTTTTAACTTAATATCTTTGATATAAAACAAATAAACAAAACATTTCCATAATCCTTACAATATTGTTGCGCCATAAAGTAGTGAGTTGGTATTATTTGTAAAAAAATATAAATAATGTATTTATTTTTATTTATATATATATATATATATATATATATATATATATATATATACAACTGTGCATGCAATTAAGGATTTTTATGGTGATGTAAGCAAAGAATGAAAAGCTGAAAATTCGCTGGGAAAATCGGGCTTTCGTTTAATCATTTTACCAACACCCTCGACACCTACCTAATCTTTAAAATGAGCGGTCGTTTATCAAAATATGTTCAGTCACTTCCCCGTAATTTTTATAACCGGAGACTTGTTTATCAATATATATATAAGATATGATAGAGATCGAGAGAAAATATGATAATGAAAATGAGAGTGTGTGGGTGTTGTGTGTGCGTGTGTTGTGTGTGCGTGTGTGTGAGAATGAGTGTAAAAGATTCAGAATGAGCAATTAAGAGAGATTGAGTGAGTGGGAACGAGTGATAGTGAGAGAGTATGTGTATGTGTTAGAGAGAACCGAGAGAAGTGGTAAAGAAAGAGTGTGTTTGAGAGTGCTAGAGAAAGAGTTTGTGTGAGAGAGAAAGTGAGAGAGAATATATATAAGAGAACGTGAGAGTGTATTTGAGAGAGTGTGTGTGAGATAAAGTGAGAGAGAGTATATGACGGAGAGTGTCTGATAAAGTGTGTGAGGGAGTGTGTGAGAGAAAGAGAGAGCGTGTGAGATATATCGTTTAAGTGAAATTTTTGGAGTGAGACTGTGAGAGGTATTGTGTGAAAGAAATCGAAAATGCTAGACCATGTGAGAGAGAATTTGGAAGAGAACGTTAGAGCAAGAGAAAGTTTGAGTAAGAAAGATTGAGAGAGAGAGTGTTTGATAGAAAGATTGAAAGAGAGTATTAGTCATATAAAGATAGTTTGTATGAGAGAAAATTCGAAAGAGATTGTTTGAGATAGAATGAATTTGATGGAGTGATTTTGAGAGAGATTTATAGATAGTTTGAGAAATTGAAAGAGTTTAAAACAGAGAAATATAGAGAGGGTGTTTGAGAGAGTGAGAGAGAGAGCGAGGGAAAATGTAAGAGCGTGTAAGAGAAAGTTTGAGAGAGACGCAAAATTTGAGAGAGAAAGAGTTTAGGAGATAGTAAAAGTTTAAGAAAGAGAGAGATTAAGAGTAAGTGTGATAAATATAATGTCTGAAAGAGTGTTTAATAGTATGTGTGAGTGGAGAGAGTGTGAGAAAGAGGTAGAAAGTATGAGAAAATATGATAGAAGATGTGTGAAAAAGTGTTGTAATAGTGTGTGTTTGTGAGATAGAGGGAGGGGGGGGGGGGAAGCGCGAGGGGGAGAGCGTGAGAGAGAAATTGTAATAGAGAGAAAGGTCAACGTGAAAAGATAAATGGAACACACAAAACATTATTTTGAAATATCATCCTCTCAAAATTAAGTATTAGGATGGAAACAAATTGAAATTACTGTATTTCTATTATGTTTTTATTGATAAGATGGATATAAAAACCCATTATTTGAAAAAAATGAATGGCAAAACCCATATTTAGATAAATAAATAGCCATTTTCGAATTTATCAAATTATATATAAGATAAGTATGCTACTGAGTCTACGGATTTCTAGAGATTTTCATTTCAATAGTTTGGATTTCAATATTTGGTTTTCTTTTTGAAATTATTCAAGATATGTTTTAATTGTGTCAGTCTTATTCACAATTGGTTGACTTGTCTCGTTGCTTATGTTTTGAGATACCCTAATTGGTTGACTTATTTCGTTGCTTAAGTTTAGAGATACCCCAATTGGTTGACTAGTTTCGTTGCTTATGTTTTGAGGGACACATTGAAAAACACCTACATCATCTTTGGTTTTCTTTCTCTGCATACTTATAAAATATAGTAAATCGCGCATAGACGTGCTTGACTGTGCAATTTTGGAGGACAACTTTATTTCCAACTCGGGGGGTAGGGGGATATTATGGGGAGGACACATATTATTTCCAACTTTGAGGGGGGCACATATTATTACCAACCTATCTATACTTATAAAATAACATGTCCTGACTGACTGACTGACTGACTGACTGACTGACTGATTCATCATCGCCGAGCGCAAACTATCAAGGCTACAAGCATGAAATTCGGACTGTATATTCATTTTGTTATGTAGGCACCCACTAAGAAAGGATTTTAGAAAATTCCACCCCAAAGGGGTCAAAATAGGGGATGATAATATGTATGATAATATGTATGAAAGTCTGTCATTTTGAAAGTTACATAAACAAAATTTTGTATTTCGGTTATTGACGTAAAACAAATAAATACTTGTTTCAGAAATTTTGTAAATTTTATTTAATAAGGGATGAAAAAGGGGGTGAAAGTTTGTATCGGACTTGCATTATTTTTGATCTTAGGTCAAGTTATGGTCATCAACGTAACGTAATATTTTAAATTAATCTGTAAATACATATGTATATTTTCGTATTTGTATATAATCAACTTCCACGCGAGCAAAGCCGCGGGCAACAGCTATCTAGTATAACATAAATGTATCTAAATCTAATATGAACCTTAAAATATTTTGTTGGACACTCTCAGATGAACATTAATTTAAATTCAAGATTTTCACTACAATACAAATTGGTTTATGAATATGCTTACTTACAAGAGGGTTATTGATTTTATATTGAATAGTTAATATTTAATTTAAGTGAACATTGACGTCGCCAAACACCTTACTTCTTTCATTAACTACCGTACTATATAAATTTGTTTATGTAATACAATAAACTATGTTATTATACAAAACATATTTATGTGTGTAATACAGTCACGTGATTTATTACATTTGAGAAATAATGTTTCTAAAGTATGTTTTAAGGTGACGTGGATAACTTAAAAATATATCCACCTTGCATGGTGAAATTTCTCTTCCAGACTGCTGTCCGTATTAATGAAGCAAGGTCAAATTGTTTAATAAGGTCATAAAATGCATAGGTGAAATCTTGCAATTAAGTAAACTATTTAAACAAATCAGAAATTAATTCAATATAGTAGGGGGCAAAAGTATTAGGGGGACTTTCCCATAAAGTAAAAATATAGGGGGGGGGGGGGCATATCCCCCCAAATACTTTTACCCGTTATGAAATCACTTAATATTTATTTCATCAATCTAATACTCGGCTTAGATTCACGGGTAATATTTTCCCCTTGGATAACCTTTTAGGAGACACCACAAATAAGGGAGGGTATAGCAAGCGATTTTAATTATCTTTTCTTAGGAAAGAATAGCAGTTCGGCCTGAAGGTGTTGTTCATAATAATCACGGGAAAAAATGTTCCGAGCAAATAAAATACTAATCAGGGTTCCATTTTCTATACCGTTCTATAGTGAATACATCATCGTATCACATCAGAATATTTATGAAAGTATTGTGTATAACACCATATCCCTTAATTAGATTACTTTTATTGCACACGGCAACGGTAGTATTGTTACGATACTTTTCGTAACAATTCACGCATAAATAATAGGAAAGCTTACAAAAACACACAAACATTTACTATTCACAGTGACTTTGGTAGCATTATCTACGTAAATAAGAAGCTAATAACGAGCGCGACACCACACAGTCACATGTACTGAACAGAAGCAAGCCCGGCTAGGCCACGAGTCGACGTCACAGCAGCACTGTGCTCTAGAATAGGGTTGAATGCAGGCCGGTATAGGGAGCGAGCCAAACTTATACTCTATAACCTTGGGTATAAGGACCTATCAAGATAAACAAATAAATCTTAAAATTTCTCAGTGGGAGTTGGAGAAATTGTAGGAAGGAGGGGAGTGGGGAGCTCAACATTTCCAAAATTAATTAATACATTCAATTACTTCTCTGTATGGTAAAGAATTTAAATTCGTTAAGTAGTTACGGGAACCAATACAAATAAACATTTACATAATAATAATAATAATAATAATAATAATAATAATAATAATAATAATTTAAATTAAATTCTGGAAAATAATAGTGATAGACTATTATAATAGAGAGAGAAAATGAGATGAGGTATAAAATAAAAAATTTGCACCTAGGTAGAAATAAATCAAATCCCAGATAGCTAAAAATAATAATATACTCTAAATTTCTCCAGGTGAATTTGGAAAGGTGGTTGGGCAATGGGGGGTTCAAAATCTACAAAATTAATAGAAACTACATCTCAGTGCAGTGTGGTTAAAGATTGAAATTTAGCAGGCCGGTAACTGCACCACTCCAAATAACTATTAAGTCTGAACATTTTAAAATGTAACTCCGTGAAATCAAGGGGGAGGGGGGGGGGGGGTAGAGTAGTTAGAAAAAAAATTAGGTTTAGTAGTAAATTAAAATTTGTCTGGCAGGTAGAAGTACAACTATAGATAACGAAACGATTTTTAAAACTATACGTGTTTAAATGGGAGTTAGAGAAATTATGATTGAGGAGGCGGAGAATGGAAAAATTTCAAAAACCAATAGAAACAATTAATAACAGAACAATTTGTTTAATAATCTAAGGTTCTTACTTGAGTGATTCTTTCAAATTGATTATTTTTTAAATATAAATTTAAAGTATTTCTATTGGTGTTCATTGCAACAATGCCTTCTCGTAAAAGAGCCATTGTTATCGTGCTTGCAGTTGTGTCCTATATGTAGGTATTTTTTCAGCTATTTATTTTGGTGTTCATTTCAACAATATTTCCGCGTAATCGAGCAAATATTCATGCAAAGATTGCAAATATTAAAAAAAAATACTTTGGTTCCTTCTTAATTTGTGGATTCATCTACATACAAAGCTCTAAGCTCACACGTGTCTGAAATTATGTTTTTGGTAGCTTAGTTCAGGCTTTCTCAAACTGCGAGGCGCGAGGGGATTTCAGGCGAGGCGCATCATCGTTATATCTGTGAACCAATTTTTCACTTTCTTCGACTTACTAAATTCTGATTGACTGTAAAAAATTAATATTCTGTTTGACGTATGAAACAATAAAATTAATTTTGATCTTTGCATCTACATACATTTGTATGAAAGTAATTTCTCAACAAGTATGATAATTTGAATTACAGAACTCGACTGGCAGTTGAAAAAGGCCTTCTTTGTGTGCTACTCGTATGTAAACAGAAGCTGAATTGAACCAACCATCTCTGTGATAGGAAAAGAAACTTATTCTTCCAAATAACACATATTTTTCATGAATATAATTGCCGTTATAAAATGTTAAAACAAACTTGATATATTATGAATGTTTTACAAAACTTTACTAGTCTATTCTTAATAAAACCTACTAAGTTCCTATCAGAAAATAAATAAATCAATGCAATAATAAATGCCTCATTTTTGTATTTTAACCTAAAAAAAGTTATTTTTATTCTAACGAAGTGAGGCTTAAAAATTACTTTTAATGTTCATATAAGGCTCAGGTGCATAGAGTTTGAGAAAATCTGGTTTAGATTATTCGCTAGAAATAAGTTAATTTACCCAACTTAAATGTGAGCGAAGCCGTGGTCAAACTCGAGTAAGTTAAAATAGTTATAATAAAAATGAATGGTTGATTAATTCATTTAACAAAATTATTAAAGAAATATACACAGAAAAACAGATAAAATATACTTTGGCACTGAAAAAAGTTCAAAATTCAAAATAATACAAAATTATTCACATGGAGTGGCGGCTGGAAACTCAAAGAGCGAGAAGGAATCTCCTTTAAATATTGGTGAAGTGGTTCTCATCGGGAGTGATAACCTCAAACGGCTGGACTGGCCTTTAGCTGCAGTAGATTAGTTGTATGCTGGACGTGATGGAGTTCATCGACTGGTTCGACTGAGAACAGGTACTGGCACTGTCATGAGGCCTATTCAACAACTGTATAGTCTCGAGGAAACAGAATCAAACTCAAGACCTAAAGGTACACCCTCCAGCTTGTCGAATGTACCGACAGATACGCATTTAAAAGAGAAAGATCAAAACCTTCAAAAGATACATTTTTGGACAAACGAATCAGAAAGGAGAGAAAGATTACTACTCCAGCAAAATATTTAACATAGGGAAATTATTACGTTTATTGTTAAGGTGTTAAAATAAGAATGACTAAAATACTTTGAACTTAGTCAAAGTGATATTGTCTGTGAAAATTACTCAATATGTGTTTTGAGATAGAAACTCAAGGTGGGAGAATGTCATATTGTTTCAATAGATGGACTTGTTATTGTTTCAAAAGATGGTTTCTTGTATGTATATGCCTATATTAATGTTTGTCTATGTTTTTTAAATTGTAATTTCTTTGTCATCTTTGTTTTGTTAATTGTTGGTATTTTTGTGGCTCCACTAATAATGGCAAATTAAATAGTGTTTATACACAACGCTTCTTTATCTTTAATCTTTACTTAAATATTACGTCGGTTAGACGATAAGTGACATTTTTGCTGATGGGTGGAAATCTCACTTCAACCTTTGGAGCATGATAATGGTCTAACAATGAGTTAGTTATCGAGTTAGAATCTGAATCTAGCGTATTATATCACCTATTATTTTAAAGCAAATTATCTGATAAGTTATCAAGGTGATTATTTTAGGGCAAAGTTTACTTATTATCAGAGAGGACGTAAAGTGACCTATCTCCTTTGCAAAGTTAAATAATCAAAGAATGAACATGATTTCATAATTTTTTAAACTTAATTAATATAAGTCCAAATTATTATTACACTTTTTATAGTATAACAAATTAGTGGTGAAGTTTTATTTTAATTGATTAATATACTTCTCATTACAGTACACTGTTTGAAGTTCAAAACTATGTGCTACCCTATATTAAAATATTTATTTATTCAGAAATTCTATTAAATTGTTGTTATAATTGCCACTATCAGCATAATGCTAAATTCAAATTTATAAAATAATAATCTTACTATCATTTATATTAGTTTAGAAATAACATAATGCGATTTATATTTATGTAAATGGGGGAAATGTGTGCTGCATTCTGCCCCTGTCAAGTAGGCCTACAACGATCAGCACATCGCATGGACACATAAAAGTGGAGATGCAGGAAAAGTGATAAAGGGTATGTGTTTTTGCAGTTTTTATAGCAACTTTTTTGTCAAAATAAATCAAATATGGTTTCTATACAAACATAGAGAATAGTCTTCAGACGGTGATATCAACAGTTTGTTGAATATCTGTAATGAGTATAGAGGTATTATCTAACAAAAATTTTAAACGAATTGAAGGCCATTAAATTCTAGGACATTCTTGAAAAAGATTCAAGAACCATTAATATAACCATGTGAAGAAATTAACTCTTATATATGTAGGGGAGCAATATTTAATTACCCGCCTCTATGGCGTAGTGAGCTAACGCGCTTGTCATGTTGAGCCCGACTGCTGAGGACGGGGAGATCGAGGTTCGAATCTCGGTCGGGTTAACTGGGGGTGGTTTTTCCTACATGGTTTTCCACTCTACCTCCACGCAAATGCGGGTTCTCTTCCTCTTATTCAACCTTCCCAATTCCTAAATCCGTCAACGTAATTAGTACTTAAAGCGTATAACCCGAACGGTTAGTAAGACGCTGTGCTAAAAAATATATATATAGTTTGACTAATAAAAGTCTTGCTATAAAAACTGCCAAAAAACTGACCTTTTTTCATGTTACATGCATGCACCACCTTAACTCAAGGAGGTGAGTTAGAAAAGTTGTTAACTTAAGTATGCTTAACAGGAGAACAACTTAAGTAGTTTTAGAGAATTACATAAGTTCTGTATGTGCCATCATCCATAAGGTATTAAAAATGTCAATCAATGCTGCTAATATCGTTTGGCTGTTTGTTCCTGATACATCCGAGAATAGTTGCATGTCACTATGACAACTCAGGAAAGAAATAATCCGCCATCATCATTAAAATGAATCTTTATCTCAATCGATACTGCTAATGTCACTTAGCTGGTTATTCCTGGGAGCATCAAAATAGTCGTACGTCACTATGACACCTCCAGAAAGAAGCATTATAAAGTATGTTTTGAGATCAGATACCTCAGTGATGAGAGAAGTAGACGACTAGTGTCGCCTCTCTTGGTGAAAGGTGTGCAAAGTGTTTCAAGATTCTACTTTACAGCTATACTCTTATAAAGGGAGTGAATTAGGAAGCAAAGGCAGGTCGGTTGTTCAAATATACCATTCAACTACGAGTATAGGATTCATTTTGAAAGGCTGTAAGGCTTTTAGAACATTGTGCATGTATTCATACGCCAATATATATATATATTCATAGGTACCTATGTACAGTTTTGTCGGCTGTAAATAATAACTTGGCTATAATTATTAATATCTAAGAGCGGGTATTACAAGGGCTCTATGAACTTGGTCTTGGTATTTGAAGTCTAACATTTATTTTTGTCAGAGGTTTAGTAATTAAAACGTAAGAGGTAGCCAGGCACACTGGTTAAGTTGATAAATGTTTTTGGTGTTGTATTTAAAAATATGTTGATAACTTTTATTTATTTATTTAGATTAGTTTGAATATTTTAATGTTTACTGTGTAAGTAGTTCTTAAAATTCATGACATGTTTTTTTCATACAATAATTCTTTTAGTCAATCTTATAATCCACTTTTAAAGTTTATTATATTTTTACCAATAATGTTCCTGGTTCCTTTCTTTCTGTCCTGTCTTCAACGTTCTTCCTTCTCCAATCATCATTCACACTTCTTGCCTTTTCTCTCTCCCATGTTTCTTAGGTGGCTATTTAGCTCCTTCTTATTTCTTTCCACATCCCGTTCCAACATTTATGTCCATATTTGGCATCCAATCTTTCTTTGTTTTCAGTAGTAGTCACTTCGTTCTTTTCTACTTCTCTCTATTTTATTAATAACTTATTCTTAAAACTCCTTTGGAATGCTTTTTTTTTCTCCTCTAATGGTTCCTTTTGCCTGTCGTTCCGCCAGGTTGTAGCCTTCAACTTCCTCTTTTCGCTTGTCCTCATACACCTCCTCTGCAGCTCCCACCAGATATTTCTTCAACCTTTCCCATCCCATCTCTACACTTTGCAGTTCATCCTCGGATATTAAGCTTCTTACCCTTCTTAGGTACAGCTCTGTTTCCTTTTCATTTCTCAGTCCCCATTCCCTTATGAAATAATAAGACTTAAAATTTGCAACGCTCCTTACTAAAAAAAATACTATTTCAAAAATGTATCCTAAAATGCTTCACGCCCTTGTTATTTTCTGAGAATAATTCACTAAATGTATATTAATTGTTTTTTTAGCCCAGCGCTCCACCACCCGTTCGTGTAATACGCTTATTTAATAATTACGCTAATTGGTGGTAATGAGGAAGGTTTAATCTAGAAGAGGTACACTCGCATTTGCATGTATCGAGAGTGGGAAACAGTTGAGTGAAAACCACCCTCAGTAAACCCAACCGAGATCGAACCACGATCTCCTCATTGTCGGCAGCCTAGTATATTAAGAGAGCAACGCCTTAGACCATGCGTCCAACAAAGCTTGTAATTGAACAGTAGTTGTGACGGTTTGGTACTAGTATTCATGCTAATAATATACAATTATTTGTGATAAATTGTCTTTATCATTAAAGGGTGTATAATTGTTCGAGGATTGTAAATACCTTCATGATTTGTACATTTTTAGTTCTTAACTTTAATTTTTCTATCTTTTGGAAAATATTTAAAGTAACAATATATTAAATGTATTGAATTAAAATAGATAATTAGCTTAAGTAGGCATAATGTGGTAGTTAGCTTGGGTAAAATTGTTGTCATTAGTCATAATAGCCGTAGTTATCAGTGTCAAAATAAAAATGTCAATTCTTAGCCTACGGTAAAACATTAAAGTAGGTTTTTAGACCGCATGATTTGATAGTACGAATGATTTATTGTTAAATAATGAATATAAATATTGATAGTTAATATAAACTTTATATTATATATAAAAGTATAAATCCTTTTTAGTATTAATATAAATTATTTATACAGATATCGCTCACTAGACACATTTATCCTTGTTGGTTTGATTGATGATTAATTATTAAACAACAACCTCGTTATCATCAAGGTTGATTCAAGGAGAAACTAAAAATAATTCGGTGGTATGATATATTATCGAAGTTGAATCAGGTGATTGGAATAAATAGATAAAATGTGTCAACAATGGCTTTTATTATAACAGTTGCAAATTATGCGATGTAAGAAACAACATTTTTTCAAACAAATAACATTTTGCATCTAGTTTACACTAACAGCTTGAATATATATAAAATATCAATTTTATTTAAGTTTCCTTCTAAACTTATAATACTAAGCTTAATTTTAAAATTAATTTCAATGACATAGTTTAATATGATTTTATTCTTAATTATCTTATATGAAATATTATATTTTCAGGAGATAGTTTACAATACCACTCTAAAGTGAATGTATTGGTTAATTTGTTACCAAGCCACTAGGTTTTTTTTTTTAAATTATATGTTTCATTTACTTTTCATTTTCCTTCATAAATCTTGTTGCGCACTGAATTGGAACGGAACGGAACGTATCGGAATATTTTGACTGCCTGTGTTTTAATTAAGGCACACCCGCACACTTGTTCAGATCAAATCGGAAACGTCGTCAGATCGTAACGGAACGAGTCGGTTTGCCAGAAATGAATATATTTTTACGGATTCTGAAGCTGTGAGCTATAATATATGACATTGGTAAAAAACATTATTACGACTGTATTATAAATAAAATGCTCGGGAGAAAATATTGGAAATTTTACGTTGACTTTATGTTATGAATTCAAAGTATTTTTGAAGCCACTTCTTTCTCCTCTTCATCGGCAACGGCAGCAATGCACAGAGCATCCACCATAGCCTCCCATTCGATGCTGTTATTAACCTACTCACTATCACCAAATCACTAAAATCGATGTAGCCTCTTTTGGTTGCTGTCTTCCGATGGACACGCATTTAAATCCGAACCAGCGTGAGGAGTAAGTGAAAAAAAAAACAGTTTCCGTTGGTAGTGTTCCCGTTCCGACAGTTCCGATCTGTTTCTATCCGATTATGTGCGTGACAAGCTTTAACGTAAAAGCAAACAGTCGAGACTGTCTAACTGATTAGCATCGAAAAAATTACAGAACATAATTATTACAAAATAAATAAATAGATTATCTTTGAATACAATGAATTGCATCAAAATAGATGTATTAACTTAGTAATCATATAGAGTAGTGATTCTCAAACTTCTTTGTCACGCGGACCATCTAACCAGGGAACAGTTGATT
The DNA here is from genome assembly GCA_039000515.1 of Timema cristinae. NCBI lineage: Eukaryota > Metazoa > Arthropoda > Insecta > Phasmatodea > Timematidae > Timema > Timema cristinae. Next base: position 24,603,064 of record JBCFYV010000100.1, on the reverse strand, counting down.
CATGGACTCATTGATGTAGTATAAATTAATTTAAAAAAAATGTAATCATAAATTTATAGTAAAAAAAAGAATAAATTAGTCATTATATATTTTTGTAAATACAATTACTTACAATGTAAATGAAAAAATGTAGTTATTATATTTGTACATTTTTATACATAAACTTTGTTTTAATAAAAGTAAAAAAGAATTACACTAAAAATATAAATAAAATATATTATATATATTTGTACATTTAAAATCACTGATAATTTATGTGGGGGATAGAACTGCTTGTTTGACTTTAAAATATCATTTAAATCTGTAGAAATTTAATGACCATCTCCTTGAATCTCATTCCACACTAAGACGATTTTATTTCACAATTTTTTTCACACCATAAGGAGCAGAAAAGGCAAGCTTGCACATATATGTTGTTGGAAAAAGATTCAAAAGTTTCTGTGCTTTTTCTTAAAGTTTTTTGTGCTAGCTGACGAGAAAACATAGATTAAAAGGGAATGCCCAAATGCTCTTATTAAAGTTGCGCACAAGGGGCAGGCCAACCCCCCACTTTTCAGCCGAACTTTATCGCTGGGCTTTAATATGGGAAGGCATCTGGGTTTAGTATATACCAGCGATTTATCCTTTTATATTAAATTTTTATCAGATCTACAAAATATGTAAAGGTATGATACGGATTCCCTGAGCGATCTCGTGGAACCCTTGGACAAGCCTCGGGGACCCCTGGGAGTCCTCGGACCCCACTTTGAGAATCTCTTATGTAGAGTATTATAAAAAAAACTATAGGGGGTAATCCAAATATAATAATAATTAGTAGTGAGCCGTTAAAAAAAACAGTGGGTAATTAATTAATAAGGGTGTCCTTTTTTACCTTAATAATACATTTAATTTGTTTTTTTACAATACGTCCTACTACCCGACTGGGCTATACACATTTTAATTCCGCCAATGAGGGTAGGGTGACTAAGGTATGATTTAGAATAGAAATACTCAAATTAACGTCAAGAGAAGGCGACAAACAATTTAGAAAATAAACACCTTAATTACACTCAGCCGTGATTCGAATCTCGAACTCCGTCACCGGCAAGCCAGCCTAGATGATCCTTACATTAAATCTTCACAAACTGTACACGTAATTTAATGTATTAAGGTGAGGTGGAAGGTGACGAGAGATAAGGACAGTGATTTTACAGTTTTTATTGCAAAAATATTTCTTTGTCCAAAATAAATAACCATTTACTCCAGTAGCAACGTTTGGTTCAATTTTCTTCACGTGGTCACATCAAAATTTGTTGAATATCTCTAAAGGATGTCTGGAGTTTTATGACATCTTGTTCTTTTCATTTAAAAATGCCAATGCCCTATGGACATGGCAGATATTCAACAACTGTTGATATCACCATCTGAAGAAAATTAAATTAAATTTTGCTACAAGAGTAAAATTTATTTATATTTTGGCCAAAATAAAATTTTGCTATAAAAACTGCAAAAACACTTACATGTTATCGTGTTCCTTACATCCCCACCATAAAAGTGACTCCGTGAGTAGACAACCCGAGGAAAAGCTGATGTATATGCAGAAGTTGACGAAAGTATTATATATTTAATTTCGATATTTCTCAAAATCGTCCTTAAAACACTTGACTCGTTAAAGATATCATTATTTGACTCAGTATGTACAAAATAATTGACCAGACTGTCAAATTGAAACTTGAGCCCGGAAGTTTTCACCACTGATATTGATTTACTTTCACAATCATAATGCAGAGGAAGGTAGGGGTGGCCACCACCGTGGGACTTTATTACTTGTGGAGGTGGCCCGCGCCTACACCCATTGCCACTGACAGGGTTAAATAGAGGACCGCGACCCAGACTCAGGCGCGGTAAGTCATCGGCGTTACTTCGGGGTTTGGGCTGAGCGAGAACTCGAAGAAATTGTCTTGTACACATTAATTCAAAGCTTAACATGAGCCCGAGGTTTTGGGACGGGGTGTACAATCAAACGTTGAACTGAGACCTTATCTCCGTGCCGCATGAACGTACAAATCAAAACATCAAACAATGAGCGACCCGCGTATACCCAGTCACACCCGGGCCCAGAAAATTCCCGCCTTACGATAGTTAGTTCACACATCCGAGAGAACGACTCGCGAACCAACTACGCGTGCAATCGTGGTCGCGTGCTGACAAGGGACGATCCAATGTGCACTGAACCGAGAACAAAACCAGTGTGTCTGGATTCGTCGAGACAGTGCGCAGCTAACCGTCAGGAGAAACAAACAGCAGCGCTGTGCACGCATACCAACAGGAAAGAGATGATGGAACTCGGTTCAGGGAGAATGGCCTCCCTCAGAAATACTTGGGGAAAAATGAAAAGGGTTATTTAGTTTAAATGACAGCCTACAGATAACTACGGGCAGTTAACAAATCTGCCCGAAATCCACTGTACGTGTTTATAGAAGCGATGTTCCCTCTTTTTTATTTTCCAAGAATTGTATGTTCAGTATCTAGGCTTCAGGGTAGGCAGGATAAGCTCAGCTATCCCAAAAGGTTTTGAAAAAGAAGAGAAAACATTCTTTTACATAACAGAGATGCAAAATTGAAATTTTAATAGTCATTAAAAGAAGCATAGAGAGATTAGCGTGGGAAACGAATGTGTAAGTTTTCAGTTATCTGGCAAGATAAGCGGATATCTTTCCCACTAACGCACACGTATAGTCACAAGGTTAGTAAAAAGGAGGTTATCTGGAACGAGCGCGCAATTTTCTGCGCACGGAAGAAAGTGACGTAGAGACTGAAGCTCTTCAGTCATATAGACTTGTAAGCAAGATATGTCAGCCCTCGAGAATAATCGCTTTAGATTTATTAAACAGAACTAGATTTTAAAATATGTATTCTACAGTTATGCGTTTGCATCACAGAAAGCATTTATTTTCTGTGTTTATTTTTATTTTAGTCATTTCCAGTAGCTATTATACTTTGCATTCTGTGGATAAATGTATCCTAAATCTTGTTATTACTGTCACTTATCGTTCACCCGACGTAAATAAATGCAACGTAATATTTAAGTTAATATAAAGAAGCATTGTATATAAACACTATTTAATTTGTCCTTTTTATCGGAACCACAAAAAATGCCGACAGTTAAAAAAAAAAGAAGACAAAGAACATGCAATTTAAAAATAATAAAAGACAAAACATGATTAGAGGAATATAGATATAGCAAGCTATATTTTGAAACAATAACTAACAAGTCCATCTATTGAAACAATATGACATTGATATGACATTTATCTTCCGGAATATTTACAAGTGCATGCAGGCTACCCAAAAAAAAAACTTAAAAACAAATTTTAGTACCATAACATTCATAAAGTTGAAAGTTTTTAATGCCTATTCACATAAATTCACTAAGACTTATTGAAGTAAAGAATCCAGAAAAAACATTAATAATTACAAAACAAATTAAAATTTAAACTCAGAATAATTCGAATTATATATTGTAATATTCGTGCTCATTATAACTAATTTCTACTGCACATGAATTAAAAATTTAAATATACCAAATCAGGATATTCAATGCACAAGGATAGGGTGTTTTTTTTTAAAGAATATAATACAATCGTTATTTTATCATCATGCTATATTCAAGATAATTTGACTTAACAATGTGTGCTTTAGTCCTTGGAATTCTAATCACGACAAAATAGTCCCATACGACATAACAAAGCTATTCTTGATAAACAGGAGTGCATACAAACTTAATTAGTTGTTTTGGAAACTATTTAGCAAGCTATTAGAATTATCAGGAAGCTTTTGAAAGAGGGTACTGTTCTTTGAATAATTTTTATCTACATATTAGTGCAGGGTGATATTAGTAAATGTATGTATTTATTATAAAATAAGTATTATTGAAAATTTAGTGAAAGGATTACTTATAGCAGTAGCTTCATGATATTTCATACTTAAATTTAAAACTTTTTTCAACAACATATTCGTTATTACGATGTTCTACTAACTAGAACTCGTAATACAAGGATATTTATGTAGAAGTTTCTATAATTTCAGTGCTTATAATAGTATTTATATTTATTCCAGGCAAAAAAAACGTTCATCATGGGTTTCTTGTTCGAAACTTTGTCTGCAGATATTGCTGTGGGAGTATTTACACTCTTGCTGGTCGTTTATCTGAGATACTCCTACAGCTACGGCTACTGGAAAAGGAAGAGAATACCCTACATACCTGCTCCAACTTCCATCTTTGGTCATGTTGGTGATTTACTCTTATCAAGGAAGCCTGCAGGCACAGTGATGATGGACCTGTATCACAAACTCGAGGGTAAACCATACGGAGGAATATTTACGATCACAAGTCCAGTTCTTCTTGTTAGAGATCCAGAAATCATTAAACAAGTGTTTGTCAAGGACTTTGATCATTTTATTGATAGGTCTATAAACATTCACGAGAAGATTAATCCACTGGAAGGGAACCTTTTCATGTTAAAAGGAGATAGATGGCGATGGTTGAGAACGAAGATGACTCCAACTTTTACTTCCGGGAAATTAAAGATGATGTTTAGCGTTTTAAGCGACTGTGCTTCTGAAATGAATACGTACGTAAGTCCAGTCGCAAACAGTCAAGGCTCTCTTGAATTCAGAGAAGTGATTGCTAAATATACCACGGACATTATTGGAACTTGCGCATTTGGCTTGCAATTCAACTCTTTGAAGAACCCCGACTCCGAGTTTCGTGCAATGGGTCGTAAAATATTTCAGGCATCAGCAACAAAAAAGGCTAAGATTATGTTAGTAAACGCCATGCCTTTTTTGGCAGAACTTTTTAACATAAGTATTTTTGATAAAGACGCATCAAATTTCTTCCTTAATGTTGTCAATGATACTGTAGAGCACAGAGAAAAGAACAATATATCAAGAAGTGATTTTCTACAACTTCTCATTCAGCTGAAAAACAAGGGACATCTGGCAGAGGATCGCACATCAGGGAAGGAAGACTCTCACCTATATTATAAAATAGGAAATGGAGAAAGCAGAAATGACCAGGAATTTGGTAATAAAAACACTTTATAAATACATTTTCTCCTATATTTCAATTGTTTCGTAGTTAATCTCTATATTTAGTAGAATATTGAACAATTTGTAAGTATCATAAATATTTTGTTTACAGAACTAAATGACGGTCTTCTAGCCGCCCAATGTTTTGTGTTCTTCTTGGCTGGTTTCGAAACTTCTTCCACAACGGTCAGTTTCTGTCTTTACGAACTGGCGTTGAATCCTGAAATCCAGGAACGTCTCCGTGAGGAAGTGGACACAGTATTACAGAAGTACAAAGGAACTATCACTTACGAGGCCATCCAGGAAATGGACTACCTAAGTAGAGTTGTAGATGGTGAGTTAACATCAATTTGATTGGTATAACTAGAACATAACTTATATAATGATCGTAAGATGAGCTACTAGCTCACAGCTGACTTCTGACAGTCAACATTTCTCAAAATTAAATTTTGATTCATAACATTATTTATTTTAATGTTTGAATATTTAGATAAAAACATATCCAGTGAGTCTCACTTCTCGTACCTGTGTCACAATACAACGCACAATTTATATTTTTGAAAGAACCTCTGGGAAGAGGACAATTATTCACTTAAAACTTGTCTAGGATAGGGGAAAATATCATTGTTTCAAATTTGCGAGAGTTTATTATGGCGCAAGAGATTTTATTACGTTCCCCCAAAGAAAATCAAGTCCCAAACCGAACACAAATTGTTATAGTGTATCTGTTGAGGGCCCCCTTTGGGAATCCGACGGCCCATTCTGGTCGGCGATCGCCGACTAGCCGACATTGCCAGGCCGACACTGGGTATGACTATAACAGTGGTGGCTTGTAGCTAAAATTAGTGGTAATGCTGCTCCAGAAAATGTTTAGCCTTTGTTTTAAAATTGTGTAAAAGGAAAAAACATGCATAAAAAGATAATTTATTACTTGAACTTGATAAAATCTTAACAAAAACAAACAAAAATGTTTTACTTACTTTAACTTATATTGTTACAATTCAAACGTGATATATTCATTTAAAAAGAAATACATTCTTCTTGTTTTAATTTGCGCCAAAAGTTCAATAATTTTCTCCTTGATCTTTGGATGACCAATGAGGAAACTTTTCTCCATTGAAAGTACTGCAAGCGCATTTAGTCATTCCGAATTCATAGTGCTTTTTAAAAAAGTTTTTATTCTTACCAATGTTGAAAAGCAACTCTCTGCCTCTGATGTATTCATGGGAATTATCAAGAGGATTTTTATCAGTTTCGTAATTTCACTAAAACATCATCTAGATTATTTTCCTGGATAAATTTCAGCAGCTTAATTAATTTGCAATATTCATGAATATCAGTCCTACAATAGAATATTTTTAGTTCAGTTTCAAGCTTTTCTTTGTCAATGATGGGAATATAATATTGTAATGTACATTTGTCTTTGCAGAAACTTTGAGGAAATATCCCCCCGTACCTAATCTTGACAGGCAATGCACCAAGAAATTCACGTTCGCAGGAACAAACCATGTCATAGAGAAGGGAATCAGACTAATTATTCCCGTGTACGCCTTACATCATGATCCAAAATACTTCCCGGATCCAGAACAGTTCAACCCGGACCGCTTTACAGAGGAGGCGAAACGAACCAGACATAATTACAGCTACCTACCTTTTGGAGAAGGGCCCAGGATATGTATAGGTAAGAACTTAAAGCAGGATTAATGTTAATATAAAATAAGCCAGAACAATAAAATATTCATCAGTTATCCTAAAGTTTGCTCACAAGATCAGATTTGCTAAATTATCTTATATAGAATTGTAAAATGATTTAACACGAAGGTCTAATTATTCAACTATCTCAATAAATACCCAAAAAAGTCATCACATAAATATTACAAGATAAAATCACTACGTTACGTGACATGTTATAAAATTAGTACAACGACAGTTAGCTTACTGAACAAATTTATGCGACTAATAATAAAGACAAAGGCGAAACGTACTAGCATCAAGTATTGCCAGTGTTATCATTCAAAAATGATAGAACACGATGATTTGTTAACCAGGGGCGGCTCGTCCCTAAGGCACAGAGGCGCGCGTCCCCCAACCCCACGAATCCCCAGTTTCTTTTAAAGTTATTATTCGCACTCTCACGACCATTTTATCTTGCCATATTAGTTTCAAGAAAAATATGTTTTTGGTTTAATTAATAGCAGGCAATGTTTTTAAAATGGCATGCGGTCGGGTGCGAGGTGGTCAGCGTCTGATATTGTGAAACCAAACCTTCCCACCCCTTCACCTCTTGTCTTCAAATGGCATGCAGTCGGGCGCGCGACGGTAAGCGCCTGACATAGTGAAACCAAACCTTCCCTCCCCTTAACCCGTTGTCCTCCTCCTGCTATAGCTAGCTAGCATTGCTTATTCTTCTTTTGAAGGCGCACTCCCTTACGCGCCCTAAGGTTGAAAGCTTGTGAAATGTGTATAGCGTGAACCAGCAATAATTGTTGTCAGTCATCCTGCGTGCGCCTGCATCTTGAGGATGTGTGTGGCGTATGCGTTTATAATAATATTATGTAGGGCTATTTTAGGATAATGTTTATTTGAGTTATATGTTTTAATATTTTTTGTAACTAGCTTAATATGAATAATTCAATTCAGGCTCTTAAGACAACATATATTGCAAGATTAACTCTTGATCAAAAAAGAGTATTGAATTCATTAGGTAGGCCATGTCCTGAATTTTGTATGGAACGAAGTGAAAACATACATACCTATATATTTATGCACAGCTGCAGAGTTTTTACAACACATCCACGTCCTTTGGGGAAGTTTTTTTTTATCTTTCCATGTTGTTTGTGATATTAATTTTTGAGTTTAACTAAATGAATATTTAGCAAAACATATTCCGAAATTTGTGTCTTCTTTTAAATATATTATTTAGAAATAATTTATGAATTGAACAGGCTGCGCCCTCCAGCTTCTAGAGTGATGAGCCGCCACTGGTGTTAACAGTATTCAATGAGAATATACCCAGAATTCCCATTTGTCAATTTCAGAATGGGAGGCTAAACATCAATCTTAGTTCATTGATTGAAAAACATATATCACTATTTATTATAGTGTTTTTTTTGAGCTAGTCCTTGTCCCTTTTTCGGTTTTCAAATAAAGACACTGCAGTTTCCGAATATTAATTTTTTCGAATCTTATATTCGTTTGGATCACACGAACAATGGCATATCATTATCATCCTTGATCAAACCAAATTTTAAGTAGTCATAAAATTACTGAAGAGTCCATGACTCCTTTTTTTTTTCTCAACAGTGGTCTGCACATCACTAGGTTGGTGTTTTATTACCAATTTATCCATAAAGAGGATAAAATAAACGAGAATAGCTCATCCAATGAGCCGCTCAAAAATATGTTTGAATTTTGTCTACCGTTTATCTTTAATTGTTTGAGGTTTTTAACGTGCAGTTTCTGAACCGACTGATTATATCAGCAAACGAGAATTTCTATGAACGAGAGCGAAAAACCTATCAATATTGCAGGGAAAAGTATTTTATCATACTTTCCAGGATTCATATACATGCCCCAATCGACGTGGGACTGTCAGTTTCACTTCTACGAAATAAGTTGTGCTAAAGATTTTTTATCGCTTAGGTAAAAACCTTTGACACAGCTGGGTTTGAACCCACGAACATTGGGTTTATCTACTGTTCTTCTGATCAATATCTATGCAGATTTATACTCGAGGAAATATAAAGAATAATTTCCCTCACACACAGAAAGAAATGCTCGTTTATAAAGTCAAGTAAAAACTAAGGATGCATATAACAGTGACGAGGGATGAGTAGCATTGTCCGGGTGGCAGCAGTGAGAGAGACTAGCTCTCCTCGACACTTTCCTGCCTCTCTCATTACACTGCCATCTTCTTGTCTTACTACGTCTGCTTGGTACCGATCATTTTACCCTCCGTGACATTCTGGGCATAAGTTTCTTACGCTTACTGCGAACCGGCGCTTCGTTTCCGTGGCCCAGTAGTGGGTCACGATCCACCAATCGCCTTAACCAGCGGTTCCCAAACCAAGGTACACGTACCGCCATTGGTACATAATATTATCCCCAGTAGTATGCCGTGAGAAGGCAACCAAAACAAACAATAGCAAACTCGGTGAAAGATGGGACCTCGTCAAATCTTATAAATATATTACAACCAAGTACCACAAAAATTAAACCAATTTAAACAGTGGTTTAGAGAAGTGGTAACACTGATTTTAACTCAGACAGCCACACAGTATGTGAGGCACCATTAAAAATATATCGGCATAATCTTGGCGGTATTCTAAATTACTGAAAATGATGGGGTGGTCGCCATTAAAAATGTTTGGGAACAACTGGCAGACCATTTAACCATCGAAGTTTATATTCGTCTAATAGTTAATTTAATAACCCATATTAATTTAACGTATAAAAAAGTTAGGCCTATCATTATTTAGTTAACAATCCAACACAATATTAGAAAATATTAAAATCTTCATGAACGAGTTCTTCTATTTGGTGTATTTGTAGGAATCACTTCCTGTATGGATAGCATTTAATACAATTACTTTGATGTAGCGTTATTACTTTTAAGTCAGTAAGAGATTATAAAAATCTATTATATCTGATTTAAATTAATAACTGTTGCTTTTAAAACAGTAAAATTAATTTCTTAACAAATTCTAAACTAATTTGTTTTTTATATTTAGTTTATTAATTAATTCAAATGTAATAACAATAAACTAAATATGAGTCCTAATTTTGTATTGTTTAATTTTTCATTGATTTGTCCTAACAATGTGTTAACTTTCTGTCCTAGGCATGAGGTTTGGACTTATGCAGACTAAAGTAGGTTTGGTGTCCCTGCTATCAAAATACAAGTTCAGTCCGTGTGAAAAGACCAGTATTCCAATGGTATTTAATCCTAAATCGTCAATCCCTAATCCCATGAACGGCATCTGGCTCAAGATTACGAACAGAGAATGAATGACCTTCAACGTCTTCTCCATTCTAAATTAATCATATTTTTCCCCAGAACTAGACGTATGTTTTTAAGTTTATTTGAAAAGTATAAGATGACACTAATCCATACATATATGTGTATCATGACTTATGCTTAATTCTTCAGTATTTATACAACATTGTGTATAGTACACATTTTTACCTTGTAAAATATTGGACGTGTAATATATATTAGAAAATACAATTATAAGATTTACTATACATATTTTTTTAGATTGCAGGGGATGGAGCTAAAGGAATCAAGTACGTTAGTTTTAAACAATTTCATATTTTTAAGGCGGGAATACGTATTATAACATTAACTTTTATTGTAAAAGTGTAATGTGCTTTGGAGAAAGTGGCTAAAAAACCAAAGATTATAATTCTGCAAACTCTAAAAATAAAGGAAAATGAAGAAATGGTAGCAGAAAATTGCTTAGTTGTGTTTAATTCATTTAATTTTCTTTAATACACACGTTTGACATGAATTACTATTATAGTCAAGACATTCTACCACTTTTTAATAAACTGTATTGTCAGGAATTTATTAAAACCACTCCATTTGTTTGGAAATTTATCTGATGGGAGGAGCTATTAAAACTATTTAGTGAGATTTTTGAAAATGTTCTTAAAATATAGATTCTATGACAACGATATTCAACCTTTGTTATATTTCCTATTTATACATTTACTATACATATTTACTGTACATTAAATATAATTATATATTTACTATTTATGTACCCTTTATTTATAATATATGTTATTTTATACCTCAAAAATGTAATTGGCCATTCAATGAATTGGGCAAATTTATTCCTACATCGTTAACTGGCTTCTTAGTTTGTACATTACACGGAACGGGCAAAAACTTGGACACTTTTCTGAATTGAGTAGCACACTTGTGATACTCAATTCATGAACCGGATGCGTTCTTTCCCGGAACCCTTTTACAGAAAAATATTTGAGAAAAGATAAATATCTTTGCCCACCAAAGATCCCAAGAATCAAATTCATTTTCTAACACATGAATTAAAAAGATTATATATCTATTTATAGCTCAGAAATGATTGGTTTTATAAAAATATATTTCAAATAAATGTTTTTATCTTTTATAGTACTACAACGTTACAATGATAAGTTATATCGTTTATCAAATAGTTGAGGAGAAATGATAAAAGTTGGTAAATTTTCTCCATGTAAATTACCTCAAAGTCATTTTAACCAGAATTTGAGAGTTGCCATCTTGTTTATAATAATAAACAGTGTCTAGATATAATATTTAATCAAACTCGTTAAAGCGAATTTTGAGAAAATCGATTATTTTTCTTTTTGCTTTTCAGTAAACCACCGTTAATTTTAGGGTTGGATATCTAATACCAAAAAACCCTCAGACATACCATATGAAAACCGTAGATACCAAGTTTTAGCCCAATCGGTAAAATAATTTCGGCCCGAGGTATAGAATGACAGACGGCATTGCGAAAACAACTTTTTTTGTTTCAGGTCATGAAATGTCGACATTCATCAAAATCTCGAGTTCGATTTTTTTTATGATCACAATTTTTTCTCCAAGTTGTCGAGTGAAAGTAAACATGTCCATGAGCTACGGTCATATTAAATATAAATATAAAACTAGAACAAATTAAATTACAGTTTTTTCTGAAGCACCAGGACAAAAAGAGAGAATAATAATTGTAATACTTTTTTAAGCTCAGAAGTGTATAAAACGTCAAAACTAATCATAATATTGAGGTTTAGAATCTTCACGATTACAAAACATACTCCATATAAGAAAGTAACATAAGGCTATTGTTTAGATATTTTATAAAAATAATTTTAAATTGAATATTCCAAGAGATAATTTTTGTTTCAAAACTTTAATAAATGAGCTAGCGGTTAAAGGAATAACTATTCCGTTTGTGAGAGGACGTCAGATTCATATTCCTAAAAAAATGGGTTAGCATAGAAAAAATACACTACAGCTAATTAAGTATTTCTACTGCCTACATAATTATAAATCAACTTACATAAGGTCTTAATAGGCTCATATGTCACTTAATCGGTTATAAAACACTGTAACAACTCAAGTAATAAGCCGGTGGAGCATAAAGTCTGAGCTGATTATGCTTCAGTGATAAGACTAGTTTCCCTAGTTTTGGTGATAACCGTGTTCATAAATCTTAGATCACTCATGAAGAGGGATAGAATTGGAAAGTAAGTTGAAGTGAGTACTCAAATACACAGTCTATATACTATTCTTGGAATCTTCTTAGACAGAGGTATATTAACGATATGGACAAAATCTCATGCCATGTATTTTTTGTTTCCATTTTCTTTTCTTATACTCTATGTTAAAAAAAAATTCTCAACAGTTTAATTCATAGAACAGTACAGTAAATAATTATTTCTTTTACACCAGATTATAGGTCACGATTTATATGTATGACTATATTTATTTGACATTAAAAAAAGTTATTCATAGGTCTTTGTTTTTCATTTGAATCACTTGTACTTTAGCCAGTCATTGATATTGTAATGCCTATTTAACTAAGCTATTTATGGAGAATCATGACTTTTATTACATTAGAGAAGTTTGAACCCTACTTGAAAGGTTATTATAATTCTTGAAATAAAAGGTAACATTTATATTATTGAAGTTATACTTCTTTAGGCGCGTTATGAAAAAATGATGAGTGAAATTTTAAGATGCGCGCGCATCACTGTAACACAAAAGTAACAGGTTGAAGCTAAACCGCTCATTAAATCTCGAAAAAAAAAAACTACCAACAAAATAGAAATAGAACCTCTGTTAGTCGCGCATGTTGGTACGCTCGTCGCCTCTGATCACTGTTTTCATATATATAATATTTATCCACATGTTTCTAGTTTCTACATTCACAACACGTGTTTTAGTTTCATACAAGTGCGAATTATATATGTGCTAATAAATTATATTCAGTAGTGATTTAAAATGAATATTTTGATTAATATTATTTACTATTCGTAAATATTAGTGAAAAAAATTGTGCTTATAGACTTTTTCAAGTGCTCCAATATAATTGAGGTTAACTATCCGTATGTATTATTTATTGATATAAATTAAAAGATTATTATTTAACATAATTAATACTAAATATTATTAAATTATTATTGTTAAATATTTATTATTGTTTATTTAATATTTACAAAATAAAGAAATAAAATTAATAAAACATTTAATAAAAAATTTGTGATAAAAATTTTAATCGAACATCAAATTAAAATATTAATTATTAATATTTATTATTAAATTTAATAAATAATAAATATTTATAAAAATAAATGAACAAATATAATGAAAACTTTTTGATAAAAATGAAAAGTGAATATTAAATTAAGAAAATAATAAATATTTAAAAAATGAATAAACTTAAATTCAATTTTTGAATTTATTACTAAATTTATTTATGATGCCAAAGAAGTATGGATAACTTCACACGGGCGTACATAAGTACACACACCCATATTTATTTATTTTTATTCCTGGACAAGTTTATATTTTATGTTCAAGAAGGTACATTTTCACTTTTCATTACTGGAGTTATACATTTTCAATTGTCTTTTAAAGATTCCTGGTGACGAGACAATCATTAAACTTTACCAAAGTGAGCGTATCTTATTTCTGATAGTAATGAAAATTTGAGAGGCCCTTTTTCCTACTAAAATCTATCATATATTAGAATTTTGGTAGGGAAAACAATATCTCAGACACATTCGGCAGAATTTTTTTTGGTAGGACAGTAGTTAAGTATTTCTCCGCTAGTACACTAGTACGCTAGTAGCAAATTTAGTTTATAGTCTGGCTAATAGAGGGCTCTTATGTGTGTAGGTTAAAAATCGCCCGCTAGGTTTCTCGCTCAATTAGTACTCCTTCCATCTGCTAGGAGCGGGCTGTTTCACGGAAGACTAGAATAACCTCGGAAGACTAGAATCGTAGATATAATGAGTACTAGCAGTATGCCATTGTGGGGGTATGACGTCGAGTCTACAATGTATTCTTATAGAGAAAATGGAATTTAAAAAATTAATAAAGTCCATTTGTACTATTAAATAAATTATAAATCAACCATTTATGAAATCAGAATAGCTTTAACTTCACAAAAAATAAGAGGAAAGTTTTGTAAAATTGTACAACTCTTAGTAATATCTGATAAAAAAAAAATCGTAAGCTTTGGCGGGAATTCTAATTAAATAAACCTTAAAAACTAACGTTTAGGCAATATAAAGTGACAATTTATATTACCTAAACATTAGATATTATTAGATATATTATTTACTAATATAATATTAGTTTTATATATACAATATATTTAAATATATAACTATATGTTAAATATATATATATTCTATATTTTATATTCCATATTATATATATAAATATATATATATATATATATATATATATATATATAGGATAATATACCTATATTATGTGTATAACATATATTTACTTATATTATGTATATATAATACATCATATAATAAATATTTTATGATATGATTGTATTTATACTATATAATTTTTTATGATAAAATTATATATATTATATAATTTTAATAACATTAATAGCTATTATTTTTTATTAAATAATTATTAAAAATAAGCACACTTGAAACATTATGAAAAAATATCTTCTTCGGTGGCCGCATGGTCTCAGGCATCACTCTCGCTATAAACTAGAATGTCGATGACAGGAAGATTTGTGTTGAGTTATAATCCTAGTTGGGTGTACAGAGGGTGGTTTTCCACTCTCTCTCCACGCAAATGCGGGTACACTTACTCTAAATTCATTTTTCTTCATCCCTAACTCATTACCCTATTTAGTACATGTGTGTATAACCTCAACAGGTGGTAAGATGTGGTGCTAAATATATTTTTGCATATTAATTAAATCTAAAGATTTATTATATTATTTTGGTACACTCATTATTCACAGAGTACGAAATAATTATCATAAAGTTAAGCTTTGAAGTAAACAAAGCAAAAGCCAATACACCTTCAAAATGACGGCCAAACTTCTTTCTTGTTTGTTTGGATATTAGCACCGCCATAAGACGGAACGGCTAGCTAGTACTCTTCTAGGAACGCATCGAGGTTACTCTACGGAAGACTAGAGTAACCTCGATGCATTCCTAGAAGAGTACTCGCTAACCGTTCCGTCTTATGGCGGTGCTAATATCCAAACAAACAAGAAAGAAAAAAGAAGTTTGGCCGCCATTTTGAAGGTGTACTGGCTTTTGCTTTGTTTACTTCAAAGCTTAACTTTATAATATTAGTCTGCAACTTAATTTTATTTATTTATGTGTTATTTTATATTTATATTTTAATTTTTTCTTTGGTGCTTCATCAAATTCTAACTGGTTTTCTAAATATTTCGTAACAAATTAAGCTACTCTGTGAATAATGAGTGTACCAAAATAATATAATAAATCTTTAGATTTAATTAATAAGCAAAAATATATTTAGCACCACATCTTACCACCTGTTAAGGTTATGCACACATGTACTAAATAGGGTAATGAGTTAGGGATGAAGAAAAATGAATTTAGAGTAAGTGTACCCGCATTTGCGTGGAGAGAGTGGAAAACCACCCTCTGTACACCCAAATAGGATTCTAACTTAACCCAAATCTTCCTGTCATCGACATTCTAGTTTATAGCGAGAGTGATGCCTGAGACCATGCGGCCACCGAAGCAGATATTTTTTCATAATGTTTCAAATGTGCTTATTTTTTATAATTTATTTAATAAAAAATAAAAGCTATCAATGTTATCAAAAATTATATAATATAAATACAATCATATAAAATATTTATTATATGATATATATATTATATATACATGATATAAGTAAATATATGTTATGCACATAATATAGGTATTTCTATCATATATATATAATGGTATGTATAAAATATAGGTATATATATATATATTTAACATATATTTAACATATAGTTATATTATTTTATATATATTATATATATATATATATATATATTATATATATAATTATATAGTAAATAATATATCTAATAATAGCTAATGTTTAGGTAATATATATTGTCACTTTATATTGCCTAAACGTTAGTTTTTAAGGTTTCTTTAATTTGAGTTCCCGCCAAAGCTTACGATATTTATCAGAGATTACTAAGTTTTACAAAACTTTCCTCTTATTTTTTGTGAAGTTAAAGCTATTCTGATTTCATAAATGGTTGATTTATAATTTATTTAATAGTACAAATGGACTTTATTAATTTTGTGTTTTGGGTATGGATAGGCAAACCCCTAACCAAGGTACGCGCAAGGTATGGTATATAATTATGGCTCTAAGAGTAAATAACATCTGGGGCCGGTCGGGAACGTGCAGTGTTTCCTCTGGAATAAACCCACGTTGTGGTCTGTGCGCAAGCGCGGCCTTGTGGAGGTCATTGGAGTTATAGTGCTTAGTGTGTCCACCCCTCCATTTTCTACTACCTCACAGTGTTGTGCGCAGGCGCTGATGAGGTAATCCAAGTGCTTATTGGCGGTAAATGACATAACCTTACATCCTGTAATCCATCCTCATTTCCTCCGCTGCTACAAGCAGGATATAAGCGAGTGCTCAGCGATTCTCTGTACTCTTTGACGCCTATAAGTTCTTAAGAACGCCTTAGTATGTAAGTAGCCGTAATGTTGGGAATTTAAATATATTTTTTTTCTAACTATTGCATTAGTGATAAGGGTTTTGCGTACTGTTATTTAATTTATGTAGGCACTTTTGTGCACTGGAAGAAGTTGAGTTTAATTTATATTAGGTTTTTAGGCGCGTTTCCATATTATACTGAAGTCACGGAAATTGTCTTATAAAATATATTTATTGTGGTTAATTTAGTTAAGTTGAGGTTAGCGTGTTAGTTGACCTTTTGTCTTTCTGCGTTGAAATTGTTTGTTAAAGTTTTGCCTGAGAAGTAGCCTTTACGCACTGGCGTATATGTTACGTACTTTATTTACAAGCCAGTCTTCTAAGATTCGAATTCAATGTAGTTCTTATATATTTCTTGCAGAACCCCTATTGAAAGATTGTTTAATACGGGCATTATTAAAGTAATATTTGTATGTTGTAAACCGACTTTACTGCCCGCCTTATTATTAATTAGTCGTAAACTCTGATTATTATTTTGATTGTTTGGAGAGAATTTATTTTATGTTATATATTAAACGACAAATGTCTAGCGTAGAACTCGCACCGTTGTGTTATCTTATATAGTCATAAACCTGGATATCTACTAGTTTTCAATTAACTCTGATTATATTTTTGGTCAACTGGGGACAATTTATGTAATGATTAAAAGTCTTATGTGTTGCGTAGAAGTCGCACCTAATGTCATCTTAATATGTTATATATTCAAATATCAATCTGTTAAAAATAAAATTGCCCAAAGGCCTTAATAGTTTGTATTCCTCATTTTTTTTTAACTTTAAACTCTAACTCCCTGGTATAAATAAACATGGACACCTGGGTTTGACTGGATTGAGTAAAGGTCATTAAAGGTCCCTGAAGATTTATTTGTATATTTCTCTTTGTGCAACACTCTTGCTGTGGTGATAATTTGGTCTAAAAGGAATAGGAATCTGTCACCACAGGAGAGGGTTGACCATAAAAAACAAAGAGTTTAAAATAGGATGACTATTTATTGTCTTATCATATCACTACGACTTTCAACAAATATTTACTGTAAAATAAAATTCAATCCTCGGTCCCGGCACGGATTTATCTGATTACCAAACCCTTCTTTCACCTCTGACAAGACATCTTGTGAATGTGGGGAATGCCAGGCCACCACCGTGGTTCGGATTCCACGTTAAACTTTAGGTCCTCCATTTCATCTCACAATCATCCTACCATCACACATTAGCGTGAGTATAACCCGAACGGGTAGTAAGACGTGGTTCTAATAATAATAATAATATAATAATAACACTGTAAAAATTCTGCTAGCTGTTGGTTGCACCCATATTATTGTAGATAGCCTCTAGATTGCATTTTATATTGTCTAGGGAGGGGCCTATCTAGGCATTTTATTTGATTAATTAAAAAACTTTGTTATTATGTTTAGTCCAGTAGGCTACTGTAAGACAGTAATATTTCATTTAAGTAGAATACTTATTTTTACTATTTGTTTAATTATATTTCAACATTCTATTCCAGTTCAATAGAAGCAAAGAAAAACTTGGATCCCATTAGGTTTGATACCATAGCTCAATCGGTAGCGTGTCTGGCTGCTGAGCTAAGGTTCTTCGGTTCGAATACCGACATGGCCGATAAATATATCATTGGTGAAGTGTAGTAACACTCTTTCATAGTGAATAAATCAACGGCCGAGGACTGGGTGGTGTAACTGTTATAGATTTGAGATTGTTTAGAAGTCGTGTGCTGATATAATCAGTTGGCTCAGAAAGTCATCATCATCAACTTTTTCCAGCCTGTGGCCGGGTCCACTTGGTAAAATGCCTCTATCTCTCCACCATTCTATATAGATAGGATAGCGATGTACAATACAAGGAGCCTACCTAGTGGGCCCCACTTAGCCTCTCCTACTCAAACCAGGCCTCACTGCCAAGTGGTGTAACCCGGGGCCTGAGCAGCCTGGTAGAGGTTGGGTAGAACCCCAGTGGAAGCAAGGTCAGGTGCAGATGAGTGACAGGAGGCTGGTCAGGGCCTGGCCAGTTGGCTCTCAGCTTGGTGGGCTGAGAGTGTGAGGGTTGGGGATGAAGAGCTGAATCATTGTCAGCACCTGTAGCCTCAGTGAGTGAAGGTTACACCACAATAAGGTTTACCCAGGAACCTATAGGGGGCAGCTCTGCTACCCAGGTGTAGGCCATGACAGGCCTAGTAAGCCGGTGGCCGAAGAAGAAAAAAACCTAAGGTTCAGAAAGTGCAAATTAAATACTCTGAATAAAATAGAAAATAAATAAAACCCATTCATAAGAAATGACAAGGTGTTTCTCTAGACTGATCATGTAGTTCTCTTGAAGGTTGTCAGAGTGTGTTTATGCTATCATTGTCTACACTAATTTCCTTTTCCCTTTACACCTAGAAATATTATGCCATAACCCGTCTA
Source organism: Timema cristinae (assembly GCA_039000515.1). NCBI lineage: Eukaryota > Metazoa > Arthropoda > Insecta > Phasmatodea > Timematidae > Timema > Timema cristinae. The sequence goes on along the minus strand of JBCFYV010000100.1, from coordinate 24,583,823 downwards.
GAATAACTCTGACTTTACAAGTTAGCAAATCTGTCGATCAACATTTATTTAAATTCAATGACTTTTGACAGCATGAGTGGGCTACTGACACACTTAAGCATAGTGTTTTACTAATTCTATGTAAGGCAAGGAAGAAAAAACAAAATATGTATTAACTAGGTCTGATAGTTTTGTGACTACACATAATAACTATCCTAATTAAGTTAAAAGAAATAAAAATGGCCACGCATAATTTGTTAGATTTCTCACACTATCTGGATGTACTAGATTGGGGAGAGGTGACATGTGCTTGAGGAATCTCTGCCAAATGGACTGAAGGCAGAAAAGCACTGTCACTGTACTTTCCCATCCTCTATAATCTAAATTAGGGTCATTAAATCAGCGGTCCGCCAAGCTTTGCGGATTATGTTTAAATGATTTTACATGATTTGCTTTTTCATATTTGTTAGTATTGTTCTAACTTTTATATTTAATGCCACTAGCAGACTAGTTCATATTAAAATATTGAAACAGAGTTTTGTATTTGGATAATTTAATGATTTGTTTGGGGGAGGGGTGTTGAACCCTCCACCCACCCTTTGGAATACCCAGGTAAGTGGGGTACTAACAAACAAAGTCAATACACAGCGCTCACTCTCAAAAAAAAAACTACATCACAAGAGGCCGGACACGCTCCAGGGTCAGGAGCTGAGACCCCAACTAACAGATTATTTTTATTTATCACTATTGATATCTAGATATTGATTTTAAAAACAAAAATAGTCTTATGTCAGCAGTCTCTGAGGCCTGAATGAATGTTTGAATCCCAATAGATACCCAGAATGTTCCACTTTGTACTTATTTTAGTTTTAAGTAGTTTTAGTAGTTAGTTACTCTTTCCCCATTCTGAGTGAGTAGATGTATATAGTGACTTTCCCCATTCTGAATTATGTAAAATTGTAGACATAGAGCTCATTTAATGAACAAATATAATGGGATCGAGAAAACTTGCGTTGGTATTATTTTCATTCTTCATTAAACGTTAAAATACATTACCTAGATAAATTGCAGTTGCTACCTCAGAATAATTACATATTACACTTCTTACTGGCTTGGAAGGCAGAAACAAGAGCTCCGATACCTATAACATTGTAAAATAATCAAAACTTAGAGGGCACGTACTACCTTAGAATGGTTACATGTTATATTATTTTAGGTGTTTGGGGTAGGGGGGTGTAGGAGGTGCGAGAAAGGTCCAGTTTTTTTTGTTTTTTGTTGTTTTTGGATTAAACATTTTTTTTGACCCAAATAAATACAATATTGCTTCAGTAAAAACATGGATTTAAATAGTTTTCACATAATAATATCAACAGCTATTGTTAAATAGCTGTAACAAAGATTAAGGCATTATCTCACAAACTTTTACATTCATTTAAAAACTTTATTAGATAATGCCGTTAATCTATTGAGATATGTTTAAAAATTGTTGGTTTCACCATGTGAAGAAGAATTAACTCGTATGTCTCTACTGAAGCATTTTTTTTTATTTGGCTCAAAAAAAGTTTTGACATAAAAACTAAAAAACACTGGACTTTTCACACGTCCCCTACATCCCCACCTCAAATGATTGCCATGGAAACTGAGATGGCCATGCTTATAGTCATTTGTTCGTAAGAAGTGAGTCTTCATCACCAATATGGTTCACATGTTTGTGTGTGTCCAACTTTCCCTACAGAACACCCTTACCCGAATTATTCTGCCAAATATCTTCTCATTCACTTTTAGTGGAAGAACTATATACATGGGACAGAAGTCCCTCCAAAGTAAAATTTGTATAAAGTGCAATTTATATTAACTATTTTAGTGAAGAAATCACATCTATCATTTTTAGGCGAGCAAAAGGTAATTTTTTTTAGAAAGCAGGCCCTACACTTTATTCTAACTAATTACAGAACAAATGGCATAGATATCATTTTTAGGTGAGGCGTTATGGTAAGGGGCAGAAGGCCCCCAAATATATATTTATTTTTATAAAGTACATTTTATCAGAACAACTTGAGTGAATAAATCACATCTCTATAATTTTTAGGTGAGCTACTACAAGAGGGGCAAAAACCCCTAAGTCAAATTTTTATGAAGTACACTTGTTTTTTATTTATATTTATGTATTTCTCAATTTTTTTCTAATTTGTTTCGTGGGTTTAAATGCATCTACTTGGTTGACATAGAAACTGATGCTTTTAGTCTGTTATATCCCACCCATTTTTCTATTGTACTAATTAGACCCATGGTGAATACTCGAGCGGCTAACGCAGGGTGTTGATAAAAGATTCACAAAAAGCATGACACCCAAGAGTTGACCCGGGAGCGTCCGTGGCGCAAGGCCGACGAGTCAAGAGTAACGAGTCTCCTAATCGACTCAACTAATATTTTTTTAAATATCAGGAAAACACTCCCATTGGTCCTCAACATGGACGAAGTATCCTAACTGTCTGCCGGACCATTAACGGTCCAAGACAAGGGAAGACCCCCTTCCCCCACATCCACTTAACAGCTTTTAGGAAGCTATCATTGTACCGGCGACTCTCACAATATTTCTTAATACCTGGCAAGCAGCTGCATAGTTTTATTTGTTTAAGAGGGGGAATAAAACTTTTATTTATGGACTTACCTTCCCCCTCCCCCCCGTCCAACTACTACTAGATAAATGTTCGAAAATTGGATGTCTCTAAAATATATTTGGAGGAGTCTTCCTCCCCAATTTTTGAAAATTATATTATTTTAGTAAGCAATTTGGAGAAATATTCCCCAGATTTTTTTTTTAATTCGTAAGCCTCTAGAAGATGTTTGAAGTAGTCCACCTTGAACAAATTTTTCAAAACTGGTTGCCTCAAGAAGCTATATTGAGTAGTCATATTGATTTTTATTTAGATCAATCTAGAAGCTAGGTACCTATTTAGTGCGGTCCTTCCTAAAAATTTTGAAATTTGAATTGCCCTCTAAGCTATTTAAAGGGATCCTCACCTTAATTTTTTCCGAAAATTAGATGCTCCTAGAATCTATTTGAAGTGGTCTTTCCCAGCAATTTTTTTAAAACTGTTATGTTTTTAGATGGTGTTTGGAACTACCCTTTTTAAAAATTGGATGCTTTTAAAAGCTATTTGGAGTTGTAGTCTGAATTTTTTTTTTTAATTTCACGCATCTTATATCTATTTGAAATGGCCATCTCCCAATGAATTTTAAAATTGGATGCCCTTAAGAACTGTTTGGAGTAGTTTCTACTTTGAAAACTGTATGCCTTTAAAAGTTATTTGCATTTAACTACAATTATTTCAGTTTTATATTCAAGAACATCAGAGGATTTGAAATCCCTCTAGAGGCGGGCTAAATAATTCTAGGACCCCTTCTAACCCGGATAACCCACTCCATGTTTTCGCTGTCACTTATTTGGAGTGGTCCTTTTCCCAATTTTTGGAAGTTAGACTCTTTTACTCCTTTAAGCTATTTATAGCAGTACTTCGGAAAGTTTTGGAAATTTTTGTCTAATCCTGATTATCTTAAATATATTTTTTTCAAAATCTGTTTGAAATAATTTTAAAAAATATTTAAGCCTCTATAAAAGTTTGGATTGCTCTTAGCCTGACATTTTCTCGAAAAATTAGATACCTCTAAAAGCTATTTGAAGATTTTGTACCCAGCAATATTTTAAAATCGGATCTTCTTAGCAGCTACTGTATTAGTAAAGGTTTTCTTCTGGAAATATTTGAAAATTAGATACTGATAAAAGGAATATTGAATACTTTCAGAAACTATTTGGAGTGGTCCTCGCATGAAAATTCTTCAAAACTACATACACCTGGAAGCTATTTGAGTGGTTCTTCCTAGTACATATTTGGATGGTCATAAGATCTATTTAGAAGGATTCTAGCCTGGTTTTTTTTTACAGTTAGATGCCCCTAGAAGATATTTTAAGTGCTATTTTTCAGCACATTTTTAAAATTGAATCCATCTTGAAGTCATTTGGAGTTTTATTTAAGGCCATTTTACCGATTACTATACAAGATATTGAAAAATATATAATTTGACAAATAATCCTATCTCACATTTTGAAACAACCTAAAACCCACACATAAGTCTCTAAGTCGTTAAACTCACTTGAATTGGCTTACTATTGTCGAAGGGATTGAAGTAGGTAGTGTTTTATTTTGTTTTTCCCTCCTGATTTCTTCCTCTTTTTGTTAGTATGTACTAGTTATATAATGACTACACTATTCATTCCAGCCCACTATACTATGGCGTTAATAAACCTAATGAAAAACGTAATAAGAACAAAAGACTAGTGTAATAAAGGATCTAAACTTTTATTTTGCATCAAATTAAATATTTTGATATATTAGCTAAGTTGTAGGTTGTGATCTGCATAACAATAACAAAAAGATAGGGTAATTGTTATAACACTAAACAATCTGCCTGAATTATTTACTATCTTACTCTTATACTATTAATGCGGTTTTAAAACTCTTATATTCTTACACGGCAATTTATTTATACTTTATATTAATTTCAGTCTATTATATGTAATACAGTTGATTACACTAGCTTTCTCATTCAATTTTAACATGTTTAATTACCTATAATATTATGTTTATTTTTTTTGGTTTTTTATTAATATAAATTTGACACCAATCTAAACAGTTATTGACTCTTGATTCTAATAACAATGAATGAACCAGACAAATGCAAACGAGAGGTACCTACGTTAGTGCTGCTTCCTGTCTAAAATGTTCACAGGCAGGCAATTATATTATATATTTACTGTCATTTATAAAATATATTATTTTATTTTTTATGAAACCTTTTTAATTTGTATGAAAATTTATAATTGTACATAATTATAAGCCCTGATTTTAAAAATAAAGAATATTAAACTTTTTTCTTAGCAATTTTTGTTCATCTCTCTTCTCATTCCAATTCGTTGTTGATCATTCGGTTTCATCCAATCAGAGCCTTTCATCACATTTGTTCTTTCAGAAAGCGAAGCGCCATGTTGAGAAGGAATTTAACAAAGCTGCAAGAAAGAAGGGAGACCATCGGTTCGGCGTGTTTAACACCTTTCCACCACCCGGAACGTCATGGCTGACCCGGAGAAACAGCCCGAACAACCTAAGGCTGTCCAACAAAAGCAAGTCATCGGTAGGTTTGGTTAAACTAAAGAATATCGAAGTATTTTGATAATTTTAAATCGCTAACAAATTCGTCCACTCGCCTCCATCTTCTAGCGTCTCCAGTTACACATGTGGCTATTCGCTAAAGGCTTCTAGTTAAACATTAAAATGCCGGTTTGTTATTTTATTTTAAGTATTAACCAAAATAAACACGTTCTTTGCTATTTAAGAACTGGTGTGGTCATTTTGTCATTCTTTAAAATCCCACTATAGGCCTACATAGTACCGGTAGCTGTATTTTATTGACAATTTCCTAAAGAATTATTATAAACTAATGCCAGTCTTCATTAAAGCGACATAGGAATTAGCTTAGGGAGGCTATATTAAAATAAAATATTATAAAATTATTTATAAGGTGCTGCGTAGATGCAATATTTATGTTAAACTACCCACTAACAAATATTCATTAGATAAACTAGATATACAACCGTGTCTTCTTTAGCTTAGCTAACGCAATAGTTAGTACAGTATCGGCAATTGATTTTAACACGTAAAAATTGATTTAGCCTTAAGGACCATAAAAACATCAGTTTAAAGAGAAATGCACTTAATAATTTTAATTTGATTACAAACCGATTTATTCTTGGGACTCATAAAAAGTTCAAAGAGAGATTTTAAAATTATCTTGCAAATGAAATCTAAAAAAAGTACCCTTTAGGCAATTTTTTAGTTAACAAAATTACTATGATTATTATACTAGGCCTAGAATTACCTACACTCACTAAAGTGTGAGGAATTGAATAATAAATTCAAGATTATTATTTAACTTCTTTATAGTGAACAATTCAAAATAAAATTCACCCAAGTGACAGGAACAAATATTATCCTAGTTGAAAAATCAAGATAATTGCATGACCAAAACCTTGTACATATTACAGATCCAATCAATGCTCAATAATTATCTACATAGACGGTGACTATCTTTCGCACAAATTTCTTGTAAGTTAAGTGGTTAACTATACTTTTATTATCTAATAAACACTTGCACATAGGCTACTAATGATTTTACATTCAGTAAACACAAACCAGTTTTCCAGTTGGTTTTAATAAAGCCTTGTATTAGTATTGAGACACGTATCATATTGGGGTACGAGTTTTTGTATCTCTGCATCAAAGAAGGCAGGAGCTCAGCCATGATTGGACGCCAACCTTAAACTATTATTATTGAAGCACTGCGGTCCCAACCAGATTTTCATGTGGGTGAAGAGGTGTTAATCACTTGGTGCTAGGTCTGGGCTGTATGGAGGGTGGTAGAACACCTCCAAATCATAGTGGTCCAGCAATGCTTTAAGAGAGTAGGAGGCCACGCATTGTTATGAAAGAGCACAACGCCTGACAGCATACCTCGCCTTTTGTTCTGAATCACCATGCGCAATATTCTTAGTGTTTCACAGTACCTTTCTGCGGTTATTGTTGTTCCTGGTTCCATAAAGTCGGTCAAAAGCACTCCTTTCCTATCCCAAAAACAGTTGCCATCAACGTTTTTGTTTGTAAAGGTTATTTTTTATTTAATCTTTGTTTGGTGAATGTGTGTGCAGCCACTGCTTTGACAGCTCATTGCTTTCAACATTCACAAATTGTATTGACTTTTCATCACCCATAAAGATATGGCCCAGTAATTCATCCCCATCTTTGCTGTAATGCTGCAATAATGTAAAAGCTGACTCCATTCTCTGAAATTTGTTCACTTCAGTAAGCATTTTTGGAACCCATATTGCACAAAACTTGTGATAGTCTATCCTACCTGTATGATCTCATACGAAACTGTTCGAGAAATATGGGGAATATCACAAGAAAGCTCGGAAATTGTGGAGCAATGCCTTTCACAAACTTTTTGGTCAACATTTTGAACAAGTTCATCACTCATCAATGACAGCCGACCTTGACCACCATCACTGTGCGCATAATTTCACCTAACTTTACATTTTCTACACCACTCTCTAACAAACACTTCACCCACCAATTTTTAATCGTACACTGCACTCATTCTTCAATGAATTTCAGCAGCACTTTTGCCTTCGGTGGGAAAAACTTTAAACAGCATGCGCGGATTTCACAGATGACGTGAGCATCTATTACAGCACACATGTTTACTCATTCTTAAAGCAATTATAACTGACAAAAGATGGCTGAACACATGGTGTGGGGATATACAATACATCACATGATGTAATTGCGCATGAGTGGAGCGCTCTACTCCACTTTCATCGGCAGCTACATATAGACAAGAGATCGAAATACGAATAGCCCTCACTTGTATGATAATGTTATGAGATAACATTTCCACAGTCTCAACAAGCTAGCCTATCGGGTTTGGTTATTTGATCAAAGATTTTAGTACTAATAAGCAATAAGGGCTGAGTCCTTTAGTTAATTTTTTTTTGTCACATGAGAATTTAATGGAGTTACCGATATAGCCCAGATTCATTGCTTGTCATATTTAGTGTTTACGATGCACTATATCTTCTGGTATGAGCTAGAACAAGTTGTTACTTTTATTGAGCTGTATTCTTATGGCTCTGACAAATATGAAAGTGACAGAGGTATGAACAATAGATACTAGGCCCTTATAATAACATTCAATATAGGCCTACAGCCAGACCCTATGATGGAGTGAAGATGTCTTTTACATCCTGTACGGGTCTTCTCTCTCAAATGGAGGGACAATTCATGTCTCCCTCCTATATAAAGATTTTGTTATCTTAAAACAAGCAATAAAACTTTTGTTGTAGAAAGTGTATAAAACTTGAGAGAAACATTTAAAATTGGTATTATTAAAAACAAATGAGACCAAATAATTATTAAGTCCCTTTCATCACCTTGCTAACAGTCCCCACCTCTGAATTTCAAAGTTTGACATTCCATACAAAAATAAAGAGATTAAAAACTATATAACCACAGTAAAATATTCCCGTAATACTGTTATTTTTGTTTGAAGAATCATTTTAATAGATTAGTCATGAATTTCGACATTTTAATCAATGTTTGTTTGTTTCCAAGTAATGCAATGTATAAACACGATATTTTGAATTTGGCACTAAAACCTTCCAGAATGCTCCGGTGTTCCCCACTAGCAGTAGTGTGTTCTGTGTGTAATAATAATAGCACTGCGTCTTACTACCCGTTCGGGTTATAAGCTTTAAGTACTAATTACTCTAACGAATTAGGAATTTGGAAGGTTGGATTAGAGGAAGTGAACCTGCATTTGCGTGGAGGGAGAGTGGAAAACCATTTAGGAAAAACCACCCCCAGTTCACCCGACCGAGATTCGAACCTCGATCTCCCCGTCCTCAGCAGTCAATTCTGTATGTATTATTTCTTATATCACTAGTCAAAAAGTTTATTCTAATATTATTCGATCAACTTACGAAAATTCAGGTAAATAGTATGGAGCAACAGTTCTCTAGCTTTTTTTAGATCATACCCCTTGGCTATGACTAAAAATTTATTGTACCCCCTAAATAAAAAAATTACAAATGACAGGCTTTACAAAATTTGACCACTTAGTAAATTATTGATCTATATAATCTAGTGGGAAAAAATATTCGTAATCACTATATTTCAAATGTGACAAAAGCTAGTTAGAGATAATCCTACTTTTATAGCCTTAAGGGTGACCTGGTGGTCTAGGGATAAGGTGTCAGACTTCTGTGCTGGAGGTCCGGGGTTCAATCCCCGGTCCCGGCACAAATTTATCTGATTGCCAAACCCTTCCTTCACCTCTGACAAGACATCTTGTGAATGTGGGGAATGCCAGGCCTCCACCGTGGTTCGGATCCTACGTTAAACTGTAGGTCCTCCATTTCATCTCACAATGACCCTACCATTTCACATTAGTGTAAGTGCGTATAAAATTAAGATGTAACTTTTACTAAGCCAAATTTCGTTCTGCGAAGTCCAAATTAATTTTTGTTCTTTTTCCAAATATCACTTCGCTAACGCCCGCGTCACTGAACACTAACAACAATAAAATTACTTATTTCTCATTCAGTCTTAGTAAAAAAATATATATATATTATTTCCTTTTATTAACATTTGAGCTATTCAAAACATAAATAAAAGGTGAGAAATTTAAAACTTAATTTTCTTTGGATTTTGGAAAATTTAACGTCGCTAACATAAAATTCATATGATTCTTCACTTAGAAAATCCTAATTCCAATTAATTAAGGAAAATTTATAATCTTTTATATTATTGTTTAAAAAAAGTTGCTATACTTAGTAAAAATACATATTGTATATAGATTTTACAGATAACATACTTATGTGCATCTGAAACGCTTTAATGAAGTGATATATAAATTATGGGTAGCGACTTTGGTAAAACTAAAAAAAAATATGAGAATATTTTAAAATCAAGCTCTGCCGGTAATTATTACTCCTTTAATAAATTTTGTGTAATCGAGCAATAAATTATACTTTTTCTAAAAAAAATTTTTTTTTAAATTTAATTCCGGTAAGGCCTTTCAGACCACCATTCTTAACTAAAACAAGGTAGGTATCGGTATATAGTGTAATTTCTGCATTTTTCAAACCTCCCATCTTTAATTATTTCATCATACTTTTGTTGTAGTGTGTATGAACGGTAAAAAATATATATTAGATTCTCATGTATGTATGTATGTATGTATGTATGTAGGTAGTTAGGCTATAATACTCAACCCAACAAATAATTTTTTATTTAATTCTTCCTCTAACACAATCAAATTCTTGTACATGCATGTAACCATGCATCAAATTTGGCTAAAGACACATAGTCAGTTGGTCTATGCATTTTGGTGGGCTCAGCGCACTAATTGGGGCGTCCAGCGACATGGAAAAGTCGGGGAATTTGCTTGGTTTTAGGGGAACATCATGGGAAAAGACATTTCTTTTCACATTTGTTTAAAAAAATAAGCAACTTTTATTTTTATAGTCAAAATAACTTTTGTTTTCATTTAACACTGACTGCTAATTCCTCTTAGCACAGTTGTCCCTGTTGAGTATACTAATCTTAATTCTCAAGGTCAACATGTGATTCTCATGTCATCTGCCTTGTTGCGGTTGTAGTCAAGCACTGTAAGTGGTTTCGGTACCTCTTTGCCACTTTTTTGTGGTGTGAGTTCCAAAATAAGCTCGATGCCTTGTGGACAGTTAAAATATATATATATATCCTTTGTCCTTCCACTTCATAGCAATTACACTATTATTATTATTATTATTATTATTATTATTATTATTATTATTATTATATTAGCACCACATCTTACTACCTGTTTGGGTTATACACAAGTACACTATCCTTGGCATCGAAAGGTCATTTGAGCTTTTTGAGTTTGGTACCAAGTCCTTTGGCATGTTTTCCCTATACTTATTTACTGTTCCAACAGCATTTCGGCCAACTTTGCAGACAATTCTGGACTTGAATAGAATTTGTCCAAGTAGACTATGTTCTTTATTTAGAAACTCAGTATCTGATAGTAGCTCTGTAACAACTGCGGACGATGAGTTGTCTACATTGTGTTTACCGGTGTACACCTAGAAATTGAGGATGTAGCCATTGCTTGCTTCAGCAAGAACATACAATTTGAAGCCATATTTGTGTGGCTTATTCTGAATATATACTCGAAAGCTCACATGGCCATAGAATGGGCATATCCCTTCATCGATGGCGAGTTTTTCGGGACAGTATGCCTGAGTACACCCCTTTTTTAGTTTAGTATAATATGGCAAAACTTAGAAGAGATGGTGAAATTCATCTTCTCTTGTCTTTTTCTGTTTTGAGCTGTCGACCCAGTGGGAGCATGACAATATTTGATCTCAACCTGCTCATCTGTGGACAAAAGCTACAAATGATCATAGGGCTAGTGGTCCAGTGATCTACTATTTTCACTCCTCTACCGATACACTAGTAGAAGAGCAGGCCCAAGAAATGTCTGATTTCAATTAGGGTCACTAGTTTCCACAAACTAAGAACTGCATGTGACTTCAGTTAATTTTTTCCTTGCATTTTTTGGATCACTTTGAGGCAAATAAATTTGTCAGTTTTTAGATCTTTTTTGTCATCAGTAAAAAAACTTACTACATTCTAAAATAGACGTTCGGATCATGGATTATCTTCAAACTTTGTACACTTTTGTAGTCCATTAGGACAACCTAATGTGCAAGTAGTAAGGTGTACTACTTGGCGTTTTCGAGAAAATCTCAAGAGAAGTTTTACGTGTTGAATATGTACCGGTGCATTGCGACTATGAGCACGGTGGCGCTGGTCGAGTGGTTAGCGTTCCAGCTCCGTAATCGCTGGATCGAGTCTCGCTCATTTTTTTTTCCAAGGCTGGTCATATTCTTTCATATATATTACAATTAAAAGGTGATGTAATGAAAAAATATGTGTATTTGCATGAACTTTTATTGAATATCCAATGTTATTTGGCTGTTTACTAAATTTTATTATTGCAACAAATATTATATTTATAATTATCGACAAGTAAACAACCAAACACATAACGTTTTCCTGAAAATGTATGCCTGTCATGATTTGCGAAATCCCTTATACCTGCAATCGGGTAAGGTATCCGGAACTGTTGTGCATGCTTTGAACTGCAAACGACACGTTTCGACCTGCAGACATAGGTTATATGTCTAAGGTGCTACTCTCTCAGTAGACTAAAATGCAAATTACAGGAGGATTGAATTTCATGTCAGGTGTATTGAGTGTCGTTTTTCCAAAATGGTTTTCCACTCCCATCACACAAATGTGTGTACACTTTCTCCAAACATAACTTTACAAATCCCTAAAACCACTGGCTTAATTAGTACATAAATGGGTAGTAAGACTCTGCTAAAATAAATACACATCGGTTTGAGAATAGTTTTTTTGGCAACAGGGAGAGGGGTAATTTTATTACTCACACAAAATTTAACCAGTCAAATTTATATAATAAAGGTATTTAAAAAAAAACTGCAATAGTAAATTTGTGAAGAATTAGAACTTTAGTTAGAACAAATTGAAATAGTTTTCAAACAAGATTGAACCCAAAGGGATTTAATTTTTTGAAGATAATATTATGACTCCTTGTCTCGGTTATAACTGGAAGTTCAAAGGTTGAATTGTTGTGACACTAAAACAGTAATGACATAAAACCTTTTAAATTAAAATTGACACTATCACAATTATCTGAAATGGAAAGGCCAGAGTTCAAACCTTGTCTGGGCACCACGAGTTAGCTTTCCACATGTGATTTATCACGTGGGTTTTTCCATGCCTTCTACACACTAATGCAGGTGCATTTCAAAGTTATTTTCTTAACCGCTAATATTTAGTAGCCTATATAATATGTTATTGATAATTTTAACGTTGGGAGTTTTTTAATTTGACATTTTTTCCTTGCACAATTTCACTAAAAGTTAATAAAATTGTAATTTCATCTCAAACTAATACTATTATTGAGCAATAGACTAATCTAGGGCCTACTAATATCTGACATTTTAATTGTAAAAAGCAGTGCTAAAAATAATAAATAATTCATTTAGGTGGGATGGAATGGGACATGATAAAAACCAGTGTTTTTTTTTTTTTGCAATTTTTAAGGAAAAACATTTTTTTTGCAGAAATAAATAAAATATTGCTCCAGTACAAACATAAACTTTAATTTTCTTCCAATGATTACCTCAAAATTTCCCAAATATCTGTCCAAGTGTGTCCTGGAATGACAACTTTTTCTTTTGATTTAAAAAATTTGTCATCTAATGCCGCTATACTGTGATGGATATTCAGGAACTGATGATTTCAATAGGTGAAGAAAATTAAACTCTGTACTGGAGCTATATTTATTTATTTATTTTAGCCAAAAACATAAAATGACATAAACTGCAAAATCACTGGCCTTTTCTTGCGTTCCTTTTCATCCCACCTTTAGTTTATCTAGGTAATGAGAAAGGTGTAGAGAGAAAAATCACATTGGTCTGTCTGAATTTTATGCTTGCTTTATAAATGTCATTAAATCACTGGTCGGTGTTAACACTCTATAGTGGCTGTTCTTAAAATGATTATGTTTAAATATGTAGCACTGTTTGTTTATCTTCCTATTATTGTGGGTGTCAAAGTCATTGAGAAGATAGACAATTGGGGGTCTACATTCGTTGTTCAAAGTCTTCATGTAGAATTCTATCAAACACAGATGAGCGAAACATTAAAAATAGAATTCACAGTTCATCTTTGGAACTTGTTTTTTAATTTTTTAATTAGTTATTTTATCTAAGCTATCTATTAAAGTATTTTTCTCTTTCAGCTACCAAAGTTACCGGGACTGTAAAGTGGTTCAACGTCAAGAGTGGGTACGGGTTCATCAACAGGTGAGTTTGTATTCTCTTGTTTACTTTAAACTCAGGGTTTCACAAAAAACCTTCAAATATCAATAACTTTCATAAAGAAAGATATTTAGAATATTTCCTCTTAGGGTGTTTTTCCTGCTAATGTTTTGGATGTAAATATCACTACTTTACTTATAACTTAGGATTTGAGACATGTTTTGTCAGAAAAACAAGACATTATAAACATATAAACAAATTAAATATATTAAATAAAAAAAAGTTCATGTTTTTAACATTTCCAATGTTTTTAACATCCGTAATAGATCAACAAAAGATAGTTGATGATTTTAATATTTCCTTTTAACATCTCTCCCCCTAGATTCGCCCTCCTTCCTGTAAACATACACATCACAAAAAAATATACAGACACATTGTTTTAGAAATAACTTTTTTTATGATTGAAAACTAGTTTGTTCTAACAAAATTTACAATAATAATTGAGGACAATGTGTTATACACTTTAAGTAAGCTACAGTAGTGTTAGCACTTCTATGCTTTTACATGACAGCTATCAGAAGCTAGCAGATGGTATCAGTAATGCCAACATTGTCTAAAAGTAACTTGTCAACCATATTTGGAAATAATTTTTATTTACTAATTACTATTATTATTATCACTAAAAATATTATCAATCACTTTTAACAATTCTTCCCCAAAGATTTAATATAATTTTATTTTCCATAATCAAATTTAAGAAAATAAGGTTGAGTAAATGCATTCTAGTTTTTCTTTTAACTCTTGTGGCAATTAGAGGTTAAATAGAATGTGAAATTTTACATTTAATGGGATTATATTCACTCAATACTTTTATAACTGCCCTCGCATATCTTTAACATAAATAAATGATTGGTGATACGAAAAGAGGGGAAAACATAGAAAATGTTTGTGAAATAATATAAAGTTTAAATTTTGTAAACACGAGTATTAATATCATTCGCTGCCTAACCGGCAACAGGGTCCTCTTTTTTCTATGTCATCAACCGGCAGTGTAGCTTCTATCTAGTATCCATATTTGTAGGGATGGGAAAAACTGCTCCTTAAGTGGAGCAGGAGCAATCTGTTACTGCTCCACCACTGGACCTGTTACTTTTACCTGCTCATTTTTGTCACAGTGACAGTATTCGTACCTAGTCCCAGCCTAGGTTTTTTTTAGCACCGCGTTTACTGCCCGTCTGGGCTTTATGCATTTATGCCAATGTGCTAGGGATGAAGATGGTTGATTCTAGAGGAAGTGCCCCCACATTTGTTTGAAACGAAAGTTGAAACGTCTACGAAAAATCACCCTCAGTGCATCCAACCGGAATTGAACCTCAATATCACTGTCGTCGGCAGTCCATTCTAGTTCGAGAGTGAAGCCATAGACCAGAGGCTTGCAACCCTTTTGATATCGTGGGCTTTATGGGTTTTAAAAAATGTTTGGCTAATTTGAAAAAACTAAAGCAAAAAAAAGGTTCCATTTTACATTCCCTAATTAGTAATTGGCTATTAAGTCCATTTGTTGAACAAATTATTGTTTGCTAAATATTTTGTGGGCCAGATAAAATCAGTCGGTCAGTAGATTGCTGACCCTTGCCTTAAATAATTTTACCACCAAGTGAGTCCCTTCAATGTTAATTAACGTAACAATTTACTGTGCGAATACATCACATACTGTGCTTGTATTGTGGAAATAATGTTTTGTACCTCCCCTTCAAAACTCATTTGTTACTCCCCAAACCAACTCTAGACTAGGCCTATAATAGATAAGTAAAGTTGCGCCGGACCTGATCTCAGTGGTGTAGCAAGAACACAAAGCATCCACTTCCCTTTCTACTGTCCGACAGCTCCAAAAATCTCTGGAGCATAAAGGAACAAGGTTGTCCCGGACCTGTTAGAGCGCTGTCTGTGCCTGAGACGAGGAGCAAGGTTACGGACCTGTTACAGCGCTGTCTCTGCCAGAAACTAGGAGCAAGGTTACTTTGGACCTGTTACAGTGTCTGTGACAGAGACGAACAAGTTTACTCCGGACCTGTTACGCCATGTATTTGATCCATGGACCAATGTCAAAAAGGAACAGCTCCTTTCATCTGTCAGGAATAGGTTGTGAATGTGACATCAGAGGAGCAATGACAAAGAAGAAGGTTGTGATTTCACAACCCATCCCTACATATTTGTTTTCAGTATATAAGGTCACTTTTAACGTTCTCTTGCTTTTAATAATTAATTAGAATTAAACAGCAAAAGAAAACTTCAATACTAAGCAACCAACCAAACATTTATTCTTATAACCAAAATCTAACCCTTCTAAAATACACTATAACAGTGAATTATCACATAAAATACAGTTAATAAAACCACGTGTGTGAGTCAACAAGTTGAACAAAATATTTTATAGTTGAGTACTATTGATAGGTATTTAGGCGTGTCTATGCTACCATTAATAATTTTATTACAAATTTGAATAATACAATGTTTTTTAATATTATTTCGGCTACTTATTAATCTATGTTCTTTTGTGAATATTATTTCGGTGTGTGAGCATGTTATCCTTGGAAAATAAACTTTTTTTAGCGATCTTGAAATAATAATTTATCTAATATAACATTAAAGTGTGTGATAAAAAAAATAGCGAGTATTTCTCAGTGATTGATATACATTATTTGAAAATTTAAGTGTATCAACATTATTAAATAAATCTTTTAACCCCAAGATTGTGTTGTGTTGCCCTCTAGACTAAACCTAGAGTTTTAGGATTTTTATAGTATTTCAAAAAAAATTGTGAATTGTAATAAAAAATACTTGCTAGTCTTTCCCCACTGTTAATTAAATAAATACCAGGCTAAGACTTCAAGTTATAAGTTACTGTAGTTTTTTAGAGACTTTGTTACAACTGTTTTAGAGTAGTAACTCTAATCCCGCACAGCAACATTGGTAAGTTTGTTTGTTTATTAATTATCTTTTACAAATTCATTAATAAAACGGTAATTCAAGATTTTTGTAAAACATAATTCTCAAGTTTTCTTCATGGTTCTTTAATTTCATTTTACGCTGTACATGATTATGGTATTTTTATACCGAAACATGTCGGAAGAATATAAATCAGCATCATTCTAATGGCTGATTATCACAAGGAGTAATGGGATTGAACCAAGATAAGGCACCTTAAAAAAAAATTATATTTTTCATAAACGTTCTACGTAAACCATAACAGTTTAATAACTTTATTAAACCTTATTGGGAGATGCTAACCCAGTAATTCAATTTTATTACCTAATTTAAAACACTGTTGATCTTTAAATTTTGTTTTTGGCCTTTATTTGTTATATCCAAGTTTTGTAAATATATTTTAATATGTTATTTGTGTATTTAGACTTGTCATCAACCCATGTTTTAATTCAGTTGATGTTACAACTTTTTTGAAAATTTTTATATAGGAAATTTTGTAATTCATTAAAAGCAAAATATAATTAACATAATTAATATTTTGAATATTAAGTCACTTAATTCATATACCAATTTTAAAACTATAAT
This sequence comes from Timema cristinae, assembly GCA_039000515.1. Lineage (NCBI taxonomy): Eukaryota > Metazoa > Arthropoda > Insecta > Phasmatodea > Timematidae > Timema > Timema cristinae. The sequence continues at coordinate 24,566,758 of JBCFYV010000100.1, read as the reverse complement.
TCATTCAATTGAAAATCTATATATTTTATTATAGCTATTTTTAAGTTTTCTATCTAAGTCTTAAACTTTATTACTACTCCTTACTTTAAACTACTTTAGAATGTTTTCTAATATGGTGTAATTATTATTATTATTATTATTATTATTATTATCATCATCATCATGTTTTACTACCTGTTCGGGTTGTACGCACTTAAGCTAATGTGTAATGGTAGGGTGATTGTGAGATGAAATGGAGGACCTATAGTTTAACGTGGAATCCGAACCACGGTGGAGGCCTGGCATTCCTCACATTCACAAGTTGTGATTAATACACGTCTTATCAGAGGTGAAGGGAGGGTTCGGCAATCAGAAAAATCTGTGCCGGTACCGAGGATTGAGCCCTGGACCTCCAGCTCAAGTTTGACATCTTACTCCTAGACTGCCAGGTCACCAATATGTTGTAATACTGTTAAAAAGATTTATGAATGTTTTTTTTTCTATGTGTAGTAATAGACATTCAGGTTTTTCACATTTATAATGTTGTTAATAATACTAATATTAACAATGAAAATGGAAAAAATATGAATTTTTATTAAATTTTTTAAATTTATTACAATAAAAAATAATATGGATTAAATGATAAATTTAAAAAATATATATATTCTTGAAAAAATTAATAACTAATACTAGCTCATCAACATATCAAGTCAAAATATATAGAAAATAAATAAAACGGTTGTATAGGTTTCTTGTATGGACCTAAAATTTAACTGTCAGAAATGACAGCTGCTATCACATGTTTTTGCAAATCATATGCTTCGGCATAGGGATACACAATTTGGTTTAGTTACTTTTCAGAGCTGTCAGTCAGCACCAAAGAAGCCATGGGGGAACAATACATTCATTAAAAGATATTTGTCTATTTTAATTTGTAGACGAAAAGCCAATAGGAGCTGTAAATATATCAGATAACACAGACCCAATTTCCCATTTTAACTTCCACGATTATTATAACACAGTATATGCAGCCAAAATATGGTCATTGGATGTAAGTGAGATCAGGTCTAGTCCCTAGTACCCTTTTTCAAGTTCCTTATAGTTCACAGTATTCTCTTAAGTATTGTAGTTCGATCATTCTCTTTCAAGTGTGTTAGTTACCCCTGCTCTCTTTCAAGTGTTGTCTTGTTCCCAACCTTCTGTGTCGTATATTCTCTTGTTCCCAACCTTCTGTGTCGTATATTCTCTTGTTCCCAACCTTCTGTATCGTATGTTCTCTTGTGCCCAGCCTTCTGTATCGTATGTTCCCTTGTGCCCAGCCTTTGTATCGTATGTTCCTTGTGCCCACCTTCTGTATCGTATGTTCTCTTGTGCCCAGCCTTCTGTATCGTATGTTCCTTGTACCCAGCCTTCTGTATCGTATGTTCTCTTGTGCCCACCCATTTCCTGTATTCTGTATTGTTCTCTTGTGCCCAGCCTTCTGTATCGTATGTTCTCTTGTGCCCAGCCTTCTGTATCGTATGTTCTCTTGTGCCCAGCCTTCTGTATCGTATGTTCTCTTGTGCCCAGCCTTCTGTATCGTATGTTCTCTTGTGCCAACCTTCTGTTCATATGTTCTCTTGTCCCAACCTTCTTGTCGTATGTTCTCTTATTCCCAACCTTCTGTGTCGTATGTTCTTTTTCCCAACCTTCTGTGTCGTATGTTCTATTGTTCCCAACCTTCTGTGTCGTGTTCTATTGTTCCCAACCTTCTGTGTCGTAGTTCTTTGTTCCCAACCTTTGTGACGTATGTTCTCTTGTTCCCAACCTTCTGTACGTATGTTCTCTTGTACCCAGCCTTCTGTATCGTATGTTCTCTTGTACCCAGCCTTCTGTGTCGTATGTTCTCTTGTACCCAGCCTTCTGTTCGTATGTTCTCTTGTTTCCCAGCCTTCTGTATCGTTGTTCTCTTGTTGCCAGCCTTCTGTGTCGTATGTTCTTTTGTGTCAGCCTTCTGTGTCGTATGTTCTTTTGTTCCAACCTTCTGTGTCGTATGTTCTTTGTTCCCACCTTCTAGTGTCGTATGTTCTCTTGTTCCCAACCTTAAGTGTCGTATGTTCTCTTGTTCCCAACCTTAAGTGTCGTATGTTCTTTTGTTCCCAACCTTAAGTGTCGTATGTTCTTTTGTTCCCAACCTTAGTGTCGTATGTTCTTTTGTTCCCGACCTTCTGTGTCGTATGTTCTTTTGTTCCCAACCTTCTGTGTCATATGTTCTCTTGTTCCCAAGCCTTCTTGTCGCGTGCTATCTCGTTCCCGCTTTCTGTGTCGCGCGCTTGTCTCGTTCCCGGCTTTCTGTGTCGCGCGCTGTCTCGTTCCCGGCTTTCTGTGTCGCGCGCTGTCTCGTTCCCGGCTTTCTGTGTCGCGCGCTGTCTCGTTCCCGGCTTTCTGTGTCGCGCGCTGTCTCGTTCTCGGCTTTCTGTGTCGCGCGCTATCTCGTTCCCGGCCTTCTTTTGTCGCGCGCTGTCTCGTTCCCCCGCGCCTTCTCGTTGCTGCGCGCGCTGTCTCGTTCCCGGCTTTCTGTGTCGCGCGCTGTCTCGTTCTCAGCAGCTTGTCACATGTCGTCAATTTCCAATAGCCTATGTCTCATATTGTGTAGTTTCCAGCAGTTTGTCACGTGTTGTCAATTTCCCATCAGCTTGTCACTACTTGTCAATTTCCCAATAGCCTGTGTTGCATGTTGGCTAGTTCCCAACAGCCTGTGTTGCATGTTGGCTAGTTCCCAACAGCTTGTTTTTAGTCTTGTGTAGTTCAAAGTCCCTGCCCTGTTGTCTATTGAAATGATAGGGATATGTGTTGATGAATTGAGGATGTGTAGATTGACTCATCCTAGCCTTGTACTTGCTGTGTAAATAACACCCACTAAACTGGTGGTGTCAGATAGCACTGATCAAACACAAGTTGAGGAACCAGTCCTATAACACAGTATTGTTATAAGGTTGTACTTTCTTTAAGCTTAATGTCTTGATCTTTTTCAAGATTCTTTTCACTGTAAATAATATACTTTTTAACACATTTATTAAACATATTTGATTCAACATCCTTAATTCAACATCCTTAATTTGAGTTGTTGGAAAATACATAGCCTACGCAAGATTATGGCCATATTTATGACCACAAAGTCCCTTTACCAGCCACCCAGATTGAAGCCAAGCTTTGCATGCTGGTGTCTTGGGATTGTGCTGACCAAGTCACAATCATGACTGTATGTACCCATAGGAGTAACTACATTTTGTTTTTTATTACTTAACAGGCATAATTTCTTATAACTATATGAACTGAAAAAAAAAATCTTGTCTCAATGATTGCAACTATTACAGTAAACTTAAACATGGTGGCTACAGACGGGGAAAAGTCAGGGAATCTCAACTAAAATAAGGAAAAGTAAGTGAATTAAAAAAAAACATGTCTAAAATATCCCATTAATTTTGCAACTAAACACTAAAACAAAAGTTAATAACTAAATAAAATAACATTTTAATTTTTAAAATAACTGATAAAAACTGTTTATTTTTATTATTATTAGGTTATATGCATATTTTTAGTAGATACAAACTTTTTTAATGTGTGATCAATAATAAATAAAACAAGTTATCATCCACAATTTAAACTAGAAAAAGTAGTCAGGGAAAATTAAAAAATGTTGCCTGGAAAACCTGGAAAAGTCAGGGAATTTTGTAAAATATGTTTTGTAGCCACCCTGAAAAAAAATATAACGCACAAGAATTAGAACAAGACTTCAAATCTAACATGTTTTCATGAACAAGCAGGCTGCCCAGCTAAGAGACCTGGGAACGAACCAGGATCCCCAGCTAAGAGACCTGGGAATGAACCAGGCTCCCCAGCTAAGAGACCTGGGAATGAACCAGGCTCCCCAGCTAAGAGACCTGACAGGTTTCCTGAAAATGAACGAACCAGGCTCCCAGCTAAGAGACCTGACAGGTTTCCTGGAAATGAACGAACCAGGCTCCCCAGCTAAGAGACCTGACAGGTTTCCTGAAAATGAACGAACCAGGCTCCGCAGCTAAGAGACCTGACAGGTTTCCTGGAAATGAACGAACCAGGCTCCCCAGCTAAGAGACCTGACAGTTTCCTGGAAATGAACGAACCAGGCTCCCCAGCTAAGAGACCTGACAGGTTCCTGGAAATGAACGAACCAGGCTCCCCAGCTAAGAGACCTGACAGGTTTCCTGAAAATGAACAAACCAGGCTCCGCAGCTAAGAGACCTGACAGGTTTCCTGGAAATGAACGAACCAGGCTCCCCAGCTAAGAGACCTGACAGGTTTCCTGGAAAGAAACGAACCAGGCTCCCCAGCTAAGAGACCTGACAGGTTTCCTGGAAATGAACGAACCAGGCTCCCCAGCTAAGAGACATGACAGGTTTCTGAAAATGAACGAACCAGGCTCCCCAGCTAAGAGACCTGGGAATGAACCAGATCCCCAGCTAAGAGACCTGACAGGTTTCCTGAAAATGAACGAACCAGGCTCCCCAGCTAAGAGACCTGACAGGTTTCCTGGAAATGAACGAACCAGGCTCCCCAGCTAAGAGACCTGACAGGTTTCCTGGAAATGAACGAACCAGGCTCCCCAGCTAAGAGACCTGACAGGTTTCCTGGAAAATGAACGAACAGGCTCCGCAGCTAAGAGACCTGACAGGTTTCCTGGAAATGAACGAACCAGGCTCCCCAGCTAAGAGACCTGACAGGTTTCCTGAAAATGAACGAACCAGGCTCCCCAGCTAAGAGACCTGACAGGTTTCCTGAAAATGAACGAACCAGGCTCCCCAGCTAAGAGACCTGACAGGTTTCCTGAAAATGAACCAGGCTCCCCAGCTAAGAGACCTGACAGGTTTCCTGAAAATGAACCAGGCTCCCCAGCTAAGAGACCTGACAGGTTTCCTGGAAATGAACCAGGCTCCCCAGCTAAGAGGCCTGACAGGTTTCCTGGAAATGAACCAGTCTCCTCAGCTAAGAGACCTGACAGGTTTCCTGGAAACGAACCAGGATCCCCAGCTAAGAGATTTGACATGTTCTATCCAGTTGCCTCATAATGTGTGCACAGTTAGTACCGTACTCTAGATAGGAAAGAACTTGAAGGCCCACAACGTCGCGACGCTATTTGTTACTAAGACGGGGACCGATTTAGCGCTCGCTGTGAATCTTGCCTGCCTCGCCGTTCTGCTAAGGCCGGCTGTGTTCTGGAGTGAAAGGGGGAGCAGAGACGTGGCGTGACGACTTCATAGAAAGTGGGGTGGGGGCGCCGCGTGTGTAGCGGGTATTGACCCTTGCTAGCTGCCGCGATCAACACGCGGCTCGTTGGGGCCAACTCTTTTTACCTAAAAATACACGTGACGCAATTTTTTTTCCTCCCTGTGCTGAGATACAAAACCACTGCCATGAATGAGCGTCCTAAAATACTAGTAGTTCTAAGATTAGGATCTCAGTAAATTTGGTATTTATTTGTTTTAATTGGTAGGTTTAGGTCTAGTGTGTGACATACAATTAATTATTGTCAGACTTTATGTTAACATTGTTTTCTCACATTAAAAGGCACATAAAACAACCCAAAAAGTCTCGGCCAATGAACACACATTTGTAAACAATTTTGTAAGTGACTTCAACACATTAAAAAGTTTTAAATTTCTAGTAGATAAATATAGGCTATTTCTTATTATATAATATAGGGCCTACTTTTTTCTTTTTATCATGACAAGGTACTAAGCTGGATTTTTTTTACTTTGACATAATTTCTTTAAAGTATCTCTAAAAAAAACCCCAGAGAAATATTGTCAAGAAAATTGTGACAGCAATAAAGTAAAGTTTTGATCAAACTATAATTTTCTTTGGACTCCAAAGTGTTTGATGCCTAGTGAATGTTTGAGTTTTATTCACACATGCACATAAAATAGTTGTGCTACAAATTAGAGATGTGGAGATATGTCTATTTTTTATATGTTAATACAAATACAACATACACAATGATCTAAAGCAAATGTTGGAAATAAACCTTCACCCTCACTCTAAGAACTGGATCGACACTGTTATTCCCCATTTTTAAGTAGCAACATTATGCAGAGAACAATTTCCCCATTAGTGCATGATATAAAGTAAATGCCTTTTAATATACTGTTGTGATGTATACGTTATATTAGGCATTATCATTTGAAACCAAAAGTTATATTTTAGATGGTTCCATAATCTTATCTAATGTTCCCTTCTCTGAAACATTAAGGTGCCATTTATGATTTATAATTATGTCTCTTATTTTATATATCTATTGTTTCCAAGTAAAACCCAACACTTAGAAAAAAGTCTTGCCTGTCAAAATAATTTTGGATTCAAGAAAGTAGGTTTTTTTTTTTGAAAAATTTCTACACCACTTTCTTACTAAGGCGGTCTTCTCCAGCTCATTTTAAATTTTAGCAATATATTATGTTAATCAATAAAGTTAATTCCTGTAGCTGAGTATATACAGAATTGCTATCTACCGTGAGGAGAAGTGGGAAAACACTGAGTTTAATAACTAAAAACAAAACAAAAAACTTAAGATTTATGAACTCTGGATATGGAATTTCAAGCTTTAAATATCAGGTATGGAAGAAAAAGTGAACTGAAGAAATAAATGCACGGGTGGAATATATTTCATTTAAACCTTTCTGCCCGACCAACGTCCGTTTATCCTTCTTGAAACTCTCTGGGTTGCGTAACAACTGCATACATTTTCCATCAGGATCAAATCATTTTATTTTAAACACTAATGACATGACTTTACAGTAAAAAAATATTATTACTCTCAAAGATGTCTGGAGTTTTTTTATTTAGAAAAGAATGGCAACCTTGTGTTGGAGTACTCTTATTTGAACTAAAGTAGGTCACTGACCGTTTCCCGTGTATTCGCATGCATGATTAGACCACTGCAGATATTACAATTACTGTATCTGACTCATAACTTTGTTCTTTGAATTTTTGTTTTAAGAAATGTTTGAAATACCAAGAATATTAATTATGAAAGTATTTAGGCGTGAGCCTGTTCAAACACCCTCATCTGCCTCTCCCGGTAAAAATAACATTCCTACTCTACAATATAAAACTTACGCATGTTTGAAAAAACACTACTTTGACAATTTATATATATTCACCTAATACTAAGTCACAATGTAAAGCTTGATACATGTTTTCTGAAAATAGAGGACAAATTGGCTTGTGGTGTGAACTCAAGATGGCAGGGGAGAGGGGCACAAGGCATAAAAATATTTGTCCTCCACCCCAACCTTTCCAAATGAGCAAATATTCTTACTAAAAATATAAATTGGATTAAATTGATTGAGATTGCCCATAAGATGTTTCAAATGTATAGGCTACATTATATAATATAACAAAGCTCATGACATATTACAAAGGTATAGAAGGTCCTTTCGTAACACTTTAAAATTACCAAATCGAAAATAAAATACAGAAATAACAGTTTTGATACATTTTATGCAAGCATTCATTATTTAAATATCTGTCCTTACCATATTAACAAAGGTCCAAATAGCTTCTAGAGGTATTTAATTCATAATTGATGCAGAGCTATATTAACTAGGAATAGCTGATTATCTAGATCAAGACTTCTCAGACTGTAAGGCATGAGGTGCAGCAAGATTATATCAACAATTGTTCACCTCCAAATTGAGTGAAGTTCAGGTGTGTTTTAAAAAAATGATTTGTTAGACAATTGAAGTGATAAAACTACTATACATACCTACCATCCGGTAAAATCATGGAAAACTGGAACTAGCTGGGAATTTGAAGTGGTTTATAAAAAAAAATGAAAATGTTGTTTTACTCAAAATATGAAATATAATAATCATTAAATCAGTAAATTACAATGTGATTCAAACATTTATTTTGTTTGTTTGTTTGTAGCTGTGTAATATATTTTATAATTTATCTAATTCCTAATAAAATATGTTCATACAAAAAAAAAAACTTTATTTAAAATTGAAAACTTCTTATTATTCTTAATAAAAAAGATTAACAAAAGCCATGGGCAGGGGGGAGAAGGGTGTGATATACTTTTGAGTCGGGGAATTTTAGGAAATAATCAGGGGGAATTCAGGGAAAAAGTCTGGAATTTCATTGATCAAGTTGAGTAGACACCATGTATATATCAACATGGCTTCTTACCAACTATACTAAACAAAACTATAGACATCAACTTGTAGTTACAAATGTCCTTCATTGTATTTCATTAAAATAGAACTTGATCTTAACCATATATGTGATGGGAAAACAAATCCATCGTTATGTATTTTTAAATACATTCTATGAATTTTAACATATTTCATAAATAGTATTTGTGTCATTAAATGTAAAATTAATATTGTAAAAATATTTTATGGTTGTCTTATAAAACTTTATATTTATATATATGAGATGTGGATCAAAAAACAGTGGAGAAATAATTGGATGCTTTTTGTTTAGATTTATTATGTTAGCGAGACCTAACAACTAAACTTAATATTTAAGTGAGGTGTGAGTACTGAAAGTTTTGAGTGTCTCCAATCAAAATTATTATCGGCTTGATGTTTTCATATTATAGTGTTGTCATGACCCACACCCAATACATAAATACACTGTTAACAATTTAACAAGCTATTTCATATCTCCTCAAAACATTCACAGCAGCTATCTTGTGTCTAGCTACAAAGGTCATACACACCAGTTGATTTCGAAATTTGATTAGGTCAGTCCCAAGTAGACTACAACAAACTTGAAACTGCCGATAGGATGTCAATAATATCATATTATTTGTTTAGAGCAGGGTTTGGTTACCTTACTATCCACCTAATACAACAAGGGCTCAATGAAATAAATCATATGTTTACCTCTTGCTTTGTTCAATAACAATACTAGGTGTCAAGGGTAGTGGGTTTGTCTTAAGTCTCGTTTGATTCCCTGCACATATTTTACATTTGTTGCATTTTCTACTCACACTTGACTAGTGGGGTATTATTTTAAAATAATACGAAGATAACGAGCTGTGCAATGATGTCATATAATAGAACACTAATCGATCTAAGGTGGCTTTTCAATGTGTATCAATTTCAAGGTCTATTCCAGACATGTATGGCTACATGTCATGCCAACATGAAGTTGTAGAAAGATCTGGAGAGAGACTGACAAAATTCTTTATTTGTCTGAGGTGTCTTGTCAGTCAGTCAGGTCAAAGTGTTTCAATATAATTAAATTTTGTAGCTTGGAACAAGAGTAACTTAGAGAAAACTAACATTAATATTTAGATATGAATGATTAATTAAAAGTGGTGTACAAAATGATAACATCGCATCCTTTCAGTTGAAGAATCTAATTACACACCTCTCCCTCCACGCAAATGTGGGTCCACTTCCTCTATCTTTAACCTTCCTAATTTCTAACCAATTAGCATAATTAGTACTTAACCATATAAGCCGGATGGGTAGTAAGACGCGGTACTAAGTATTTTTATTATCATCACACTATGTGATGTTTTCTGCAGCTCTCACTTTTAAATTGTTCACATTTTGTCAAAGGTCACACAATTTATTAATAAAGTACATTCACCACTTGAATATACTTGAATGGCAGCTCAAAAGATCACTAGAAATAGTTCCTAATGTAGCCCTACAATTTATATTTATTTGAGGTTGGGCGCATAGCTTATTTATCGTTTTATTCCATGTAACAAAAATTATATATTGACAGCACTTTCACATAAGGTGTAACAAATATTGCTTCAAAATGGTGACCAATGAAGTTAAACCATATGATTGGTCATGAGACAAACAAGTTCTTTACATTGTTGTGTCTACGCAGTTGATAAAAATATTTTATTCAATTAAACATTTCAAAATATGATTGAATAATCATAAAATAATTTACAATATATTTTTTTTAAATTGACAAATACTCTAAGTACTTTTAATTATGTTTAAAATATTGTTTCGGGCTAGATAAAACTTTTTTTTTGCTAAAAGTAATGAAATAGTGTGTGAAAACTTAATTTTAGGTTATTTTTAATATAAAATATAACATGTAATTAAAAATCTTATTATTTATATTTTCTGTTTGTTTTTCAGAAATGACACCAAAGATGATGTTTTTGTCCATCAAGTAAGTTTATCTTTTATTCTTATTATCTCCAAGAAATAAACTCAGTATAAATTAAACCTATTTATTTAAAATAAAGATCCAAGCTATGTGTGGTTGTTTTTTGTTTCAAGTTTGTAAAACGAGTTTATTATGGCTCGAATAGGTTTTACTAAAAATTATGTGGTAAGTTCTAGCCAGGAGTAGCTTTCTTGCAACATAGTCCTAGTGCCAATGGTAATAAAAGGGCCTGGAATTTGATAACCTAAAAATTGTCAATAAATGACCATCGTAATTACATAAAAAATGCTAATGTGACGAATGACTTTAAATTTACTAGAAAATACCCTAATACTTGAATTGAATTTGGAAATAATGCAAATTGGAGATAAAACAAGCCCTCACGGTTTTAAACTAAAATAGATCAAAATGCAATAAAAAAATCTATAGCAACTAAACGGTCGGTTTATTAGTCGACATAAATACCTTAATTAAAAAATTCCTTAAAAATTATAGCATGAAAATATGATCTAAAAATCCAATAAGGATGACTAAAAAATAATCTCTAAAATACATTTCCACAACTAGAGGATTGTGAACATGGTCATTGGCTATGATGTATAAAAAAAATGACATGTCATACAAATCTGGGCCCTTTGAATCATTTATTTAGAACTATTTGGTTATTTTATTAATCATATAAAATGAGCAAATTAAATAACACATTGGAAAGATTTCACTCAATTTATTTGTATAAAACCAATTTCTCCTTCTCACAATTTTGTTGTCCTAAATACACTTGAAAAACATATCGATCACATACCACAATCTCATAAAATAAGTTGGTTACAAGGGAATTGACTCTCTAGAAGAAAACTAACATTTTATCTGTAAAATCCCCTTTTTAAATTTAATGATGAAACTCCCTTTGGATCTATCATCCATATTAATTTATCAAAATCTCTTATACTAAGATATGAAGTGAAGTAGCATTTAACTTTAATGGTTCTTATCAAGCATTCTATCAAAAGGATCTTTTTTGACTTTTAACAGTGTGTGTGAAAATGTGAAACCATATGTGTGTTTTTAGTCAGCCATAATAAAGAACAACCCCAAGAAAGCCGTGCGAAGTGTCGGTGACGGGGAAGTTGTAGAGTTTGACGTGGTAGTGGGGGAGAAAGGCAATGAAGCTTCTAATGTGACGGGCCCCAATGGGGAGCCAGTGAAGGGCTCGCCTTACGCTGCAGACAAGCGGCGTGGCTATCGCCAATGGTATTACCCTCGCCGAGGCGGTGTACCCATGAGAGGAGGACGCAGACCTAGAGATGATGGAGAAGGTGTGGTTTGATGGCTTATTTGTTTGGTTATGTTGTCCACTTGTAGGCTACCAGATTTGCTATGTTTGTCTTTGTATTAAGTTCAGGCTCCACTCCACCCTATTCTCCCATAGCTCATCACTCTCTAAAAACTTAGCGGAACTAATTGTATTCCACAGAACTGTAAAGTAAATATTAATTTTGGCTAGACACAGTATTTAACAAACTAAAATATTGAGATTTAATAGGATAGTAAAAGATAATTATCTTGATTTAATACAATGATTAACTTTTACTATCCAATATATTCTTAATCTCTTGGTTTAAAGTTTTATTTCTAATCTTAAATTAACACTCCTTACTTAAATCTTTTGAATGTTTTCTAAAATAAGTAAATTTTGGTTTTAAATATAGTGTTGAATAAAATTGGTATTGTATATACTAGGGATGTAAAACTCGATACCTCGTTATCCTTTATTCTTAATGGTATCGAAATTATCTAGTCGTTAATAATACAATTCTCGATACTTTATTTCTCAACTCTCAATGAAAGTACTGGTTACTAAGCAAAAAGGTAAAATTCAGAATTAGTTGATTATTACTATAATTTTTACTTTCTTGCAATGTTACAGATAGAGAAAGTATTGTGATCGTAAAAAAATCGAACTCTAGATTTTAATGAATCTTGACATTTCATGACCCCTCGAATGCGAAAAAGTGGTTTTAATATGTCTGTCTGTCTCTCCAACTAGAACCTAAGCGATTTTACCGATCGGACTACAGCTTGGTATCTAGGGTTTTCATAGGGTTGTCCTGAAGGGTTTTTGAAATTGGCTATCGAACCCTAAAATTAAGGGTAGTTTACTGAAGGGTAAAAAGAGAAAATGTCAATTTTCTCAGAATCGTAAAATAATTTTGATTAAAATTTGTATCCAGGCTTTGATTAAGATTATAAACAAATTTGCTATTTTCATTTTCCCATGAAAATGACTTTTAGGATACTTTACAGAAGCAGAAACTTCCGTATGTCCGCAACTATTTGAGATACTAAATAACTTATCATTGCAAAACTGTAATACTATTAAATTTAAAAAAAAATATATGAAATATATTTTTATAAAACCAACCATTTCTGAGACATTGGCAAATATATTAATAAAATCTTGTGAGCTTTAGTTGTGAAAGGATACTAAAGCTTTAACGTAATAATTCTCCATTGCCATAGAGTAATTAAATATAGCCTAAGTAAGTTTCTTAAAAAGTTTGTTATTTTTCCTTAAACCCCTTAGATCATTGTTGTACAAACATTTTCCTATCTCTATTTTAGACTCAATACTCGATATTTACATTTTTTATTGGTGAAAATTGATAAATGAGGAATTTAAAAGCAATGTGGTGGATGACCTGAAGATGTGCAGCACACCTATTAAAATGTCGAAAATTTTAACCAGAAGTCAAAATTTTAATACAAAGTGTTGACCCTTGTGGACCCAAACGTACAAATGAGGACATTAATTCTTTATAAATAAAATCATAAAATTTAAAACCGGGACTAAAAAAATATATTTTACATAAGTATAGTGCAATTTATACTTGGGTTTGCTAGTGTATATTATTTCGTTTCACATATATTATGAGTTTTGAGTAAATATCTCTGGTTTTAAACAATAGAGCGAGTAAGTCTGTGCGGAGTTTCGTACCATTAATCTTATTTGCTGTTTTTGCTATGTATATTTTGGTTCAGTTAACAACACTATTTGTTGAATTTAAAATACTTGTCTATTCAATACTTATTCATTATACCTTTATAAAATTATCTATAGATGTTAAACTCGGTGATGCTTTATTTGTAAGTAAAAATAATTATACTTTAATATCTGGTAAAATGGATATTTTCTTTGTTAAAATTAAAAACTAATTGTTTTATTACTATTTACATTTCTTAGGTTTTTTGCTATGCTATGAAGTTGAATGAGAATCTTTTAATATGAGGTTGAAAGCTCGGAAAAATAATGAAATAGAAAATGTTCATGAATTGAAAATTCGAGTTTGAACTTAGGAATCGGAATCAATAAAAACAGGAATCTTCACATCTCTAGTATATATATAATATATTATATACACTTTGTTTACCTTGCAAGGTAGCAGTCCTACCTATTTGGATGACACTACAGTATAGCTTACAAGATATGATCATAGTGTAACCAATTAAGGTTAGACTTGTTATCTTTCAGTGTACACAAAGTGTACATGTCAAAATTGATGTCTAAATGAATGGCTGGCAACCCTTTTTTAAAACTTTGATTTGCTGCTAAAACACCACGTTTTATATATGACAGCTTTATAGCACTTAGATTGTATTTGTTATATTATCTACAGTTTTTTTTCTTAGCCAACATATAAAACTCAATGTAAAGGTTCTTAAAATTCTTGCATTTTAAACAATTTCAATCCATTTGCAGCAAAATGATTCAAGAAAACTTTACATTTTTTTCCAGTGTTAATTGCAGTCTTGCACAAAAATATTTTGTGACACGTTGAATATCTCTGGGTACGCACCGCAGCAGCAGAGAATAGATTAAGCACCCATTCAAAAGTAACTAAAGTAAATCAGAATAGGGAAAGTGTTTGTGTGTGTTTATATATAGAGAGAGAGACTAATGTTTTCCTGAAGTAAATTAAAATGTTCAAAGATGAAAGCTTGTAGTTATTTTTCTGTACCCGCTTCTTTAACAATTGGTTACATTTAGTTGAAACCATTAGTTACTTGGGTGAATTATAACTCTTTTGTGCAAAATCTTTTGATTTTATCATATCATAAACAGGGTCTACTGGGTCACAAAAAGTTACTAATCTTAAAACAAGTCAGGAAAGTCGAGAATTTTCAACATTTTGCTCACAAAGTCACGAAAATATTTTTGTTTGTATTTCTCGCACATCCTAACATTGTGAACATGTCAAATATTGAGCCACTCACTACCCATGATGCCATGCGCTAGCCGTAAGCTGCCTGATTTCTTATACTATGATATCAAAGACAAGGTTAATATTCACCATCTAGTTCAAGTTTAATGTTGCTTTTGAGTAAATTATGCCTATAGATGCATTATATAATGTTGAACCGTTTATCGAAGGAGTGTTGTTGTCAATAAAGGTCACCAAACAGTCAATAATTTTTGTTTCTCTAACTCTGTAGACATCCTGATTAAGTATGAGTAGGTAAGATGCGGACGACACACAGCCTCCACTAATGCCAACTTCATTTGTGATGCTACTGAACAGCAATGCGTAACACACTGGATTATGGCCACACAACACACCTAATTTGCCACGGCACACAGAAAGAGCCCTGTTCTAGGGTACTAGATTTTAAGTCACCCCAGTTCAGGTAATAGTCTCATATGTTGAGTGTATGAAATAAACACTGTTTGTTAATGAAGTGATATGTCTCTGGTTGTTAGGCTATGAAAGTGGTGAGGGCAAGGCTGATGATGGCCAAGAGGGTGAAGGTAGAGATGGTCAACCTCGCAGATATAGGCCTAGGCGCCGATTCGAGCAGCCCAATTTCTACAACAATCGCCCGCGAAGACCACCACCCAACCGTGACGGACAATCACAAGACGGGGTGAGATTTGTGACACAACAGATAGTATTAGCCATTTCCTCTACCTCTCAAGTGAGGATACTAGGGAAAAGATTGAGAGTAAAAGCTGAATCACATCCATAAATTTGCATATGTTTTTACTAAGTCCTTAGTGTAATATAAATTTAAATACAAATTAATTTTTAACCTTGAGATGGCTAGTGTCACCAAAGGAAGGCTTGTAAGGCTAATTTTGTGTCAAATCACTTGATGCCATGCGCCTCTACATCTAAGATTTTCTTTATATTTTTTTCCTCTCTATAGTTAATTCAATTAACCAACTTTTTTTTCGATTTTCATGTATACGTAACATTGCACCATTTTGAAGAAATAAAAAAAATGTTCGTGGTAAAAGAGTTTTTCTGTTTTGGGATAAAATTAATTAACTTATTCATGACTTCATTATTTATAAACCAATTTGGTTCTTTTTGCCAAATAGAAGCATTGTTTAGTACTTAAAAACCCTATAGACTAATATGATTTTGTATCCATTTGTTTTTAATTTTATTTTGCAAATGTTAGGTTAGTTTCAAGGGCCCCACAAGTATCAAACTTTTCATATTTAAAATATAATACAAATTAGCATAAACTTTCTTTAAAAAAAATTGAAGGAAATTTTGTGTGGTTAATGAATTAAAAATATTTAAAGGGTACATTTTGGTGTGCATGGATAATATAGATAAATAAACAACTTAAATCATTTAAAAAGTTTGAATTATTATTTTCAAATCAGATAAAAATTTTATCAAACTATTAAATTTCCAATGTTTTTATATAATAAATATTGTTTTTTTAAAAGTTTTAAACTTGAAATTTGTAAACACCAGTTAATAGTGATTTTAATTCTTAAAAACCTAAAAAGATATTTTTTTATTAGGGGTCTGTGAGCTTGGTTTTTTTTTTATTCAAAGTCAAGTATTTATAAAAGCTCCCGTGTTCGAGTATAGGCTTATTCATAATTTTAAAATGTTAAAAAGTATATTAAAACACATGTTCTTAAAATATGAATGACACTCATTTTTATAAATAGTAAATACTTTTGGAGGAAAAAAGGTTAAATAATGGAAATATCGGTTTTTAAATTAGAAATAACACTTATAAAACACAATTTAAAAAACAATAACAATACTTAAAAAATCTTATAAAAAACAAATAATTAAAATGGTTTCAACACTCATGTCTTATAAGGACGTTGAATGCCAGACTTTCACCGTGGTTCGGATTCCACGTTAAACTGTAGTGCTCTATTTCATCACACAATAATAATAATAAATTTACAAACATTAAAATTATACCCACTATTATAAAACAAAGCTAATAAAATGAATAATTGCATGATGGCTTGGAAATGTTTGACAAGACAGTGTAGAAACACCTACAGTAATGTAAAGTAAGTGATAGTGAAGGAAGCCAACCGGAAAGGACAGTTAGGTTAGGCCTAGACAAGAGACATTTCTCTCTTCATGTCTTCTTAAGCTTTCACACTTTCCACTTTAAAAATTCCACAGTTTCACATTAGTTTGAATTTTTGGGAATATTACTTTTTCATTAATCTCTTTTCATATGAAAAATAAATATTTCCGAAAATTCAAAACCATGTGCAACTGTGGAAATTTGATAAAGTGGGAAATATAAAAGAGTAAGAAGAAATAGAGAAGTGTGTTTGTTTATTGCTAGCCCTAACCTAACTATCCTTTCAGGTTGGCTTCCTTCACTATAACTTTACATTATTGTAGTGTGTTTCTACACTGTCTTGATTAAAAGTTAATACAATTGACATTTTAATAAGTTAATAATTTCTCAAAATATGCTTTAGTAACATAATTTACTGTAAAAGAAAACTCAAGAAGAATCATAAGCACTTAGAAATTTGAAGTGTTTCATATTTCGTTTATTATTCCTTAGTGTAATCGTGCATGTCTTATGTTCCATTTCCATTCCTCTATGCGCAGATGAACATGCACATTATACAGGCTCTCGTTGGACATAATTTCATTGAGAAATTTACTTCAATTTAATTTTTAACACTTATAAAAGTTGATGTTCACACTTTAAAATTAAAAATAATATTTCTAGCAAACATTATGAAATAGTAAGTGCTTTTTTAAGATAAATGTTTTAAGTTTGGTAAAATATGTATTGCAATAAATAAGATCAACATTGATTTTAAAATGGATAACAAACATAATTCTATGACTAAAAAGTAACTAAACTAGAACTAGTTTTGTAGCTAAATGTATTAATTAATACTTTTTAAATATCTTAAGTTTAATTTTTTTATAATATATGTTTGATATTACATTTTTATTTTAACATAAATTATTTTAGAAAGGAACAAGGTAAAAATAATAAAAATAATCATTTTTTTAGTAATCTTCCTAGCTATTTTTACTTTCATTGGTTTGTCATGGCAATACAAGTGAACAACTTCAATCAAGTATGATTCAAAATGGACGACAATATTGAATAAATTTACTGGTCGAAAGTGATTTTAAAGCTCTTACATTTTTAATGTGAAAATTGAAATTATTTTTTAACAATTTGTTAAGTAACCAAATGATTTATAAGTGAAAATGCTGATATTATCTTCATTAAATAGACTATGCTTACTATTGTGTTTTAAAAATTTACTATTAAGTACATCAAGTAGAAGTTCGAAAATAACGAGCCTACAAAACTTTTGATCTCGAGCTTAAGCGACGAGATCGAGATTGAAATGAGTACTCGCAGAGCCCTATTTTTTATTTCTAATTTTTCCAATTGACATCCAACATGATTGCTATTGATATTTTTTTTTGTCATTTTCTCAATGAGGTTTTAATTTAATTGATAATATATTTCACATGACTTTGTTCAAAATATATATACCAACGTTTTGTTAACTATTTTAATATGAAATTTTCACAATTTAAAATGATAATATTCATAACCAATAAATCACCATTCACACACCCCTATATTTTAACTACATTTCTGTTCTTTAATAAACAGTTACATCTTTTTTAATATGTGAATCTCTGCTTTATGGTTTCCAGGGTGAGCCTAAGGAAGGTGAATTTGAGAGCATTGAAGGTCGTGGGGGTGGTAGAGGTCGTGGAGGGGCTCCACGTCGCTTCTTCCGTCGAAACTTCCGGGGAGGCCGTGGAGTTCCTAGGCGACCACGTAGCCAGGATGGCCAGGTATTTATTTATTTAGTAAAACACATGACAAGGTATCATTTGGATAATCTTGTCACACCTTTAAGGGTGTAAAACATAACTTTTAAGGGCTGTCATGCCTAAACTGAAGAGCTCAGTGAAATCTTGGTCTTTAAATTGTTTGTGTGTCTTTTAATTTTTTATCTAAACAATTTCTACTGCAGTATCACAGATTGCAGTTTGTGTTTTACTCACTTCTGCTGAAGAAGGGACTGACTTACCCCGGCAATTGCATAATTTTGTGTTTTGTTGTGTTTTAATTGTGAACTTTGAGGCCTACAGTTTGCTGGTCATCATGGATGTAGGTAGTATTTAATAATGGGGGAGGGATGTGGCCGTTTCAAAATAGTAAGTTTATGACCTGATCTTAAGACTTATTAAGCCTTAAGAAATAAAAACATTTCATACAGTCGTGTTGTAACTTTATTTGTGTAAGAGGGGAGTGGAAAACCATTTATGTAAGAACACACTAATTACACCAGACTGTGTTTCAAACCCAGATCTCCGAATCATTGGCAGTTTAGTCTCTTGCGAGATTGATGCCTTAAACCATGCAGTCATTGAATCAAGTGCCTGAACATGGTAATTAAAACAAAATTGATGCTAGATTATAATAAACTATCAATGTTACTGATATAATTTGTGATTTGCCATTTTTCTATAAATAAATATGATAAAATCTCTTGGTTTTTCTTTCAGCTGTTTTGTTCCTAGCAATCCAAATGTAAAATAAAACCAAGCTATTGAAATCTGTTTAACTCATACCATTATCTATGATGATGATTTAGACAGTCTCGCAAAGGGGTTATGGGGACATTGTGTAATCCATTGAGGATTTGTAATCGTAAAAATGTTATAGTAAACCCTTGCTCTAGATCTTGTTATAAAACACCTTGCAAATACTGCTGAATACATGAACCAGCAGCTATTTTTTCTAGCTTCATATTAGTTTCAGTGGCAGTCCATTATATTGGGTATTACATTATTGTTGCACCCGTGATGGTAGATTAGGCTACCGGATTCACAGGTAGTAGGTTACGGTTTTTTCTTTGGTTTATTTAAATTTACATCAAATTTAAATTACATAAGTTATTTTTTTAATTTAAACATTATTTGTTTTTTACTGGTTTTATTTGTTTGTGATATTGGAAATCAAATAAATTTGAGCTGGATCGAATCTAAAATGTTAAGAATCTAAATCTTGTAAAGAGATGTCAAGTGTGTGTAAGAGGAAATATAAATCTATAAGAAAATAAAATACAAAACATAACAAAAGGGAAACATGTTAGCATTTTTTATTATAATTCATTCATTATAACATCCACACATAAGTGTTTGTTAAATTACTGGTCTGGATTCTGGTTCTTAAGTTAATCCTATAATTATAATTGGTTCTGAACCACCAATAAGCAGTCAGTAACCCCCCCCAGATTTGAGTCTCGAATTTGGAATATCCTAAAGGATTCAAGGGCCTACCCCTAAAATAATGCAATTGTCGGGTGTTGAAGATGGTCATTGATCTGTAATTTATGTATCAACCTGATCGACAAAATAGCGGACTATCCCAGCCAAAGCTGTGGTCGCAAGTGCGGTGTCCCCATTGTATAAGTATTAGAATACTAGAATCGGTGATCGCAAACTAGCCTGGTTTGTCAGTGATTAGGTAGTGGTTGTAATGATACCCTGGTGTACCGAATAATTCTTTCTAAATGAGTTCCCGCTCCCATACACTTAAAAGGTAAATCCTTTATAATGTGTATCTTCTTAATCCCTAGTCTATTAGCGTGATTAAAATTTGTTTACCTCATACAATAATACAATAAGACATATGGAAATAAAATCACCAGAAAGACCTAAACTTAATTATTTCCTGTTCACAATCAACAGCCACACTGCTAGTAATGTTTTTATTCTCACTCTGAGTGATACTTTTCTTCTTCTCCAAAATCTAAGTACAGCCCCCACCTCCAAAATTAAAAAACTCAAAATAATATATTTTACTGTATAATTTTTAAGTGGACCTATTCTCAAGTAGAGACTTTGAAGTAAAAGTTTAGGTAACCCTATATTTATCTCGAATTAATATAATCTAATGTATTGAGATGGTTTGTCTTAGAATGTGAGCGAGAGCGAGAGTCGTGGGGACCCTAGCTCCCAGGGCCGCCCGCCCCGTCCTCGCTATCGTCGCCGCGTGCCTCGCAACAACACCCGTGGCCCTCCACGTATTAGCCAGAGTGAAGGCGAGGGAAAGTCTAAGGTATTTGATAGGGTTGTACCAATATGGATGAATGGTTATCAGGCGATTGTCAGTGCAAGTGCATAGGCAATTAATCATAACTAGTGATTATTATGTTGATAAATCGATTATTTAAATTAAATCAAAATTTTCTAGATAGGAATTTAGTGATCAACACTGCAAAATATATACACACAAACACACACACACACACGAATCTGGTTGCTGCAGTTATGCAAAGAATACATAGCTAAATAAGAAAAATAAGCTCATACCATTGATAAAACTAACAATCTAGTTTCAACTTTTGCCGATAATGCAAAGATTAAGATTATCAAAGTTTTTAATTGTTGATTTTAAATAAAATCTTTTTGTATTAATTACATTAACTGTTATCATTCTCTAAAGCATAGTTTCCAATAGTTATTAATAATCGATAATTGGGATTAATCGATGTAAATAATCGTAGCATGAACAATTATTTTAAATAATCGATAATTGTTTTTACTGAATTGGTATACCTTTAGTATTTGATGTTAGTGATTGTTTTTAGAGTGGGTACATTTTCAATTGACGGACCTGACTTTCTCAAGGGGCCAAGGCTTGAATTAGTTTCTCATCCAGGTGCACTTGCAGTTGCTGTTTCAGACTAACACTGGTTCAGTTTATTGTATACTATTTTCACTACTATTGCAAAAGATCACATCACCAACATGGTATTGAACATTTCAGTAAAGTGTTGGTTGAAGGTGACATACCCTTAAAATTCAATCACTGTGATTGTATGACTGCACTGTCTTAATCATTGACTGAGAAATACTTGGTTATTTATGATAAGCAATGGGTAATATTCAAAACTTAACAAATAAGCTAAATTATTGTAACCCCAGTTCACCCCATCGAGATTTTAACCTAGATCTCCCCGTCCTCGACAGTCTATATCAACACCAACTAGTGTGTTAGCTAACTACACTGCCGAGGCGAGTAATTCCTTATTAAATTGCCTCAAATGTCAAGAATGTCATGTAATGTTAGTTATTGACACACAGTAAAAGAGAAGGGATGGAACCCTGAAGTGGGGGTGAGCGGGTTTTGTAGAGTGCCTAGGTGATGCGTTGACTCAGCTTTCATTGCCTCTATGTGGCAATGTATTCACATAACACCCTGACTAACTTTAGCCTTTTCTTGAGTTTTTTTTATGATTTATGATTAAATTTTTCTAGTTTTTCCATATGTGTATGTGTGTTTATGTAACATATTTTGATGTTATGTATTTAGTCTGTACCAGCTGCCTAGATACTTATAAAAATTAATTCAAATTTTTTAATATTTTGAAGTATTGAAGATTTTCCTTGGGCCCTTAATTAAAAAAGTTATACTGTACACATATTCAAAGTATAAAATAGTTATTTTTAAATATTCATACTCAGATTTAGCTTAGCTTTGAATTTTATTGGTGTGCTTTTATATTATATATATTATATATATATATATATTATATATATATATATATAATATATATATATATATATATATATATATGACTTTTGGTTTGTTAAATATTCTTAACCTGAATCGTGAAAGGCTTGGCACACCCTTACATAAAGGTGGTTATATATTGATAGGTTCTTATTGTTTCTACAAACAAGAGTCACCTTAGTTCATAGAATTAATAAAGAATGTTTATATTTTCAGTCTGAGCCATCAGATACTCCAGCACCCAGCCAAGTAAGTGTGAACATTATAAACACAACAACCTCATAACTAGAGCAGGTCTAATCTTGGAAAAAATATATCAACATATAGGGAAATAAAGAGGTGTGATATGTAGACACGCTAAAGGTGAGGTTATTTTTAGGGGAATAGTGATGTTATTTTCCCCAAAAAGCGATGTTATTATTTATGTAAATACGAGTCGAATGAGTATGCATTAAAAAAAAATTGGGATAAAAATGTGCACATTTTTTGTTCATATTATGTATATAACTATTGCCAAACATGACTGTGCTTAGCAAAGTCCATATAAAATTATATTATTATTATTATTATTATTAGCACCGCGTCTTACTACCCATTCGGGTTATACGCACTTACGCTAATGTGTAATGGTAGGGTAATTGTGAGATGAAATGGAGGACCTGCAGTTGGAATCCGAATCATGGCGGAGGCCTGGCATTCCCCACATTCACAAGATGTCTTGTCAGTGGTGAAGGAAGGGTTTGGTAATCAGATAAATCTTTGCCGGGACCGAGGATTGAACCCCGGCCGCCAGCATAGAAGTCTGACACCTTACCCCTAGACCGCCAGGTCTCCCTAAAATTATATTAATGTCCTTGCTTAGACCTAGCGTGAACTCTTTTAAAGGCTGAAAACAAAGAATCAATTCATTAAACTTTAAGTATTGTACTGTGTTAAAGTATAAATTGTGATTTTTTATGTTAACCCCAGGAATAAAAAACCCACCTAAATATCCTGAAAACTCAATTTTCCTATGATTCGTTTTATACCTATAAAATAGAAAAAAACTGATACTATCTGTGTGAACTGTAGCCCTTGCATAGCGCCATCACCAGTGTTACTGCATATAAAATTATATTACATGAGATGGTATTTTCCATACTACAAAGAAATTGTGTTTATTCAGAGAAAAAGATTAAATCCTGTTATTCGTGTGAAAACAATAGAATTCATGTAAAAATTCCTGTTATCACAAATGTGAATTTTGAATGTTCTTAGTGATATATAACGTTCAGTTAAGTATTAAATTACTGGTCTAGAGTCTGATTGTTGAGTTCATTCTACATTGATTGGTTCTGAACCACCAATGAGCCGTATTAGAGCTCTAAAACAAATTTCACTTGCAAAATTTAAAACTATTTTTAAAGTATTTGAGTCTCAAATTTGAAATTTTTTCAAATCCTATAATCTTGAATATCCTTGAAGATTTAATGATAGAGGTTTATCATAAACATGTGAAATGTGAATTGTCTGTTGCAGGATTCAACTCAGGCTGTTCAAAATACCACCACTGAGAGTTCTGCTTAAACCATCTTGAAGCATACTCTATGCCACTTAGTAGATCCAGGGCAACTTTTTAAAACTTAACATCCTATTTGTGTTAGTGCATGAGGTTTACAAAGCAAGCTGACCTGCTGATTTATTTTAGAATGATGACACCTCCTTGTAAAACCTTGTCCTTTTAACCAGGGGACTTTTTTTTTTCCACCTTAATCACCAGCAATGAAGGCTCAAAATGAAACCTTGTTAATGAAATTTTGTTTTGAATAAGGAAGAAATCTTGTGTGTAAACATCTTATTTGCGTTAATGTTTTGTGTTGCTTTAAGAATTTGTAGTACCCAATAACACTGTTTAATTTTGTTTGCCAGCTTCTTTGTGTAGTTGATAAATTTGTTGACTATTTTCCAGTTATCTTTTAATTGAAATTGACGGTTTGATTTGTGAGTACTAGGTTTGTTTAGTTCAATTTCAAGAGATTGTAATTTTTTGTCGTTTTAAAGGCATGATGCCAAGGATTTTCCAATAAAGTTGGGATCGTTTTAATTTGGCGTTTGTATAGTTAAGTCGATGGTGACACAGCGACAAGGTACGGTTTAATTTTGAGTCTTGCGTACTATTAAATCATGTTGAGAGTATAGGAGGAGTGTCCATAGCACATAGCAAATAGAGGAAGAAGCTGAGTTGTTAAATGTTTTCAACCACATTTGAATGAAGTAAACATAATATTAAAGACCTTGTCAATATAAAGTCCGAGACGCCAACAAAAAAAAACTCCATATCTCCGGGTCAGACATGAAATAAAAGTTTCGCAGCTTACGGGGTTTTGTGGAGTTGTTGGAAATTTTTTTTAAAAAAGTCTCAAAAGATCTTTTGTAATCAAGTAAATAACAGCTTCTTTCTCTTAAAGACATATGGCCCTTGTTATAAAATAGTATTTTGTCCAAAAGGGGTTATGGTAATATCTTGTCTGTGTTTCTTTTCAATCTAACTAGCCACATGGGGTTTGTTTGCTATGTGCTAGATTGACTTCCTGTTTTTTGTAGGATCAGGTGATCAAATAACCAACCATGAATCCATGCTTGTCCAACAATGCATGTGTTTGATGAAATGAAAATAATATAAAAGAAGGTTTTTAACCGTTTGGAAGAAGGTAAAGAAAACATCAGTTTAAAAGAATTACTAGATAAATAAATTGTTTAATGGTCAGAGAAGTAAGTTATTTTTCAACACAATGTGATATAATTACCGGTAAACGAAGTCAATACCTACGGCAATAAAACATGATTGCTAGCTTCATGTCGATAATTTGTATCATAAACTGGCCACTGAACAGAAACCTTTTGAAAGAAAAGGTTATAAAAACATCTGAAATTTAAAAAAATAATCATTAAATTCACTTGGAGCAACATCCACAAAGTGTATTATTATTAATTTTTCCTCTAAGGAAACAGTTTTGTGTTTTTGAAACAAATGAACTGTAAAATTGGCATATTTTGCCACTAATGTACAAAAAAAAAACTTAATTTTTCACGAAACATGTGCATTTTGAATAAACAAGCCAAAAAAATTGACTTGATTGTGTTATTTTTTAAAAGATTTTCCCATCCACTCCTATAATTTAAAAGGTATTAAAAATCTTAATTTTGTTCACTTACGAATTCTGGAAATATTCACTTTAACTAATTAGACTGGCCCATAGTCAAATTCATCACCTAAATGTGACCAGGTCAGTTTAGTTTCCTTCCACCATTCTTCCATCCTTAATTCCATTCTTCTCACTTTGATATCTGACTTGCCCGACTTTCTTGGTTTCTATTTCGGTCTTTTTTTTTACATCATTTCCATCCTTTTCTTTGGCATTCTCATCATTTGCCATACCATCTCATTTACTCCTTGTACCCCCACTCTTCCCTGAATGACTTCATTCTTAAGACTGTTTCTCTTTGTTACAACTAACCTTCTCCTTGTCAACTTCATTCCCATTGCCTCCACTTTTCTTGTTTCTCATTCAATAACCATGTTTCTGTGTCATATACGACTGGATATAAAGTTCATTTTATATACCACTTCCTTACAGTTTCCTCTTATCTTCTCCATAGCAGTTCTATTTCGAGCCTATAGAAAAACTCCCCCTGCTGCCCTCTAATTATTAGATTCTTTCTATCACCCTTTGCCTCAATCATGCTTCCATCATGTTTTAAGGTGCCCATTCGTAGATATTGGGGAGGCAGTGATATGCAGGCGAGGACTGAAGTTGATCAAAAACCGGCACACATTAGATCAGTTAGATAACAGAAGTCTTAATTCACTCATTTAATGGCCTACATGGGCCTACATGTTATCGAAGTATTCGCCATACAACTTAACCCAGGATTCCTAGGCAAATATTGGTCTTAAGTTATCAGTACAATCTTAAAAAATGTTTGTAGCAGTGGGCCTTACATGAAAAAATATGCTCGTTGATAACTACACCAAAAAAATGATGGGGGGAGGGCTTATTGGTTTAAAGAGTTGTTACAAAAAAAGAATACCTTGTCAAACATGATACTTATTAGGGTACTTTGATTATCAAGCAATGAAGATTTTAAAAACTATTTGTATGAGTGAAGAAGTATTTCACATTTTGCTAAATTTGCTAGAACAGTTAATATTGAAGCAAAATAGAAGAATGAGGAGTGCTATTAGCGCCAAAGAAAGATGGATTGCTACTCTAGTAAGGATTTTAGCAACCTTCTTTTCTACCTAAGGTATTTGCATAGCACTTATCTTTAACTTTCCATAAAGAAGTGTAATTGATATATATAATAAATTTCCTTAAAAATGCTGGGTTATTGCTTTTGTTTTATTGACATCGTGAAGACAAAAATCTATCTAGCCAAAAGTTCAGGGGTTCATTAACTGATAAAAAGTACTACACACAAGAAGTTTTCTGCTTATATCTGTTATCTGTAGGCTGGGACTTTCTTTGGCACTGCATGTGTCTGGTGAACTTAACCCTCAGATAAGAAACTTGGCAGATCATCACTATTCTCGATAAACCTCTGGGAAGAATATCTTCAAACAACCCACCCACACAAGAAGTTTTCAGTTTCAATTGGCCGGCAGGTCGTGACCCCTCTTATAACTTCGAATGAGTGGTGATTAATAACTTTCAGTCCGTGAGGCCTAAGGTGACAGCCTCTTCGATAACTGAAAGATTGGGCACCTTTACACTTAAGCCTTTCTCAGCTCTTACTCTATCCAACTTAGAGCTTTACTTACCATTAACTTGTAATTACCATGAACTTCACACTTTGATGTGCTAAATTTCATTCACTCTTTCATTTCTTCATTCCATTCCTATAATTGGTTCTGTAGTTCTTCTTCCTTCTCTCCCATACCATCAAGTCATCAGCAAACAACATGACATTCATTCTTTCCTCCCAGAGTTTTCCTGTCACTTTATTCATAACCATCACTTTTTTTTTTTTTTTAATTTGGAACCACTTTGTCTACCTCTTCTGTTTTAATACAGTTCATGTTTAAAAATGAGGTGGCCCAATGGCTAAATATTATTATTATTAGCACCGCGTCTTACTACCCATTCGGGTTATACACACGCTAATTTGTAAATGGTAGGATGATTGTGAGATGAAATGAAGGACCTACAGTTTAACGTGGAATCCAAACCACGGTGGAGGCCTGGCATTCCCCACATTCACAAGATGTATTTTCAGAGGTGAAGGAAGGGTTTGGTATTCAGATAAATCTGTGCCGGGACCGAGGATTGAACCCCGGCCGCCAGTATAGAAGTCTGACACCTTACCCCTAGACCACCAGGTCACCAATGGCTAAATAATTTTATAATAAAGGAACAGGAAGAATGTGGGAAGAATCCAATGTACAAAAGTGACACATTCCTTCTGTCTTCTATAGTAGATATATATAATATTATGTCATTGCCTTTATCAAACACAAAGAAGATAAAGGTAACAACACTGAGACACGATTATCTTTTTTTGTTGATGAGATCGATCCTAGGTAAGAAGACAATTTCTGCAGCTTGAGCTCTGGTCAAAATCTTTCAACATATAATGAACATTAAAGCTTGTGCCATTTGCCAATCGTGCCTTGAGATTTCTCAAACCATAAGATATGACCTAAATTTAATCATTAAAATATGTGGAGGCATTCCAGTGTTATTCTATTTATAATTTCAAATATATATTCCTGAAGTAGAGGTTTCTTTTGATTGGATACAGCTTGTACACTGTCTTGACTTTAAAAAGACATTGGTTCTCCCCTTAAACTCTTTCATTGCTAAGACTTGCATTCATAATTTGTTGCACAAATTATAGCTATGTTTGTGTAGCATTGACACATTGCAGTGTCAAATTGTGACTAAATTGTCTCCAATTATAAAATCAATAGGAATTTCAATTAAATAACTGTCCAAATCAATTGGATGACAAGAAGGAGTAGATATTCTACCTTCTATGAGTTTCAACAACCATTGAGTGAACTCTTGCTGATTTGCATTTGCTCTCATATTTGTAATGAAATGGAATTGGCGGAAATGTTTTCACAATGCACTATTTTTAAGGCAAGTAGCTATAAAACATTTCTATCACCATATGGAACATGATTGTTGAAAATCAACATCTAGTAAGACTTTACCACCAAATGGTAGGTCATTACTAGTTGATGTTATGAGCAAATGTTCCATGTTTCTTGATTAACAGTGATTATAGATAAGATTTTAGAAAACATTAAAAAAATTCTGAAATACTAGGTGTTTTAGTTAATTTTGAACAAGACTTTGATAAGAAATATTTAATCTAAAGGATGATTAATTTATAAAAAAATGTATAATTATATTTTTTTAGCATCAGATGATGGTGGCTGCGTGATCTGATAGCTCGTGATTCTTAATTGATCCCACATTTGCAGCCTCCGCACGTCCTTCACAGACTGCCTTAAAATATGAGTGAAGAATGACCCTGGGCACAGGAGGTTTCCTGGATAGCTCAATGGTTAGAGCATTGGCATAATAAACCAAAGGTTCCTGGGTTCGATTCCAGTCTTCAGGTGTTATTTTTCAATATAAAGAACATGATATCTATATATATGGCTATAACCACAACTAACAAATATTAGCTTTGCTATTTAATCCATAACTTCCTATAAAGTTAATCAGTTCCACATTACTAGTGTACAAACATGACTATAACTCTGAAACCAGGTCAAATGGGACAGATGTTTGTTTTAACTATTTTCATTGTTTTTGTGTCTCCTGTCCACTGATAAAGTGGGCTCCACATGTTAAGATACATCCTGTATATACACATAAAATACAGAATAATGTAAGTCTATTTTAGTTTTTGTTCTGGCCTACCTAGTACTTTCAATATCTTAATGTGGCCCTCCGTCCATAAAGTATGCTGACCACTGAAGCAGGTAGATATAATTGACCCACGCGGTCGCCAAGGTAGTTGACCTGGTGACCGGCGCGTTCAACACCGGGGCCCGAACGGGCTTTGTCATGTTGGACGGCAAAGGGGCGTTCGACAGCGTCAGCCACCGTGGGCTTCTCACCGCTCTCGCCGGGGCGGGTATCCCGCCTCCGATCCTCCATCTCCTTGGTTCCTTCCTCGCCGATTGCTCCTTCAGAGTGGGAGTCGAGGGAGCCCTTTCTTCCCCCCGACCGGTTTGGGCAGGGATCCCCCAGGGCTCCTGCCTTTCACCAATCTTGTATTCCCTGTTTGTGCGGGACATGCCCGTCTCGCACGGTACAGCCCTGTTCCAGTTCGCCGACGACACCGCTATTCTGGCGCAGTCCCCGGACGCTAAGGTGGTCTGAGCCAAACTTACCTTCGCGTTGCGGGGACTGTTGGCCTACCTTCATACTTGGTCCCTTGCCATCCAATCCCAAAAGACGCAGGCTATTATATTCACACGTCGGGGAATGGCCCCCTGGAGCCACTTCGCATGGAGGGTACTGCGGTCCAGTGGTCGCCATCAGTCTGGTGGCTGGGGGGACCCTGGATGCGAAATGCAGCTGGTATTCACCTGCGTTCGGCGGCGGGTAGGGCCAGGGACGTCATGTTGAAGCTGGCTCCACTTTTGCGCCCGGTCAGTCCGCTGAATACGGTCACAAGATCAGGCTTTTCCTGCTCTGTGTGATGTCCATCCTTCTCTATTCCGCTCCCGTATTTTCCTATCTACCTAGATACAGATACAATCATTTCCGTTCTGTATACCACCAGTTCCTTCGCTTGATCCTCGGGGCTCCGCCCCGCGTCCAAACCGCGTTCTCCTGACCATATCAGGCCTCCCATCCCTGGACAGCCGTATCCGCGGGCTGGCGGAGAGATTTTTCACCCGAGCGCAAGCCAGCTCCAACATGATCGTCAGAGGCATCGGCGATTACGACGCTCCTGGCCATCCCTACCGCCGAATCAGGGATGGCGTAGTGAATCCCCGGGTCGACGACGGCAGGTGACCTCGGAGTCGAATATGGGGAGTCATGACCCCCCTTCTAGTCGTGTGAGACTGGGAGGGGAGGCCAGATAGCGGGCGATGCCGGCCAGTAGGCCAAGTTAGGAGAGACTGGGTGGGTTGATGTGGGAGCATGGTGATATGTAGTGAAGTGCACCCGTCAACCTACCAACCATGGCCGACCAGGTCATAGGTGCCGTGTGGGGAGAACTCAAAACCCCCCACAATATGTGAAATGCGCCCTATTTGGGGATTTAAATAAACTGAAAAGACTTTTATTTATTAACATTATTAATGTTGTTTTTAAGAACCCCAAGGGGTTGGGAAAAAATTATTAGTTCAATTTTGTGTTTTGTATAATGTATGTAAATAGATATTAAGTGAGAAATAAAAATCCTAATGAAACTAAAAAATTACATTATATACAAGTCCCATTAAAAATTAGTTTTAAGCAGCAGTGACAGGCGAAAAAAACATTAATTAATAGACTCAACAACATTAATTGGAATGCCAAAGTGAGAACGAGCAGTTTTGCTACCGTTTAAGAAAAAGTCGAGCAATTATTGTGAAAGTGACAGGTAAAACAGTTTCACCCCTGTCACCAATTACTCTTGTGTTATAGAGGTAAGTTTTTTATTGCCACCTGGGTTGTCAATACAAATATTGCTTTTGGAGAAAAGTTTCACTTTGTAATAGCATTTGCATCACACGCAAGTCATTGATTTTGGTTTAGTGGTTCAATCAAAGTCTCTTCCATGTCTGTTTCAACATCAGGATTAAAGACTTTTTTTTCTTCATTATAACTCTGAATCTCTTGAGGTTCATCAAAGTTGAGCAAATTTTTAGTTAGCTGGTTAATATAATTTCTTAAGACATCTTCAAACGTATTATCAAAATGAGAATCAAAAGTTGAATGCATCAGCTGACATACAATAGAGACCATCGCTGCAACTGGGACTCAAACCTGAGAGCGTCTGCAGGAAGAGCGAGGGGAGTCATGTTAGGACTGGACCCCTCCTGCGCTCAGCCACGGCCACAAAATTAGATTGTTCCAGGCTTGTATTATGTCCCTCCTGCTCTACGCCGCCCCTGCCTGGGCTTACCTCACCCGCTACTGCTTCTCCTCGCTCCGAGCGGTGTATCGCCTATTTTTAAGGTTGATGCTCGGATTCCCCCTCCCCCTCGTCCTGCTAGACTTGTCTGGCCTCCAATCCTTGGACGTGATCATCCGCGGGTTGGCAGTGACTTTTTCTCACGAGCGCAGGTCAGTCCTAATGCGATCGTACAGGGCATCGGCGATTACGACCCCCCTGCTCTTGTTCACAGGCGCATCAGAGACGGTGTGGTGGACCCCCCCACCGGATATGGATGACCCAGGAGGTAGTCTGTGGCGATGAGCGAATGCTCCTGACCACGGCTGAGGCTGGCTTTACTAGGAGCGGCTTCGGTGCTCCGCGAGACCTCCCGGCTGGTGCTCAGTCCAGCCTGTGTGGGTTGGTCAGTTATGGTCAAAAACACTTTTTTCCTATACATAAACAGTTAAAAACCAGAACTACTTTATCGTTATTTTCATAATCTATATTATTATTATTTTGTTATTATCTTCAGTCAGATTCACTATCAATGCGGCCAATGTGGCTTGGTCACCTCCCACACCACCTCACTCTAGAGTAGAGATGAGGCGGGGAATACACTAATCGATTCATTTCTCTATGTTAAATGTATATAACACTGTTGTGCTTGCGAGTGTTCTGTTCAATAAAGAAATATGTTTTGTCCTAGCCGGTCCTTGATCAGAGGGCCGGGGTAACCCTGTCTAGTCCCTCGTAATCCTGACCTGGCTCTTCTCCAAGTTCCCTGCCCTCCCACAGTCTGCTCCAAACCTCAGTTCCCTCCAGAGTACCGGTACTAACTCTAGTACACCCACTCCTTCCGACAGTCTGCCCACGCGGAGTGGGCAGCAATCCTGGTTCAAACTCCCCGCCATAAATTTTTATGTGTCCCCCTATAATTACATGAAACCCATTAAATCGCATGAAAAAATATTCTGGGATGTGTTTCTGCAAGAATTTACTGCAGTCTACCATAAATCATTATATTTGTGATTTTTTGGTATTAATTTATCAATTTTGTTAGAATTGCTATACCCTGCGTTATTACTGCGGAGATGGCTTAATCATGGTGTGCTCGCAATGGGGTGGGCTCCAATTGTTATAACCTGCATGGTTATTACATTTTAATACCACGCACAATGATGCACGGTTTTCTCTGGGCATCATCTTGTAGAGCCTCGTCCTTCCTATTCAGCGCTCTTAAATAAGTGCTGGTCAAATTATTCCTCTCACTACGCACAAGGTTATCAATCCAGTTTATAAAAAGAAATGTACAATTAATTCATTATGAATATTACTTGAGCTTTTATTTTAGTCTCACTCAATTTATGACACCTTGTTAATAAAAGGGAAGTACAAATTATACAGAATTTACGAGATGTAAATTGTATGTCCTACTACTTGTTGAACTTAAAGGTGTCGACTGGAAAGCCCCGGGTGCTGTCTCTTCGAATACATTCAAAGCCTCCCCTTGTAGGTGATGTCAGAGACTCCCATAATGCGATTCTCTTGAGCTAATGACAAGAGATGGCACTTAGTTCTTTAACTTATGGTTGACTGGGCAGTGGCATCATAAAACGCATTAAAAAATTGTGAGACTTGTTTGACTGGAGATAATCTGCCAAATCGACGATTCTGAAGGATTGAAAAGAAACGTAGACATTTTCCTTTGTTAACTGTCTAGTTCACCCAGTAAGTTAGTTTAGGTAAGTTTTACTTTTTAAATTGCCTTAAAGTCCCTTGAACATGTTAAAGTAAAAAATTATTAATATTAATCTTCAAAAGTGCACTCTCATCCTTGAATAAAGTATGTAGAGAAATTTGCTAGCTGTCTTTTACACGAAAAAAACAAAAAAAAAAAAAAAAAATACCTTATTCTTGAATCTCAAACAAAATAAGGGCTCAAAATATGGGATATTACAAAATTTCAGTTTTAGATATAAAATTGTCAATGTTTCATAAATATTTTGCGATTGTGCATATCTAAAGACAAGTGGTTCTAGTAATGTTACTTCGGGCAACTAAAGTAGAGGAGTAACATTATTTTGGGGTTATGGTGATGTATTGTGGAATCATAGATAAGATAAATGATAAGTTTACCACTGAAACACAACAACTCTTTTATGTAAACATTTATTTACCATAAATAATTCAGATGGTTTGGTGTGTCATAGACATGAACAAAACATTAATGGTCTTTAAATCTTAGGGAAATAATCAAAATATCTATAAAATATGTAAGAATACAAGAAAAACAACCATAAAAATAGACTTCATATAAATAAATAGCGGTATTTAAAAGTAAATTAAAAGTTTCTTCCCTACACAGTAGGAGTTCACTAAACATGGTTATTTATTATATAACACAACCAGTCAAATTATTTAGCACACAAATAGCCCCATGTTAATGTAATACTGAAAATGTTTGACAGTTGAGAACAAACACCAAAGATAAGCATAACATAATACAGGGGTCGCCAACCTTTTTGAGCCTCGATCGACTTTTACATTTATCACCCTTTTGTTTCTACACTCTACTTGAATTTTTTTTCTATCTTGTATTAAATTTAATTCCTTAAATTCAATATGTTCTCCAATACTTATGTCTCTACCTTTATGTAAAAAAAATAAAATGTACATACCGTTTATCCTAAGTGGTAGAAGTCTTCCCTTGACAGATTACATTATGTCCCTATGTTACAAGCTGTACCACAGAGGAATAATGCAATGTAACCTCACCTTTTCATGAAAATGTAGTTTTCTTATGCGATTGACTGAAAATTGCTGCAAGATCTACCTGTTGCCGACCCCTGACGTAATATAAAGATAGTTGAGGATAAAATAGAAGGAAATATTATACAGCATATATAAACCAAAAAATATCTATGTTTAAATTTTTACTAAATTACATAAATACATGGATTATTTTATTGTTCAGAGGTCTTTCTTTTGACTTTAACAATGTAAACCAACAATAAATGTAGATAAAGTATAATCTAAAAAATAAATGGAAAATCCGGTTGTTTAGATCAGTGATTCTTAACTTGGAGGTTGTGAAGCACTTCCAGGGGAGGGCATGGAACAGTTAAAAAATAATGTTAAAAATCAGCTAAGAAAAGAAGTTTTTTTTATTTCAATGCTGTTTTCAAAGTAAGATAATTTTTTCTTTCAGTATTCGCACCACAGCCTATCAGTTGGAATTCATCTTTTAGGCAGGTGACCAGTGTTTATTTTAACGCTCGCA
The DNA here is from genome assembly GCA_039000515.1 of Timema cristinae. Lineage (NCBI taxonomy): Eukaryota > Metazoa > Arthropoda > Insecta > Phasmatodea > Timematidae > Timema > Timema cristinae. The sequence goes on along the minus strand of JBCFYV010000100.1, from coordinate 24,532,389 downwards.
AACCTTGTTTTTGGCCACCCAGTTATTATTATTTCTCACCATCTTCATTTAACATTACAGTAATTGCAATGTTAATCATCACACTAATTTTTAGTAATTTCTTTAGTAGCACTTGCCAGGGTTAGATTGATTTTTGCACTAAATAAAAATTAACCAATAAACAAAACTAGAACAAAAAGTTTAGTAACTATCCCAAAAGTAAGGGCGGTGGGGTGATTTGATTATCTACCAATCGAAAAAGGTTGAGAATCACTGGTCTAGATAAAACACAGCACATAACTTTATAGTTTTTATTTTAACAAATACAGTATACCCTCAATTTTATGTACTTGGGACTAACCAAAGAGCTTAGTGTAATTTACGATTACAAGGTTAGTGTCAACAAGTTCATAAAATCCAAGAATTTGTGTCAGGAGAAATGCTTTGTTATCCCCATTTGTTGCATTAAGTTTGTCTGCTGCTTTGTTTATTTGCTATTCCTAGAGCATTAGGTTTGTTTTGTGTTCAGTACTTTGATAAGTGTGTATATAGTTGTGGCTAGTGTTTTATGTGTATTTATTTTGGCATCTTTACTGTACTAGGCCCGTTCACAATGGTACCACAAAAAAAAAAAAACTAAATTATCTTAGTTTAAGTACCACAACTAAAAATCATTGAAAAAATAAATAAATAGAAAGTGTGGTGTCACAATAGCTAACATTTGCAGGGAATTTTCAATTACCAAACAAACTATACTAAATGCAAAGACTGCATTGTTCTTTTAAATACATATATTATGTTAACTACTGCGTTGTAGTAAAAATGCATTACTAACACAAACATATAAAAGGAACAAAAACAATATGGCTTTTACAAGAAAAAGAACAACACAGTTTACACTTTATATTGTTGCCACTGGACAGAGAGGTAATAATGGCTCCCTCTTGAAGAAATTCCATTGTTACCGCCAAGTCCCCCAACCTAGGTTTCATTCTATCGGAACTCATCAGGTGGAAGTGTGAAACGCTACAGAACTTACTAAAAGATCAAACTAAAAAACACAAGAGGGGAGAAAAATGAAGTTTGGAAAGAATAATACCACACTTAGACAGAAAAATGTAAAAGGACTAACATGAAGGACAAACACAGGAAATGACATTGGATTGAATATACATGATACATCTCTATGATGAAAACCTTTTTTCGCTTTATGGGGTAATTGTATTATATTTGGAAGAAGCTACCTTCTTCCAAATATTATAGGATCTGCCTAATTCGACATTGGTTATTTGAACCCTTTTAGTGCCACGACTATTCCAGAATTCACACACAAAGAGTGCTAGGTTTTGTGTGTGATAAATGTCATAGCTATTTCCTCATTTTTGTAAGGGTTTGCAAGAAAATTCGCCAAACCTTTATTTATGAAGCGATTATTTTGATTTGTCTATCATTTTAATTGGTATGTACTGTTCTTTAATAATAATAAATTAATACAATTTAATTAAAATTATTTCAATTCTATTTTTTTATTTTCAATTTTCTTTAAAACTAATGCTAATTAACATGTTTAAAAAAATATTATATATACATTTCAATATTATTTTGTTGTAGTAAATTTAGTTTTATACAAGAAAATGAAGTTTTGAATATATATATGATTATAAATAGTAATTACATAAATATTTATTATAATGCTTATCTCATGAATAAATATTTAGGCCTACACATAATGAATGTGGTTTTCAAAAAAAACTTTTATAGTGAATAATTTCATATTTAAAAAAAATATATTATATAAATTTATAAAGTCATTACGCCTATTTACTTACATTGGTAAAGAAATCTTTTCATTCAGACGACATAACATGAAAATCTGAATAGTGTATTTTTCTAAACTCATAACAATTTAACCCGTACATTTGAAAAATGTTCACATCAGTATGAATGTGAGCCATACTTATGTTTTACTATGCAGATCATAAGTAAATATGTGTTGCACTCAGCACATCGAGTATGTGACCGTCCCATTGTAAATGTACTAAGCTCCCAGTTTCAATAACAACTATTTACGGTTGATTTTTGTTGCCAATCTTATATAAAATAAGAGGTAAATGTTCTCTTTCCGGTGATAATGGCACTACTACACTATCTATAAGATAAAGCGATAACTAGCTCTAATCTGGAGCGCCGATCTCATCGGCTCTGGCACTTTTAACTATGGTAGGCAGAGCTGATCAGATTGGCTCGTTGCACTAAAAGGGTTAAATCAAAGGTAAAAAATAACATTTAATCTGAATTTTAGAATTTTTCAAGTTTGTACTTATTTTCTTGTTTTTTTCATGAATGTATATACTGTGTGTTTTATATGGCATGTATCAAATATGTGGTTATATATAGCATATTTTGAGGTTATTGATTTATAGTGTATCAGCTGCTTAGATACTTTAAAAAACAGTTCATTCGAATTTTGGATATTTTAATTTTTTTAGATATCCCTTGGACTTCAAATTAAAAGAGTTCTACTGTATAATTGTTTTAGGCGTTGCTTTGAGGATCAGTAAAGTTATTTGTAACTGTACTAAAATATGTAGCTTGCAATTTAATTTTAACAATTTAAATTGGCTTTTGGGCACATAAAATTGAAAACGCGCCCTATCCTCCATGATTTAAAAATATAAAATGACCTCTTAAAATTATTATATTTGGCAACTTTCTCCCATTTTATGTATGGACAAATAAGAAAGCAGCTAACCTTATAACTACTTGGGCCTTGGAGTGATTTTAAAAACCATAAAAAAATAGCCCTCTTGATTCTTCAAATTATCAATATTTTCCCTGTGACATTAAATTATTTTGTTTAGTTCAATTCGATGATGATTTTTTAACCAGAAAACTATACTTTCCATCCCTGTATATTAAAAAGAATTGTATTTTAAAAACCAGATTTAATTAAAATAAAATCTATAAGAGGCTGTTGGTCAATAATTTTTAGGAAGAACATTTTGGCACAAATATAAGGAACAAAATAATAAAATAAGCATTACAATACTATTCTTATAACTAATAAATGCACAAAGTAAACAAATGAAAGCAAATGACTTAATAAGAAAAATTATGCAATCCATAACTTATTTTCAATAATTATCATAAACTAAATGCAAGTTGTGCTATCATTATTGAAATAGAATGAAATTAATGACAGAAGAAATAATTAATTCAACAAGCAAGTAAACTTAATAAAGTGTTGATTAGTGAATTTGAACCCAATATCAGACGATAGGGCTTAGATATAAGGATGCTTGAAATGTAACCACTAGCCAAATATAGTGTTAAAAAACAAATTTGCTATAGGATATAAGTAAAAAAATAAGTGAACATCGTAACCAAAAGAAAACTTGTTAAAGGGAGGGGGGAAATAAAGGCATACCCAAACTATATTCTAGCAGCTCGCTATTCAAGAAGTTTTATTTTACTACTTATTAGTTTCCCCTAAAAAGTATTTTTAGATTATATAACAATGGTTGGATCTGAGCAAAGCTTGCCTAATATTTTGTTAAGTGCATATTAATTACTAATGGATTTTTTTTTTCCATCTCTCCCAATCAAAGCTATCTATGTGCTTCTCCTGTTTGAAACTTTATATTTTATATTATAAAACTAATAATTTTTTCCCAACAATACTGTGTGTTGGTTACATTTTCAAGCACACCTGCATTAAAAATTATACAATATTAATTTTTCTGCATTTATTTCTTGTCAAACTATTAACTTCATTCATTTGGACCAGAAATTGTCTACATATTACAAAAGAATAAAATAAAGTTATTTTTAGTAAGTACCACAGAAAATACAAATAACAAGCACATTATGTGTTAAATTATTGAATTACATAAGAATTTTAACATCTGTGATGTTGCTTAAAAGGGGACTTTATATATATGGCGTAAAAAATAAACTATAAAGCTGGAACACTGAAAAATAGCAATTCCTTCAACGAGTTCTGTATTGTCTTGAAGTTTTTATTGTCTAATTTAACTATTTAGTCTAGAAGGACTTGTGATTTGTTTTATGTCACCTAAAAATAATATTTGAAACAACCCTAAGTTTTGTTTCAAAAATTGACTAACTGTATAGCATTGATGCACCCTAAGCAGGAGTGGGGGGTATGAGGAAATGGGAGGGCAAACCAAGCATTTGTGAGTGGTTCCAATTAAGAAATAAAGTCAAGTAAGGGAAAATTCTATCAGCGTGTCTGTCTACTGAGCTAAGACACCCGAGTTTGATTCCCGGCATGGCCGACAAAGTTATCGTTAGTGAATGTGGGCTTTCCCTTTCACATTGATAAATTAACAACCGGGGTCTGGATGTTGTTCTTGTCCTAGTCTTAAGTTAGATTATAAGGCATATGAAGCTACGACAGGTCTAGAAACCGGTAGTGGAAAAATACATGGCTTGAATAAAAAACTGAGCCCGATCATTGTAAACAGTAATGGATGAATGGATGGCGGGCCGCTGTGTTTCACTACTCATTCAAATATACACCTCTGGTCATGAATAGAGTGGCGGGAAAGCCGAGGAACGAGAGAATTAAAGCAATGATACTTGCTGATGACTTTATGGCATGGGGGGAAAAGGAAGAGAAAATATAGGAATAGGTATAAGATGAAAATGAGTGAGTCAAAAGATGGTGAAATTAAATTTAGTGTTACAAAAATAAATAAATACTTTTAAAAAGTATACTGTTAGATGGAGTAGATGTGGAAGATGTATATAGTGTAAAGTATCTTGGAAGAGTAATTGGGGTAAGGGTGAGAGGAAAGAAAATTTAATGATAAGAGGTGGTGATTCACAGGTGCGCGAAATACCTGTTATAAACAAGAGAAGTGCCCTTTGGGTGTAAAGCAGTGTTATATAGGGCATACTTTGTACCCATAGTTACGTGTACAACAGAACCATGGACAATGGAGGAAAAGGCTGCAAGAGACACCAAGAAAGAAGGGAAAAGAACAAATAGTCGCAAGAATATCCGTGAGGGAAGCAGAATGATAGAAGAACAGAGGATGTTAGAGGAGTTTTACGAAGTTGACCTGGGGTGACTGGAAGCAGTACAAGATGATGCTTATTTCTTAAAATTTTACTGCGTCGACTTTTTTCTTTCACTCATCTTCTTAAGAAGTTTACCAGTGTTGCTACTAATTTCTTAATTCAAAATTCCATTTATTTTCAAGATCTTCTAGAAAGAATTGTTATTTTAGCTGGCACTTTAATTGTAAAAAATTAAGTTGTTTTAAAAAATTGACTATTGTTAAGTCATGTCATTACCCTACAAAAAGTTTCAAGGAGAAGAAAAAAAGGGGAAAGGAGATAAATGTGATTGAATAATTATACTTATTTTGTCAATGGAAGGACATGCTATTTTAAATCTTGCAGTTAAGTGTAACAAATTCAAAAATATAGCATCATATTTTTAGTTTTTTTTGTGAAATCACCTGTCACGTCTAGTTTTTTTCACAGACCAAAAAAATTCTCCGTTTTTTCTATCGCTTTTACAGGTGTGTCGCAACCTTGTCTTCCCTCATCCACTCTAATAATATGCTTATATTACCTTAGTATATTCTTTGTACATCTTATTGTAGCTATTCCTTCCCACCTAAACTTTGGTTTGGTGAAGGAGAATATATAGAAAAGCAAAGGAAGAAATACAAAGAAAAAGTTTTATCCTTCATTGCTAACTCTCGCTGTATGTATAAAGTGTTGACAACCCTTCAATATCCACAACTATCTTTGACAACTCTTCAATATACATAGCGATTTAGGATATTCCTTCAATATCGCCAACTAGTTTTTACCACCTTCAATACCCACAGCTTTTATGTTATTCCTTCAATACCCACAGCTCGTTATGTTATTCCTTCAATACCACAGCTCGTTATGTTATTCCTTCAATACCCACAGCTCGTTAGTTATTCCTTCAATACCCACAGCTCGTTACATTATTCCTTCAATACCCACAGCTCTTACGTTATTCCTTCAATACCCACAGCTCGTTACGTTATTCCTTCAATACCCACAGCTCGTTATGTTATTCCTTCAATACCCACAGCTCGTTATGTTATTCCTTCAATACCCACAGCTCGTTAAGTTATTCCTTCAATACCCACAGCTCGTTACATTATTCCTTCAATACCCACAGCTCGTTACGTTATTCCTTCAATACCCACAGCTCGTTACGTTATTCCTTCAATACCCACAGCTCGTTATGTTATTCCTTCAATACCCACAGCTCGTTACGTTATTCCTTCAATACCCACAGCTCGTTACGTTATTCCTTCAATACCCACAGCTCGTTATGTTATTCCTTCAATACCCACAGCTCGTTATGTTATTCCTTCAATACCCACAGCTCGTTACGTTATTCCTTCAATATCCAAAGCTTGTTTTTATGTCCCTTCTATCTATTGCACATTTTTGCTGACTTTGCCAAACTTAAACTCCTGTTAAAACCATAAGATAAACTACAGTTTAACACGAGCACTATGCACCATACTTAATGCCAAACTAGTAGCAGTTTTACATCAGTTTTTAATGTATTTCAGATAATAAATTGAAATAATCACACATTCTAACAATTTCAAATATAAACAATTTCAAGTAAATGACCTATGTATTTAAGATTTTTTTAAATATGTAATCTCTTGAATACCATAGGATTCAAAGATTTAAGTATACCAACTCTTAATTTTACTGTACTTAACTTAAGAATAACTTAAAAATAATAAGCAACTGTAAGATAGCATTCACATCTTCGCCAGCCAGAAAAAGTTATTGAAAATTTTTTGAGCTTCATGACCGTTGTATAAATACAGCGGAAAATGTTCAATAAAAGGAAGAGCTAAAACTAATGGTATAAGGTACAAACAAAATATTTTCATTTTCTTCACATGAATATTTTCTTTCCATAACACGTAAAAAGTGTCACAATAATATGTGGTAAAATGTTATTGTTTCCAAACCAAGTAATGCTTGAAAGGACTGTACTAGGAAACTGTTTCCTCCCATTCAATATCATAGTTGCCTTCTAAACCAATAAACATAGATAAGTTAGTTACATTAGTTTGTGTGTGGTTCCTCATATGCATGAGTCCACAAGCCAGACTTGCCCTGGCAACAACCCAAGTTGGTTTTAACGACAAAATATTTTATAAATTATTATTTCATCTTTTGTTACAGCAGTGAGGGTGGATTTTGGTGAGTACAATTTTATTTTAAGTCACAATAGGTAAACAGGTTAAATTGTATGAACTGTTATAACTGATAGTTTACAACCAGTATTAAGTCAATTTTTATATTTGAAAACAGGGTCATTGATTTATTCACAACTATATTTCAATGTTTTCACTTTTCAAAACTTTTTTTTAAAATTTATTTCTACAGTATCACTTCATTGATATATATCTTTTCATAAAAAATAAGAAATATGCACAAACATTCTCTATATTGCAACGATGAACTTGTAAAAATCTGGAGTCTATAGTGTGATACTATTTACAGTTTTATTAATATTGCCTACAGTTATTTTAGTGCCTCAATTACAAGCATTAGTAATCACACTTTAGTTATCTAACACATTAAGTGGTCTTCAACAAAATTTAGATAACTTAAAAGTTTGTTTCAATGAAAAATATACAGTCTTTGAATTAATACTATAAATGTTCTAGGTAAGATTAAATACAGTCTAATTTTTATAAGAAGGGCCTTTAAAGGAAAAAAGGAAAAAAACAATCAGATCAACATCGATCACTTTTTACTATTTTATAGTGTTAATTTATAATTATTAATAATGTCTATCAAACGTGACAGCTGCAAATCCTTCAATGTGATGTATGTATATGTGAAAGTAGATCTTGTAACGTTCTTGTCATAAGGCCCTTGCTAAGAAAATTGGATTATACATGTAAAATATCTATTTTATTTACATAAAAAATAAAAATAGATTTTAGAACTCAACAAGTCTCCACAGTACCCCTTAATAAAAGTGTTTAAAATAATTAGTAATTAAAAGGTTAATAACACAATGGCAAAGAAAGAGTCAGTACAAAATAAGAATTAATTTTACAAATAAACAATATATCTAGTAAAAGTTTTTTTAGCACCGTTTATTACTACCTGTTTGGGTTATACACCTATGTATTAATTACTCAAATGTGTAAGGGATGAGAAAGGTTTAATTTATAGGTATTGTACCTGCATTTGCATGGAGCAAGAATGGAAAACCATTTAGAAAAAACCACCCTCAGTACACCCAACCAGGATAGAACCCCAATCTCCCCGTCATTGGAAGTCTAGTCAATTGTGAGAGAGACACCTTAAACCATGCGGCCACTGAAGCAGGTATAAGATTATAGTTAAAATGATTTAAAACTAAGGGAAAATTTCATATTTTTTTCTTCTGAGATAATTTTGTCAGCCTGAGAGTGAGTTACAATATAACTAATTTTTAAATGCCTGCATTAATGCTATTTTAAAAATACAATAAAACAGAAAATACTTCCATGGATAGTTATTTTTTTCTTGTCATGTACACTTTATTTAACCTGGAAGGTAGCAGGTTTCCCTGAACTAATTATAGCATGGCCTTATCTTATAAGCTGCACCACAGTGAAACCAGTCAAGGTCATTATGAAAAAAACATCCGGGATTAAACAACAAATATCTAAAAATGTAATGAGATTTCTGTTTATTTTCAAAGTGTTAATATCAAGGAAAATTTAAGGATTTAATTTTCTTTTCATCCATTACTGTTTACAGCCTATGGCCTAGTAAGTTTTTTATTCAAGAAATTATTTTCCACCACCAGCTTACTAGTCCTGTCGTAGCGTCATATGCCCTATAATCTAACTTAAGACTAGGACAGGCACAACATCCAGTCCCTGGCCGTTAATTTATCAATGTGAAAGGGAAATCCCACATTTCACCGATGATAAAATTTCGGCCACGCCATAAAAACCACACACACCATAATTAGTTTTAGCAAAAGAAGCATTCTCTACAGGAAAGTGTAAATGATCATTAAAAAAAACTCTTGCTAACAAATAATTTGCTTTACATTCTTTTTTCACTATTATAAGTTTAGTAAAGCTCATATTTTATTGATGTTATTTATTATTCCTAAAAAAAATTGCAAATAATTTTAACTCAAATAATGATTTATATTTGATTTCTGTACTTCTTTTGTTTATTTCGCAAAACAAAAAATAAAATCTATTATATTAATTTGCTAAACATACGGTTTACTCATGCTAATGTTCACATTCACAATAACATAGTCATGTGCAAGAACCACTTTTTCGAGAAGAGTGTATGAAAAATAATAATCGAGACATGAGAATGAGACAACTTGCTTTAAAAGTATAAACATTAAAATTATGTTTACTTAAGTAAATATATAGTTTATAGGGCTGTAAAACTCGATTCCTCGATTCTTACTAGTATCGAAAGAATCGAGAATCAATCTTCATATTACAATTCTTGCTACATTGATTATTGGCGCTCAATAAAACTGGCAACTTAAAAAAAAAAGTGATAATCAAATATCTCTTATATTAGTTTAGTTTCTGTTTCACTTAAATGCCAGCAAATTGTAACTATACCGTAGTGGCTCAAATATAGTAAGACTTGACATTATGACAGTAACAAGAGGTAAAAACTAACAACTTTGACACATTAAAAAAAAAGTAATGGTTAAGTGAGACTCTCAGAATACATGAATCGATTTTAAACAAACAATAAGTATATAATATGTAGACTAGTTGATTTTATATATATTTTTATATATATATCTTCTCGCCTTTCAATTTTGAATGTTTTATTTAGCTCTTTGAATAAGAAAAGTTAAGAATAAAAAAATCTATAAAACTTCCTTACTTTTCCCGGATCTCCAGAAACAATTTAAAATGTTTCTTACTTAACCTTCTTACCATTTTTCTTATCGAATGATGATTTAAAAAAAAAGTGATATCAGCAATAAACATACTATTTTGAATATATGTTATTTTTCCAGCATTTAATGTTTAAGGTGTTATTTTTGGCAATGTATAACTGTGTTATTAAAACCGAACAGTTATCTTGTTAGCAGAATTACATATCCAGGCAATTCGGTTTGTTAGCATGTGACAAACAAATTATTTCACTTTTGTTTTAATGTTTAGGTGAGAAATTTTGTTTGTTTTAAATAATAACTTTAAATTCTGGAACTTATTAGGTAGCTAGCATTTAAGACATTCACGAGCTAAGTTTACCTGGATGACAGCTCGAAATGTTACTAGAAGTAGTCCCTAATATATCACTACATCAACAGCTGACATCTATCACATTGGATGACTGTAATGAAAACAGATGGTAATATATTAACCTGATAGTTAACCACAGTAATTTAGGCCAATATTATTTATATATTATTTGAGGTCGAGACACAAAGTTTATTTATAGTTTTATTCCCCTTAAAAAAATATTAACACCACTTTCACAAAAACTTCTAACAAACATAGCTTCAAAATGGCGGTTGACGAATCTAAACCATATGATTGAACATAACGGTAAACAAGTTTTTTACAATGATGCATACACGCAGTTGATGAAAATATTTTATTCAGTTCAATATTTCAAAATACGATAAAATAATCATAAAATCATTTATTGTATGTAAAAAATGACAACAATTTTCTCTTTTCCAAGTAAATACGATGCCTGTAAAAGGTATTGATGTGTGCACTATATACACAAAATCAGTAACGTTCCAAAACGAAAAATAAGTACTTTTAATTATATTAAAAATATTGTTTCGAGTTGGATAAAAAGAAATTATTTAAAAAATTAAATAGTATGGGAAAACTTAAGTTTACGTTATTTTAAATGTAATATATAACAGGTAATTAAAGATCTTTACATTTATAACAAAACTGTGATCTTGTACAAGTGTTGGCAACCTAAAACCTAAACATATGACTTTCGAACTGTCATCCAGGTAAAACCTATCGTGAATGGAATATAGCATACTTAAAATTGATGCCACGGGACAAATTTGTCATTACAGTCTAATGCTAAGATCTAGGTTTTGTTCTACTTGGACTCTTTTAAGGATGAATAAGAAAGCCTGATAAAAAATAACAGAACATATATGTCTATATAAAACAAGAGGTTGTTCGGTGACAGTTGTGCAAAAGTGTAAAAAAAAAAATTATTTATTGTGCAAACCACATTGTGTTTGATTCTTCCCACCTTATGTATTATTTTCAGTGTATAAAATTATACACATAAAAAGTTAAAATAGGTTTTGTTTAAAAAGTTGTATACAAAACTAATTAAGAGATGAAAGGATTAGAACCCTGCAGTTTACCTTTGTGGGGGTTAACCACATTTGAAAGTCTGTCAGAACATAATACTTAAACAAACACATATTACGCTTCAGAAACTACAATGAATATTAATTCAAGGTTTTTCTGTTTATACAAGAAAAAATATATAATAAAACAAATATAATATTTAAATCATGGATTATCAATTTGAGTGCTCAGAAGAATATTTCTGAAAATCCAGTACAAAAATACTAACATCTTAGTTTTAAAAACAGATATTATTTTTGATAAATCACACAAATTGTTTCATGGAGTTTACTTATTGTGGTGTTTTTAGTTGGAATTCATAATTTACAATAAATAGACTCTTGACTATCCAGTTAATTAAAGGAAGGAGTTTCACGGATATATGAAAATTCCAAATATTCCATCTTAATAGCAAATGTAATCTCCCATCACACCGCAAAGTTAAATTTCCTTAATAAACAGGTTTGTTTATAAAAATAGTTTGAAAAGTCTGTTTAGTTAGGAGTTTATATTCCTCCTCACCATACTACGTACTCAGCAACTGGTATCTGGTCTCACCTTCAGTCAGCGTTAAGTTATAAACAAATCACCCCACTTCAGCATTTAGCTGTGTGTTGTTTAAATCACAAGATTACACAGGCCAAAAGCGTCACATAGAAACTTCACAATTAGCTTGGAAGCCTACTTCTGTGCAGTTATTAAATGAAGATAAAAAATTCCCACATGTACAGTAGATATAAGTTGTAAACTAGATATCGTATGAACTATGAAGAGTTTACTGTATTTAAATATAACTTGTAAATAGTAACAATAAATTGTTCTTACCTGCTTGTGGGCACAGTTTTCACACCAAAAAAATAATACAATGAATTAAAAACACTTCTCAGATACAAAGGTTTATAAATTCACTCCTTCATATAGTCTTTATGTAACTTTATAATTTAACGTTAACAACCTTATTATATTTATTTCTTCAATGTGGATTCACCATGACACTTTCCTGCCTACTGTCATGTACAATGTTAGGTTTTGGTATCAAATGCTTAGGCTTTGCGGCACCGCCTCCTTCATTGCCGTAGTCGATCTGATCAACGTCATCATCCTCTAAAACAAAATAAATATATATTAACCGTTAATGAAACATATTTCTTATGTTGCAGGTTTAAACTCAAAACAAAACCAAGCCTAATGATGTTGAATGTAATGTGTATGGCTGTTAAAGAGAAAGATAAGCTAATTGTTAGAAATAAGAAAATTTAGGTTGAATATACTTCATCTTGAATTGATATCTTCATTTTACCTGCAAATATTGCATATTAGAGAATATCAGCATGTTTTTATGGTTGAGCTCGTATCGAAGTTAACAAAATGTTTAAGACAAAGACGATACCTGAGCTCGGTTTGATAACGCTTTCCTTGACCAGACTAAACAGTATGGTTATGACCAATGAGTTGAGAATCTGTGCGCCAATTTAGAACACCGCGTCTTACTACCCGTTCGGGTTATACGCACTTACGCTAATGTGTAATGGTAGGGTGATTGTGAGATGAAATGAAGGACCTACAGTTTAACGTGGAATCCGAACCACGGTGGTGGCCTGGCATTCCCCACATTCACAAGATGTCTTGTCAGAGGTGAAGGAAGGGTTTGGTAATTCATGAATATAGTTTTGTTGTGAAGGAAGATGGGAGATTATTTAGATCAGATGATGGACATTGAATATTAATTAGAAAAAATGACGGTAAGTAGAGTCTATAGCTTATATTTGAAACTACAATAATCGTTTTTTAATACTGTATCATTCAGGACTAATTACATCATCCATTCTTTTCATTTAAATTTTGGATTTTTTTTAAAACAAATATTATTTCTGTATTTGTGTTAACTACTCATTATAATTATTACTATTTGCTCTTTACTTATGTTCATTTATGAATAAAATGAAATAGGGATTGATTTACTATAGGCCAACTAGCCAAACACCGTGGTTTTTTTGCTAAGTTTTTGTGAGAACATCCGCAAAAGTAGATACAACACCTCATTTGATTTTTCTTGTTTTTAGATGTACACTAAATTAAACCCAAGGTTTATATTATTAGTGGTAATCCATTAATATACTTAATTTTATTAATTGTTCTTATCGTAGCACAGGCCCCTACCACAATACCCTTTGTAAAAGGTTTTGTCTGAAAATGTGTTTATTAATTATGAAAATCATCATTATTGTACAAATGAATCCACTGTTTGCTGTAAAAAGTAGGCTGAAAATGGATTTCATGAAGTTTTTTGTATAATAGCAAGAGTGAATTTTGGTGTGTGTTAGATTTGATACATGGCTCGATTAAACTTATGGATAAAATGTCAGTGTCATTACATTCTAATTCACTTATAGCCACTATATGTCAAATCAAATCTCACTCAGTCATCATTTTGTTTAGAATGTCAACTCTAAAAATCGTTTTCACATTTAAACTTAGTCAGAACCACTTGGTCGATAACACTCAATACTAGGACGTAACCAAGTCAATCGCATAAACTCACCTTGTGATTTAAGTATCTGAAGTTAACTTTATAACTTGGGTGCGATTAATTTTCAATTACAATTTTGATCTTATAAACTCTTTAGTTGGTAAAGACAAAATTCATACCTAATGGTTACATTTCTTTGCTATAATGTAGTCAGTCAAGTATTATGTTGATCATATAAAATCTGGTTATTATGATTGTTCGGGGATTATGTCGTGGCTAAGCCACCAATAAGCATCATAATAGCTATACAAAAATTCAGATTCAAACTTTATGTTAAATGTGGAAGAAGGTGCAGATAAACATTATAGGAACAAACAGACTACACTTCCCACTGTTGCCACTACACCAAGCGGTAATGAAATTATCCTAACACAGATATTTATGGAGCCCTGGTAGATAGATGTTTACTAAATAAATACCAGGACAAATATGTCTATAAAAATTAAATAAACCTTTCAGAATCATCAGTAGATGAACCATCATCATAATCATTAGGTCATCAATCTTGCTAATGGTTTACTGTAGCTCCTCACTTTTGTCTAACCTGGGCCAATTTTATTTACATCTTTGTATCGTCTTTTGTTAACATCGTTCGCTGTCTGATTCATGTACTACAGTCTTGGTCTCCCTTTTGAATATCCCCTGTTCACAGCTTCTTTTATAATTATCTTTGTCAAACTATTATGTCTCAGTTTTATGGCCTACCATATAGAAACGGTGTTCTCTAAATTTATGTTTAGACACAGTAATGTAATCCTAAGTCACAGGAATGGCATTGCTGGTAATAATTAAGGATATTTGGAAAATCTAGCAATGGCATCAATCGTAGTTCAAAGTGAGAGGAATAGCTAACAAACTTAACTGATTGATAGATGCTGGAGTATAATTTGTTGAGATAAAACACTAAACACTGACACAAATACACATTTTAAAAAGAGGCTTTCATTACCACAGGCGGCTTCTTCAGATAAAGAGTATAAACTATGCTATAAAGAATATACATTATGTATTTGAAGAAGCGTCATCTCATTTTATGGGTAACGTCTCTGATTTGTGGTAGATAAAATTAGTGGAGTTTGTCATAGAAAATTGAAAGAGGGTAAGAAATTATTATTACTATTAGGTGTTCTGTCTTATGACATATACATTCCATCTGTCAGTGAACTTATACCACTAATGCACCCTGTCCTCTGCCCCTCCTTCAGCTTCCAGAATTTTCTTCTTTC
This sequence comes from Timema cristinae, assembly GCA_039000515.1. Lineage (NCBI taxonomy): Eukaryota > Metazoa > Arthropoda > Insecta > Phasmatodea > Timematidae > Timema > Timema cristinae. The sequence continues at coordinate 24,517,273 of JBCFYV010000100.1, read as the reverse complement.
CTTCATGTCATCTAGTATTTGAATACTCCTCCTTCCTAAGCTACTCTTGTCCTCAATCTTGCCTTCTATGATGTCATGCAGAACACATTTCCTCCTACTGAAGTGTCTGATCCAGTTTGCTTTGTACCTAAGAATCACATCAAATATGGTTCACTTCTCACGACTTCTCCATTTGTCACCCTGTCTGTCCACCTGATTTTTTCAAGTCTTCTCCAGCACCACATTTCAAAGTTCTCCAAGTATTTATTTTCCATCCCCATGAGAGTCCAAGTTTCTGCTCCATATGCTCAATGTAGCATTTCATCAGTTTATTCCTCAGTCCCAAACTCAACTTGCTGGTCAGTAGTAAGTAACCTAACCTTGTTGAAAGCTTCCATGGCCATGGTGATCTTCAATCTAATTTCCTTGATGCAGTAGTTATTCTTTGTCAACAAACCTCCCAGGTACTTGAACTGATCTATGCTTTCCAGCTCTTGGTTTCCAATTTTGATTTTCAGTAGTTCTTAGTTTTTTGAAATCCCCCATCAATTTTGAATTTTCAATATTGGTCTCTCAATGTTGATCTGGATGCCATAACTTATATTTAATTGGTGTAATGCTAAGAGTAGAAAAATTATGTCCTTTTTGTTTGTTTCTATCCAACTTTTCTTTACATTCTTCCATATATTATACATATATTATTACCTCATAAAGTGAGAAGAGGTTTTACTTATAGATATATAGTATATTTGTGAGCGTTCCTTTCAAAAAGTTCATACTTATGAAGTTGGCCTTTTACAAACATTTTTTTACCTCTCTTGTAAAATTTACATTTTCGAAATGACCAATTCAATGAAGGTAGAAATTCTCGCCAGTTTCTATTTTCCTATTAATTTCCCAGTATTATATGAATATAGTTAACAACACAACTACTAAAAGCATAAGGAATGAACACACTTCAAGCATGCATAAGCATGCTTTACACAGACTTTTAATAATATACATGAAAACAAAATGAAAAATATACATATTTTAGAGAATTATGGTAAACAATTTGATAAGGCTATTTAAATGAAGTTCTTTTGTGGCTCTTTGCAATACCTGTGAGGGTTTGAACAAATGCTAATCTGAGAGTTTATTTTTACTTGAAATTTTTTCTAAAATTATTTGTTTCAAAGTCATGAGTGCAACTAATGTAATATGATAACTCCATTGTCCAACATAGTGGTAATGTGCGATTCAACTCCTGAATAACCTGCATAGGTTGTCGTATGGTCTCATGCGTCACTTTTGTGTTACGACTGGACTGTCCGGGAGATAGGGGTTTGACTACAGGTTGGGTGTATTGAGAGTGGTTTATCATATAAAGCGTCCCAATATCTCTACACACAAGTGTGGGTAGACTTCCTGTTAGTTAGACCTTTCCTCCCTTAAAACATTATGTGGCATAATTAGTACATATGTGTTCAACTCAAACGAGTGGCGAGTCACAGTTAACCAAACACAGCATGCTTGCAAAGGAGCATGCGCAGATGCTAGGCCTCATCTCATACCATCTTCCTCCCCCTCCTCTAATTGAAGGTCACCTTTCTGCTCCTCCTTCTCATAGTCTCCGTTGTATTGGTATGGGTTGTGCACTTGACGAGGTATTTCTTTCTCTTCTTCCTCCTCAGGCTGGCCCGCGGCCGCTCCGACGAGATTACCACCATGCCTGCTACAAGTTAGAGCACAGTGCTTGTCAGTTCTCTGTGCGTCAACTGCAATCGTCAGGGCTAATGAATCTCATGATATTCGGGCTTGGACAAGCCTACTTTCAATGTCAATATACTTTTAAAAAACACATCACTATGAGTTTGTACAATCTAATTTGAGTCAGAAGTATCTTAACTGACAGCTAGAAAGATTAGTAATAGAGCTTTGGAAAATGGGGAGATGGAAAAGCACAGAACAAATAATGTTTGTGTAACCGAGTCTATTATTTCATCTATACTCTTTGGTGAGTTGCGATAGGTTTTTTTTCCATTATATTTATATAAAAATGTATGCTATTTTTAGATTTTGGTAGAATCCACTATTTTAAAAATAAGAATTGGAGAAAAAAAAATTGTAAAATAATAGAAAATACAAATAGTAACTATTTTTTAGCATCACTTTTTACTTGTTCAGGTCAAATGCATGTGTATTAATTACACTAATGAGTTAAGGATGAGGAAGGTTGAATTTAAAGGAAGTGTACCAACATTTGCATGGAGGGATATTGGAAAACCGTCCAGGAAAAAACCATACATCCAACCAAGATTTGAACCCTGATCTCCCTGTAATTGGCAATTTAATATAATACAACAGTGACACCTTAGACCATGCGGCCACTGAAGCAGGTATATAGAGTAACTAAATGTTAACATTCTTTCTTATAATACATTCATTATAACATTCATACATTCGGTTAAGTGTTAAATTACTGGTCTGGGGCCTGCTTGTTAAGTTCATCCTATAATTATATTTAGTTTTGAATCACCAATAAGTAGTATTAGAGCTATAAATAAATATTTAGGGGGGGGGGGGAGGAAGAAAAGAAGGGGGTTGATGCCCAAATTCTAAATATTCTCAAATATCCCTAAGAATTCGAGGGATTTGAGAATCTGAGAGTACCCTCCTTAAATATTTTGTCCCACATAGCTTACATGTTATAAGTGTTTCCATATTTAGATAGAGGTTCGAGAAAGTATTTATTTATCTTCAAGGTTTGAATCAGTACAATTTGTTACTTTTAAATGTGTGCTCAGTCACACATAGAGAGTATAAAAGTTAAATAGTACCATGTAAACAAATGTATTACACTTAGTGGAGGCAGAGTCATATTTGTGCAGGTATGGGGTTGTGTATGGATGAATTAGCAAAATAAGTTTAAAATAAAAAGCTTGTTTCACAAGCTAAAGGGTAAGATCGGGTGAATTCACCCAGTTAATCTTTGAAAAATAGATGCCCTTAAAAATTACTTAGAGAGGACCTTATTTATAAACTTTTTGAAAGTTATACTCTACAAGCTATTTAAAAACTATTTTAAATGGTTCTTGCCGGAAAATTTAATGCCTCTTTTATCTATTTGGAGTTTGATACATCTTCCTATTGAATAATATCAGAGTGAAGTTAAATAAATCCGGGGGAGTGGGATGTATCTATCTTTTTATCAATATGTCCTAATGATTTAAATATATAGATTTTTTTTTATTTTTTTCCAAGATGAAAAAAAAAATCATATGGCGAATGTTGTTTGTTTTATTTATCTAGTGTTGTTTATAATTGTTGAAAATCTGAGCATTTATAGTTTCCTTTGTAAAGTTATTTTACCGATGGTTTGTAAGGCAAATTTCCCTTTTGATATTGATATTATTATATAAAATATGTATTTTGATAATGCCACAAAATTAAAAATGCCAAACTGATACAAAACATATTTGATAGAGAGAAAGATTTGCAAATTATTTTTTTTATACATTTGATAAAAGTAGGAAAATGTCTATGTGATTTTTTACTGAGGCATTTGTGAATTTTTTAACAAGAATTTGTTGTTTTTTAAGATGAAATCTCAAATATTTATTTACCGCCCATAGTGTAGAATCTCTTGTTTTTCATATTTTACACAAGACAACCACTAAGATGAATTTAAATTCTGCTTTTAGGTAAAAACTATAGGTGGATCGAATACTAGATTTTCCTTATATGAATCTTAAATTTTCTATAAAATCTCAAATCCAAATTCAAATCCTTGAATCTTCAAAAATGTACAATTTCAGTGAAATAAAAATATTTTAAATCAGAATTTAAAATATTGCTCGTATCTTAGTTCCACTGTCAAATACGATTTTGTTTGTCATGTCTATTACATCATAAACAACCCATAGAATTTTTTTTAGTAAATTAATTATACCAATAACATTTTTTGTCCTTTTTTGTTATTTTGTTAATCTCCCAAATATAGAGTCTATATAATTCCTTTTACCAATTGCTTAAAATTGTTATTTCAAGATAATATCTTCATTAATTCAATAGTATTTAGAGTTGTTTTTTTGAGATTTCTAAGAATCTCGACTTTCTCGAACACTATAAGACTCGAAAATTCGAGCATCCCATCTCTATTAAAAACAATAATAAATGGTGACAAATGTTTGGATTGACTCAAAGTTAGTCACTAAAGGAAATAAGCTAGCATAAAGGCTTATAATATGGTGAATAAAATAGATGGTTGATCTGGAAGCCTTCAATGCGAGCTAATTGGCTGAGGGTGAGTTTATAATTTAATCTCCAGTTCCTGGTGTGTTATGTTCAATGATTTGTTTGTTCTATTATAATATTTTCCTTCTCTTTCTATTGCTCTTGATTGGACTATATGGCCTAGTGTTAACGGTAACAATTAACAGCCAGCCATTAGTTTAGACACTATACCAAACACCTGTGGTAGTGCAAGTTTGTTTTTAAAACTTGTTTTTTATATGTAAATCTTTTATCTCAACAATTTCTATTCTAGGACCATTCAGGTTAAGTGTGCTGATTATCCTTATTCCTTTTAAAAATAATGTTTTACATGTAAATCTTTACCTTGGGAGATATCACAGATTAAAGCCATGAATCAAAGTTAACAACACATTTAAAAACCAATTTAAATGAGTTTAGTCTTTCTGTGAGCTCAACTTTTTCAACTCGAGTCAATCTCTAGCAAGTTTTTCATAAAACTCTCGACTATCAAGGCAATATCGAGGTTGGGTTAGATAAATATATAATTTTAAAACTTATATCATCTATTAAAAAACAACTGTTTTTTTTAATGGAATAAAATAGATATTTAGAATAAAATATATTTTAAACTTGTTTTTAAATAGTAAAAAAAATTAAGCTATAGTATATTATAGAATTAACTTATAAATATACTCTAATAGAAACAGAAACATTAATTTTGATACAATACAACATTTTCTGGAGCACAGCTGTTAACTTGATAGTGACCTTCTACCAAAGTTAGAGCATTAATGATTTTTAAGATGTACATGTATGATAAATAAAATGATAGAATATTAGGAAAATAGTAGAGCACAAATAAAAGTAAAAACACTAACACATATTTACACACACGTCAATATGATGCACAAAGTCCATGTTTTCAAATGAATCAAATATATGAAGTATTCTCAAAGCAAAATTGATTTCATTTTTTTTTTTTTTTTTATGTTTCTGAAAAATAATTATGTTGTGATTAGTTATAAGAACGGCAATAATTAAGCACACATTAGTTTTTAGCTGGGAACATTCTTATTGGCAAACCTTTATGATCGTCGAAGCCATTATTCCCTTTCAAAGTTAAGTTGAAATTTTGAAACTTCACACACACCTAACAGTAGCTTTAATTTTTAATTTTTGAATAGTGGTTATACCTCTTATAGGGTAGTAATTAATTATTTCTATAAGGTAGCAGTGAGCATATGAGTAACAATAAAACAATGTCCTACCCTGGCAGTTGCGGCCGCCTATTGATGTCCAGGGGCGCATCTAAAAGATGGTTGTGCCGTTCTCTGGCCACGTGATTCACTGCCTGGTTCATGGGGTTGTCACCCACCTCAAAGTCCTGCTGCTGCTGCTGAGGAAACTCCACCTCATTGTAGGGGCGATGGATAGGTTGTGGGCCGTGCCAGGACCCGCGATTCTCCCAACCCCAGCTGTTCCTTCCATCAGGCTTTTCTTGGCTGTTCACCGGTGGGTGGATGGCTTTCTTCAATAAGACACAGAGTCATTCCCTTCATTAATACCGTTATATAAATGTGAACAAAATGTTACAGATGACAGTGTCAATAACATACTTAAAAAAAAAAAATTGAGTATCTAACAGAATAATACCTAGTTTCTAATAGTTACATAAGCCCTAAGAGCATTCTTGATTTTTTAATCAGCCAAGAAGAGACAATTTATTCACTAATATTGTTTACAAGAAATGTGTCTCAGATTTATAAGTCTCTGGAGAGATTAGTTGCCTTTTGTTTCTGTGGTGTATTAGGGTCTGTTCGGGTTAGATACATACATTAATTATACTAATATACTAGATACAAGGCGGGTAAAATCATAAATGAAATGTACCCACATTTGTGTGGAGAGGTGAGATACCACTTGGGAAATACATCCTCATTAAACATTACCAGGAATCGAACCCTAATCTTTCGGTGGTCGGCCATTCAGTCTAGCATCAGAGTGAAGAGTTAGACCTCGCGGCAACAGATACAGGTGATAAATTAGTTGGTAGTACAGTGGTGCGTTTTTTTTAAGATATGGGGTTCATATTTTTTTTGAACACATTTTCAAAATATAACATTACAACTTCTGAAGAACTTTCTGGATGAACTGCAATTATTTTTTGTCTTTGTTTACGTATTTTAGTCCGACACTTGGGTTTTACTAACAATTGGTTGGTTCCAAAATTTTATCAGTTCCAGGTTTACTATCTGGGATGTCAATTTTAAATTCACCTTAATCATACAATCTAATATAAAACCATTTGGTCTTCATTGTTTTAATTTTTCTGTAATATGCGTATTTAAAAAGTTTTGTCCAAAGAGTCAGTAGACATTAATTGCTATAAAAAACTTGTGTAATGGAAATTAAAAACTATTTTTATGTCAACTTTAATTATTTTATTGTATAATGCATTAAGATTTTTTTAGCTTGTTTTAAGAACTAACAAAACAACAATAAGAAAAGAAAACGATAACAGTTCTCAAGCGAACCAGCAGAGCCAAGGTAATGAATGATGAACCAAACCATTCTAGATCATACAAGTGACTTAGTTCTATTTGTATTTAGACCGAAAAGTTGTAGATTTAAATAAGTTGGAAAATTACACATGGACACAGGTATCAAACCCAGGACCCTTTGCTTAGTGCTCCAATGCTCTACCACTGATCTATCCAGAATTAGTCCTATGCTCAGGGTCAATGTCAATATTCACTTATAGTTCAAAGCTTAGTTTTAATAAACTAATTTAAATTAATTGAATTGTGGTCTCCTCTCTATGGAAATTTCTTTAATTACAACGTTTTATAACTTGTGAGTTGATATTCTAATTCATTAGAACAATAGAACATATTTTTTTCCCCCCACCGCGTGTTACTATCTGTTTGGGTTATACACTAGAGTGGTTGTTAAAATTAATTAATCAAACCTACATTTGGGTAAAGAACTAATCATCATCATCATCATCATGATGAACACTTTTCAGCCACTGGCCGGGTCTGTTTGAAATATAAACATCCGCAACGTATCCTTTCTCCCCACCACCTCTCCACTCTCTTCCACAATGACCCAGTCTTCTCCTCTTTCCTCCACACTCTCTTCAGTCACCTGTTCCTTGGTCTTCCTCTTGGCCTCAATATCCAACATCTTCTTTGGTATCTCCTCCTCCTTCCGTCTCCTTACCTGACTGTCCCACCTTAGTTGTGACTTCTCTAGCCTGTCCTGCTCTTTCATTTCTCTCCTATCCATTCTTGTCACTCCGATAGTGCTTATCAGAAATTTATAAGGTTTTAATAACTAGATTAATTTTGCATACAATTAAATGGTATAGTATTTTTTGTTATAGCTAAAACGTTCAACACGAGCATTATTAATTGTTTTTTTAATCCATGATGAAAGTGAGTTCAGCTGTATTTATTTGTATATATTTTATATGTTGTATATTTATATATATTTTATAATAGTTTCTTCCTTTCACAATCTTACTAAATCTTAACTGTGTCTGTATCTAGCTGGAGTGGTTATGATTAGATGAAATGGTGGTAGTTATGATTAGCTCAGTTCTACCTGCCTTTAGATGGAATGTGGTGGTTTATGATTAGCTCAGTTCTACCTGCCTTTAGATGGAATGTGGTGGTTTATGATTAGCTCAGTTCTACCTGCCTTTAGATGGAATGTGGTGGTTATGATTAGCTCAGTTCTACCTGCATTTAGCTGGAATGGTGTTGGTTATAATTAGCTCAGTTCTAACTGCATTTAGCTGGAATGGTGGTGGTTATGATTAGCTCAGTTCTACCTGCATTTAGATGGAATGTGGTGGTTTATGATTAGCTCAGTTCTACCTGCTTTTAGATGGAATGTGGTGGTTTATGATTAGCTCAGTTCTACCTGCCTTTAGATGGAATGTGGTGGTTATGATTAGCTCAGTTCTACCTGCATTTAGCTGGAATGGTGTTGGTTATAATTAGCTCAGTTCTACCTGCATTTAGCTGGAATGGTGGTGGCTATGATTAGCTCAGTTCTACCTGCCTTTAGATGGAATGTGGTGGTTATGATTAGCTCAGTTCTACCTGCATTTAGCTGGAATGGTGGTGGTTATGATTAGCTCAGTTATACCTGCATTTAGCTGGAATGGTGGTGGTTATGATTATCTCAGTTCTACCTGCATTTAGCTGGAATGGTGGTGGCTATGATTAGCTCAGTTATACCTGCATTTAGCTGGAATGGTGGTGGCTATGATTAGCTCAGTTCTACCTGCATTTAGCTGGAATGGTGGTGGTTATGATTAGCTCAGTTCTACCTGCATTTAGCTGGAATGGTGGTGGCTATGATTAGCTCAGTTCTACCTGCATTTAGCTGGAATGGTGGTGGCTATGATTAGCTCAGTTATACCTGCATTTAGCTGGAATGGTGGTGGCTATGATTAGCTCAGTTATACCTGCATTTAGCTGGAATGGTGGTGGCTTATGATTAGCTCAGTTCTACCTGCATTTAGCTGGAATGGTGGTAGTTACCGTTAGCCTAATTCTACCTGCATTTGGTTGTACCCATATCCGAATGGTACAGGTACCACCCCGGCAGGTACATTCTGCCAGTTGTTTGCGTTATTGCCCTGCCTTTCTGGGTGAAAAGGGGGCAGCTGGGGGATGTGGTTCCCATCAGGCTCTTGGAGTGTCCTCTCAGGAGCTGGTCCCACTCCTTCTCCCTCGACATTGTTAGACAACCCCTTCTTGTTGTTGTTGTCCTGAAATAAAGTATGAGATGAGTAGAAGAGGGTTTTACACTTTAACCAATATAAACTAATTCAATAATAGTTAAATACAAATAGTGATGGTTAATAAGTGGCACAACACAATTGTACATATTTTCTCAGTTAGGCCTACTATTGATTATAATTTGTGACAAAATTTTCAAAAAATCATCTATCAGTAAGCTACCCCTTTGTAAGTTTTCCTTTAAAAATGTATTTTTAGAATAGATATATCTTTAAAAAAATATTGCCAAAGCTATTTTTTTTAAAAGTTAGGTATTTCAAAAAATTAGAAATTAGTAAAACACCAACAAACGATTGTGTGTTGTGTGTGTGTGTGTGTACACACACACACAAAATTAAAAAAAACACCTCCTCAGATTTTTATTTTAAACCATCTAATTTGAACTATTTGTGATTCTTTTAAATCTGGTCTAATTAAACTACCCTTAATTTGAGGGAATGAATAAAGTTATAAAAACATCACAAGGCATAGCTATATAACATTTAGCTATCAAGTTTGAACCAAATACATCAAGCTGTTTTAAGTTGCAGCACCAGGGACGGACATAATTGTTAGACTAACGTTTTAAGTTTGGGGTCACACAAAACATTTAAGATATATATATATATATGAGAAAATGAAAATGAAAAATTTAAAGTCAAGTTCTAAGTTTCTTATAATTTCACCTAAGGTAGGGTTAGGAAAGGAGGGGGGTAGAGTGGGAAACCATTTAGTGAAAAGTACCCTCAGTAACCTGACTGGGATCGAACCAAGATCTCCCTGTCATTGAAAATCTAAACAATTGCGAGAGTGACACCTTAGACAATGTGGCCACTGAAGCCATGGCATAATGTTGTTGAACAAAACCAAACAAAACAACACATTAAGCCTAGAACAAAAATGTGTAGCTTAAGACATATTTGAGAAATTAAAGCTAGCTACAGAGTATTCTTTGGGTAAGTCCATTTTTGATATAAAGAAAAATATTGCGAATATATGAAAATGTGTTTCAAGGCAAATTAATAAAACATATGACTCAATCTTCAAATAATAAAATATAATAACAGCTATGTTGGTGGTGTTGTGCATTGATAATTCAAAAAATTTTATAATCTGGATATATTTGACAATTTCAAGTTTGAATTAACAAGACCGAGCTGCATAGTGATTTTTTAATACCTCAATTCTGCTCTTAAATACAAGTAAACAAAGGTTCTAGCACTGAAATGAAACAGGAATATTGTGAATTTGGTAATTTTCAATAATTTTGTTCACTGCTAGTTTTTTTTTTTGCTGTTTTATTTCGGTGCTGACAAATTATAAGTGTACTCATGACCTTTGCATTCTAGTGATTTTACTCAGATCAAAAACGATTGTTTTGTTCTATTTTGCTATGGTTTGGACTTTATATTTGTTGTTTTTTTGCAAATAATTTACAATTAGGTATAAACATAAAAAAACATATGTTTAATGCAAGGTTAAGTGAATGGAAATGATTGAAGATGTAAATGTTGAAGAATAAAACTAGGAAATCCAAAGTTAAAATTTAGTAGTTGGAATTGAGAAAAATAGATATTGTATTGTATTCTCTAAGTTCCTGTTAATTTATTTTGTTCATTGGTAACATTTGGTATACTCATAATCTCAATTTAGATCACAATTGTAATCCAAAGAGAAAACAGCAACCTAAAAAGTTCTTAAATTGAAATGCAAAGAAAATATCTAAAAGTAAAATTTTATTCTATGTATAAGGTTTAAGCAAACTCTTTGAATCAATGGAGAGTTGAGAGATACTTACTTGAGTGTCAAGATGGGGTCTAGCGCCCACCGGATTATCCGCCGAGTTCTTGTCTGCGTTTACACGAGGCCGAGGTAAAGGAACATTCTGTATATTGCTCTTATGAACAGCAGCGTTGAGAGCCGCCTTGTCTTGACTCAACACTGCGTCAGGATTGATCTGGGGCGTAGTAGATTTTGTAGAGTTCTGCACATCATTAGAGGAACACATTTATATATAATGCGTGTGTTTGACACTTAATGTCAATTCTATAAGGACCAAACACATCAGTCATGGCCCAAAATGTTAATTTACTACTTAATAAAAATGTTTGGTGAAGAATTTCAAACCGCTGTCCGAGATAAAACTTAGTACCTCTTTAAGCAGTAAGCTAACACTCTCCCAAAATGAACTAATTTATCAGAACAAGAATATAAATACATTCATAAATTTGGATGATTAACAATAAATAAAGGTACCTATAATTCAAATAAAATAAACTTTTTGGTTGTTATATAATATTTGTGTATAGAACAAACAACTTATTTTGAAAACTTTCCATCAAATAATGTAGTCCAATGTTCTTTCATTTGAAGAGAAAATACAAACATATTTTACTGTGCAGTCAAAATTGATAAAATTTTACTATATTTTTTATCTTATTTTTAAATAAAAGAAAGATTGGTGATACTTTACAGGTATTGATAATATCTATAAAAAGTGAAGTGACAGTTGCAGATAACATGACTCAACACATGAATACATAAAAGTAGATTAAATTCTTTAGCTGTCTGGACCCTCCCTATGAGCATTGGAATGGACTTGCTTCTCTATTAATTATATTCAGCTTTGCCATTTATATTCCCAAAGTTCAGTTGACTGTTTAATTTATTTATATCAATTGTTCATCATGCAAATAAATCATAATAATTTTTTTCTTACTAGCTGTCGTGTGATAAAATAATAGAACGGCACCTTATGACATTTTTATAAAAAGAATAACTACAAAAGAAGAGATGCCCACAGGAACACAAAATAAAATACAACACTGACCTGCTCTTGTATTTATCCAGTAGAGCCAAAATGTGCACGCTATGTTTTTATTTTTATTTTTTAGTTTCTAAATAATTGTGGCCACTGGTCTAATTTAAATGACATTATACATTAAAATAAATTTTATATATATTTTTTTATTTACAAAAATCCCTTTCTTTAAATGTGACTTCATAAACAGTATATTTAGAAATATTATTTTAAATTATTTTGATTTTGTTTTATTACTTGTTTAAGGAATTTTAAGACTGCATTTAAGACTATTGAATGTGGATGAGACGATTCAAGATATCAGATTCTAGATTTAAAAAATATTTATTCGAAATTTTGGGTTGGAATTTATTTTATAGAGTCCTTAAATAATGCTTATTGGTGGTAAATCATAATTTTAAGGAGTATTTTAAAAATCAGTCCTTAGCCCACTAGTATTATTATTATTATTATTATTATTAGCACCGCGTCTTACTACCTGTTCGGGTTATACGCTCTTACGCTAATGTGTAATGGTAGGGTGATTGTGAGATTAAATGAAGGAACTACAGTTTAACGTGGAATCTGAACCACGGTGGAGGCCTGGCATTCCCCACATTCACAAGATGTCTTGTCAGAGGTGAAGGAAGGGTTTAGAAATCAGATAAATCTGTGCCGGGACCGAGGATTGAACCCCGGCCGCCAGCATAGAAGTCTGACACCTTACCCCTACACCACCAGGTCAACCCCACTAGTGAATGAATGTCATTTCTGTTCCTTTATGAGAGTAGGCAAGAAACAGTGGATATAGCTAAAAAACAACTCCATACTCAATCCATCCTCACAAACTTTCTTCACACTTCCCTATCCTTACATACTCCCTTCGCTTCAACAACATCCATAGACGGAGTCGTGACCTGGTGGTCTAGGGGTAAGGTGTCAGACTTCTGTGCTGGCGGCTGGGGTTCGATCCTCGGTCCAGGCACAGATTTATCTGATTTCCAAACCCTTCCTACACCTCTGACAAGATATCTTGTGAATGTGTGGAATGCCAGACCTCCACCGTGGTTCGGATTCCACGTTAAACTGTAGGTCCTCCATTTCATCTCACAATCACCCTACCATTACACATTAGCGTAAGTGCGTATAACCCGAACGGGTAGTAAGACGCGGTGCTAATAATAATAACATAGACGGAGTCATACATGCTCTTTTAGTCTTAAAATTCTTAATGTTCCTCTTTTTTCACACATTCGTCTACAACATTTAGCCATGTCTTACATGGCCTAGCATGGCATTGGCGTACTAAACCGAAGGTCCTGGGATTGATTCTTTTGTCTAGGTGTCATTTTTCAACTCTTCCATCATATATTTTATTGGCTAAAAAGGTTTAGGAACCCCTGAATTTGACCTGTCTCTACTTTTGAACTATTAATGGCATTTTAGTTTATTGTTTTAATCCTTGAGTAGTTCAAACTTTCATAAGTTAGCTAGGGTGTTCATTTAACAATTTATTAATGCAGAAAGTTTTCACTAATGTTTTAACACTATAGCGTTGTCATTTTCAAAAAGGACAGTAGTTTACTAAAAAATAAAAAAATATGAGTAAAAAATGATCCTGGACTTCTAGATAGCTCAATGGTTATAGTATTGGTGTATTAAACGAGGGTACTGGGTTTGATTCTCGTGTATAGGTGTCATTTTTCAACTTAAAAAATATGATATTTAAATGCGGCTATAACCGTAATCAACAAATATTAGCTTGGCAACCAAACCATCATAGTAGAAGTAGCTTAAAGACTTAAAATACAGTCCTCTTACCATAAAACCAAAATAAGGGTGTCAACTATGCCAAATAATTCAGGTAGTTGCCATATAATTTGATTTCGTAAAACTCTTCTAATATGAATGATTTGAATAAAATTAACCTTTATAATCTTGTTCTACTAGGCTAGTCAAATTAAGTCACCCATAGTCAGTTCAAGAATTAGAGTATAAGACTAATAGTAGTAATATCTGTATCAATTAACAATAAGTCAACTCCCCGTTTTGTTTTTTTTTTTTAAGATTAACATTTAAACATGGTGCTTTAAAGTAGATAAAAGAGCAATATTATGAAAAACACATGCATGTTTTTTTATATAGCAAAAAAACACTGAAGCTTGAGCTATAAAAATACACAGCATTGTGACACATTGTTTTCCTCCAAGGTCTTGATAAACTCTCTGGCACAAAGCATTGTTCATTTATTTATGAAGCCTTAACTTCTTTTAATTCTTATCAACAAGTTTATGTTGTTGCTATTGGCAATGCTTGTCAAACTACAGAAAGACAAAGGAATTTAACAATATGTTTGTATGTAAACCAAATAGGTAGGGAGATGGTGAAAACATGTATGTGGTTATATGTACAAACATACTATTGTAATTGTATTCTTCTCAAATATGAGTTAAGAAATTGTATATGACAGCACATCAAACAAGAGAAACCTCATGAATTGTTTTGATTGCAAGTACTGATTGTATCGGGACAGTCTGTTTCAATAAAATATAGGACCTTTATGTATTTTATTGATACTAACACTTTTACACATAGGTCAATTTGAAAGAAGTGTCTCTACGGTGGTTTGAGCATATTGAGAGGATGAATATGGATCGAGTAATGAAACAAATAAATGAAGGTAAATTGTATGGATCAAAAATATGGGTAGGCCATCTAAGACATGGCTAAATGTTGTAGATGAATTTGTGAAAATGAGAAACATTAAAACAGTTTTAAGAATAAAAGAGAATGTATGACTCAGTCTATGGAGGTTGTTGAAGAGAAGGAAGTACGCAAGGATAGGTAAGTTTGGAGGAAGTTAGTAAGGATGGATTAAGTATGAAGTTGTTTTTTGAGCTATATTCACAGTTTCTTGTCTACCCCTTAAGGGAATGGTGTGATTAGGTATGTATGTATAATACATGAGGGTTATCAGAGCTCAAGACCGATCGATTAGAGTGAATTTCAAGGTCCTGGACACCCTTAGAGGTGTAAGACCAAAAATTAGCCCAAGCACCCAGCCAAGATTAAAACCCTGACCACTTAGTTCAAGAGCTAATCACTCTGGCCCTTCAATTCTATTTTTATTTTGGTAAGATTTAGGGCCGTGTTTTTAATCTGATCTCAGAAGTAACCGATCTCACGGTATATTCATGACAAGGCAAATACATTAAAAGGAAGTGTGCCAGCATGCACGTTTTTACGTTGTCTAGATTCATGCCCAAAGTCAAAATCAAACTTGTTAACTCATAAATAACACTCTTCTTGATGTCAACCTAAAATATTATGTGGTATAGAATAGTGCCTATGAAATAATTAAATTAACCCTGCTTCTAGAAGTATTGATGTGATGTGGAAATTGATCCATTTATTGATTTTAGAATTTCTTTATCCTACTAAACCATAAATAAATGCCCCGAATTTCAGCTGGATAAATTTATACAATTACATTTTAGCATCATACCAGGTCAGGATCCAAGGATAATTTGTTTTATAAAGTGAGATAGCCTTATACATTATATCACTCTTAATATGACATACCAAAATGCTTAAGATTAGTTTGTCTAATCAAGTGGAATTTAGTAATGAGAACCAGTTTTGTGTCATGTTGCCAAGATACAGTGACATAGATTTTCTTTCTTTAGGTCTGCATCTCATTTGCTTAGGGGTGTTTCATAAGCTATGTAATGCTGTTGAGGGGTGGAGAGCTTTAATGTATACAAGGTGTTACATGGTGATAGGGTGAGTATACCTTATCTATGATAGGAGAGGTGTTAAGTGATGGCTAGAGAAGGTTATTGATTGCAAACATTGGCTGGAACTACTATCGTAGAGTGGGTATAAATCAGTGTTTTGTATAACACAGATCTTATAATTAAATTCTATTGTTGAACAAATAATTTATATTCAGGATTTATTATTATTATTATTATTATTATTATTAGCACCGCGTCTTACTACCCGTTCGGGTTATACGCACTTACGCTAATGTGTAATGGTAGGGTGATTGTGAGATGAAATGAAGGACCTACAGTTTAACGTGGAATCCGAACCACGGTGGAGGCCTGGCATTCCTCACATTCACAAGATGTGTTGTCAGAGGTGAAGGAAGGGTTTGGTAATCAGATAAATCTTTGCCGGGACCGAGGATTGAACCCCAGCCGCCAGCATAGAAGTCTGACACCTTACCCCTAGACCACCAGGTCACCATATTCAGGATTTAAAATAGATTCTGGGTAGTATTAAATATGAGTCCCTCTCTTAGTTTCACAAAAGCTTCTCTGTGGGGGGCGGTCAGCCTAAATATCTACAATGGTTTTACAGGGGTGATGGTTGAGGGGGAGGCGGGTGGTACAGGGTGGGGGCAGGGGGTTAGGAGGGTAAAAATAGTTAAGAATAAAAAAGTCCATGCATGGTTTAAGGGTGACCCCTTACCCTGGCAGCACTCCAAGTCATCCCACTGCTATAAACCAGCACAACCAACATAATTGAACTCGCACCAATAAAATGTTGGAAATGATCGATTATTTAACTAAGTAAAATATAACATCAAATTATTTAGTCTAGAACTGCATATTAAATAATAATGTTGGTTGCATACACATTTAATTATAAAATAACTTATTTTTTATAGTGGCCACCTCCTTGCCATGAATATTTTATTTGCCGCTGCGTCTCACTGCCGCAGTTAAAAACACATGAACTAATTATGTTAATGTGCTAGGGATGGGAACATTAAATTATTAAGTGTACTGATATTTGTGTAAAAAGCCATTTAGAAAATAATATCTTCAGTACACCTGACAGAGATTATAAACTTGAACCATGCCATTGTAAGTGTGATGCCTTAAAACATTCAAACAATGAAGCAAGTTATTTGCTATAAATGTACAAGGTCACCACAACATTTATTTAAAGGTTATTATATTTGTGTTTCAAAGAATGTAAAACTCAGAATATACAGAATAATAATTTTGATGATTGTTTTCTATGGGTGTGAAACGTGGTCTCTTACCTTACTTGACAGGAACAAAAGTTAGTGTGTTCAAAAACAAGGGCCTAAGGAAAATATTTGGTTCAAAAAAGTATGAGGATATTGGTGAGTGTAGTTAGTTACAAAATGAGGAATTACACACCAGGTACTCATCACAAGACATTGTTAGGATAATAACGTCTTGTAGATTACACAAATGTAATAATCTAGAAATGTGTTTAGGTTATTGACTGAAACACCCAATGAGAAAAGACTTTTGGGAAGACCTAGATGTAGATGGGAATATAACATTACAATGGATCTGAAAGAGATAGGATGTAATAAGGTGGGCTGGATAGAACTAGCTAAAGATAGGGATAGGTGGCATACTTTTGTGTATTAAAAATTCATAAGATTACTTATGAACTCAATAATATGCTTATGAAAGCAAGTAAAATTTTTATATGATCTTCAAATAACAATTCCTCTGTGCTATTTGTGAATGATGTAATAAATACAAGCGTGCGATACAAAAAGGGACCAATGCATAAAAAACTACACTAAAAAACAATTACAAGAACAAGCATTTAATGGATAATTTTAATTGAATAGTTTGGAATAAGGCATTGTAAAATTATTTAGTATAAATTAATCTTTTATATATATATATATATATATATATATATATACACTAGTGTGTAATGGTAGGGTGATTGTGAGATGAAATGTAGGACCTTCAGTTTAACGTGGAAACTGAACTATGGTGGAGGCCTGTGCATTCCCCACATTCACAAGTTGTGATTAATATACGTCTTATCAGAGGTGCAGAGGTGAAGAAAGAGTTTACAAACTTTATTATGTTTTAATGTACTATAAAAGTACAAATCAAGGCCGATAAAGAGAAAACAACATCCCTAGAATACATATATTTTTAACAAACAAAATGGTTTTATAAGGAACACATTTTTTACATTAAAATTTTTGTGTACTTTACTTCATGTTTAACACTATTTTCCATATTCCTAGTCAAATTTTGATAAATTTTTTATTTACAAATCAATCAGGAAGAGGGTGCCGGGGTGTGATTCTTACACTCTGCAGCAAACATGACTGAATTCCATCTGTGGCTAGGAATTCTTGAATCACACTGTCACAATTAATTATTTGAGGGAGGTAAAAACAAAACAAAGTCCGCTCCAATAAGCATGAGGACTAAGCATTGAAATCATATAGTCTGGTTTGCCAGGCATGAAAGGACTTTGAATCCTTACCTAGGTTTTTTTCTAAATGGTTTTTCAATACCCTTTCCACACAAATTTAAATACATTTCTTCTAAATTTGACCGCCCTCAAACTTACTTAAATGGTGTAGCTACATATAGAAAGCTCAAATGTAACAGAGGGGGGTGGGGGGACGAATACACCAGGGTATAAAAAAATACCAAAGTTATTTTATACAATCAGTGTTTAGTAAGTGGATAAGTTAGTTTTTACCTGATTTTGTCCTCGATGCCTAAGTTTTTTTAACTTGACTGGCTGAACAAAGGTCGGTTTATTAAAATTGTAGTTTTCTTGTACTGTTAAGTTAGGCCAATGATAACAGATAAAGACATCAAAACATACAAGTAAGCAATACATATTTTAGGATGTTTTGTCATAATATTCAGGTCTAGCAAGTTTCATATACAAGTGACTAGTTATTTTTATGGTATTTATTATTACTGACCTTAAAAATGACATGTCATAATCAAAACCAGTCAACAGACCATTAAGCTAAGTGTTGTTATGTTAAATAGCAAAGCTATTATTTTGTTAATTATGGTTATAGCTGCATCTAGATATCATATTCTTTAAATTGAAAAACAACACTTAGACACAGGAATCAAACCCGGGACCTTTGGCTTAGTAAGCCAATACTCTACCCATTGAGCTATCCAATAAATGCCCCGTGCCCAGGGTCATTCTTCACTCATATTCCTGGTTAGAGCATTGGCATGCTAATCCAAAGATCCCGGGTTCGATTCTCGTGTCTAAGTGTTGTTTTTCAATTTAAAGAATAAATGTTGTTAGTTGCACCAACAATGCGAGCAGATATTAATTAACATATGTTAAATACATACAAACTACTAATGAACTTCGGACGCAGCAGTGGTAGATAACAGCAAAGAAAATAATTTTTTTTTTGTTCATGTGTATTTTTAGTCCTTTTTAATACTACACAAATATGGCCTGCATCAGTAGGCAGCGACAAAAATGTCAAGGTTCAAAACCCAACCACACTCATTGGTGAGATTTTTTTCTAAATAATTTTCTACCTCCAAACAAATGCAGTTAAATTACCTTTTTATTGTACCTTTCTCATCCCTGCCCCCTGAATAGCACATATACAAGTATAACTTTTTTTTAAAAGTATTATTTACATCAAAATTATTAGCTTTTAATTTCATAATAAAAGGATTAGAAGCGTGTCAGGGATTGTATTAGAATTAGCTTCGGATAGTGGATGAAAAACTTGTGTGTGGAAAAATGACTCTCCGAGCTGATACTCAAAATGTGACCTTGAATTCTTGTGTCATTATGGCACAACAAAATCTGTTAACTAGTGTATTTACTATTTGTGTTACTTATTTGGTCATGTCTAAAATCAATAAAGAAAAAATGGCCGAATGGTCTAAGATTTCACTCTTATTTTGGTGATGCTGGAGTGATCAGGGTTCGAATCCTGGTCGGGACTACTGAAGGTGGTTTTACCTAAATGGTTGCCCACCCTCCTTTCAAGCAAATGCCAGTAAGTTACACCTAGCATGCTACTTCCTTATCCTTACCCCATTAGAGTAAATATCATGTGCGTATAACCGAACAGGTAGTAAGATATGGTGATACACATGTACGCACACACACACACACACACAAACACAAACACATATATTAGATTGCTCTGCTGGGAATAGTTTATCAAATCAGATGTGTATGTAAAAAAAAATATATTAGATTGTGCGTGGCCAATATGTTTGTAGTTTTTTGTACAGTTAAATGGGTGCAGCATTCAAAGGCGCTTAGTAACTTTATTGTTTGTTTGCTGGGGTCTTCCCCCAAATGTTTAACATTAGACTCATTAAAGAGTGGGGAATATAGTCAAAATAATATTTATTTTTCTTTTGTATACTATATCTTACTTTCTATCCTTATATTTACACTCAGTGGGCAGGGATGAACAAGGTTTAATTTGCTTGAAGGGCGAGTGGAAAACAAGTTAAGAAAAACCTCCCCTAGTGCACCAAGTCAGGATTCGAACTCCGGCATTCCCATAACTAGATCAGACAGATTGACACTTTAGCCTTCATGCTCACCAATGTGCGCAATCTATATTTTGTGTGGGAGAATGAAATGCAGTATAAAATTTCCTCTTCGGCTGATAGACAAAGATCTGATTACTTTAACTTTTAATGACATTAAACTGGTTACCTATTTTATAATCAATAGTAAATAGTAACCAAAGTTATAATCATGTGTACTAAACCGTAATATGTTTTTGTTTGTGAGTGAAACATATTAGACTATCAAGATCCCTCCAAGGACACTTGGTCAGAATTCAAACCCCAACAATCCAATCACCAGTAAACCAGAATAGACGAGCCTAACATCTAATATGTGTGCACACCAATTAGGCTAACAAAGTTTTACTTAGCTGTAGATGATCACCGGATGATTTTATTTTTGTTTCAATAGACTATTGTTAAGAGCCATCATAAAAGAACCATTTATATATATATTGACTTGTGGCATATTGATAAGTTTAAAAAAAATATGTTATCTCTAAGGAATTCAGAAATTTAATTACATATAAATGATTATGGTTTTCACTTGCTTGCTTGCTAGATAAGATGTAATAAAGACCCGTGATTGGTGAAATAGGAATTATTAATTGCAGGAAACATGTCCAAAAACCCAAACTTTTTAGGTGAAACAAAAAAAAAACTTTTCAATTTAGGACTAATACCTTAGCTGTGTTTTAAATGTGATTTTTTAAGTGATGTTATGATGGCATTATACAGCACACATTTCCTTTAGGCAGTTAACTATGCATATGTCTATTAAGGAATCAGTATTTCCATATATTGTGGACGTGACCGTTTCCTTTCTGTTGTTAGCGTGACACATTCCATCAAAATATGAACAAAGAAGACAAAAGGAGCTAAGCACATCCTCTAAACCAGTATCATATTAATGAAAGGACACCCACATTGTGATGGATCCTGATATATTTAATATCCTTAGTGAAGAATAGTGTTACGTTGCACTATTAAGAACAATCATATTAATAAATAATAATTTTAAAGTTGTATGTTGTTTTTACCAATATGTCTTAGTACCAGGATGTGTTATACTTGTACATTAATTATGCTAACGGAATGGGTATGAGGACATTATCATTATAGGAGAAAGGTACCCTCATCCGTGTGGAGAGAGGGAAACTATTTAAGGTAAACCACCCTCAACAAACCTGACTTGGATTGAACCTTGGTCTACCTATCACCGCCAATTGAGTTCGACACGAGAGGGACGCTTGATACCATGTGACATAGTGGAGGTAAGTTGCGTTATTCTTTTGGTGGAAAGTCCCGTCTACAGTGAGTCAGTTAAATCAAGTATGGTTTTTATCAACAATTACTACTTTTATATATATCTTAACATGAACATAGCAATGGATTTAAAATGGCTACAACTGTCTCAAACTATTTAGATGGCATGATCATGTGATGGAAACCTAGGCAATTCTCTTAAACATAGTATGGAATACAAATACAAAACAGTGTGGGGACATTTATAACTGCCTTCTCTTTTTAAATATCACAAGGTCTACTATTATAAAGTTATCCAAGGGAAAATGTTTGATTTTATTCAGTTAAATATGTACTTCTATTATTATTGTTGTTGTTATTAGTTAAGGGTGTGTGAAGGTAATTTTTAAAATATAAGGTGAAGTAGAAGCAAAGGCTGAATGAAACATGCGAATAAGTCTAATACAGGGTTATTGTTGATCTTGCAGAGCAGTTCGTTTAATTCAATTATTTACTAAGTACAGCTGTATAATTATATAGATATAAAGAAAAAACCTAGGCACACCATTAAATTTTATGCTGATGAATATGAATTTATCTATGCTTAAGTTAGAGATATCATCTAATCGCTAGTTGTGTTAAAATAATGTTTAAAAGCTATTATAAAAATATGTTTTTAATAGCATTGTGTCTTACTACTTGTTCAAGTTATACATACTGTACTAATTGTGCTAATGAGTTAGGAATTTGGAAGGTTGTGTTTAGAGGAAGTGTAGCCAAATTAGCGTGTAGGAAATGGAAAACCACTTAGGAAAAAACCACCCTCATTGCACCTGACAAGGATTCAAACCTCAATCTCTATGTCATCTGCAGTATAGTATATTGTGAGAACGATGCCATAAACCATGTGGTCACCAAATTAATTGTTGAAAATTATTAATGTTTTAGTAAACTATTAGCATTATTTGTCCAATAAATTATATGGCTTATTTATAATTTTATATTTCAATTATTTCCCGCACAGCTTATATGCATGCTTTAAGTCAAAAAACTAGCACCTGAATAACCAACTTACTAGAAGTACTATGAAAAGATCCTCTAAAATTAATATAGTGACAAGTTTATATATTCTCTTTTAATGATTAGAAATAATTGTCTGTAAAAATATTTCTGATATCTTCCATTTTAATTTTCCAATATTGATGTTGGTTAACTATAGGAAAATATATATGAACACATTACTGCAAAGATTTTATACATACATGTATATATTTGATTTAATTTTCAAAATAATTTTTATTTACACGTTGATTAAAATTATTATTTAAGATAAAGTTCAGCAAACTTGTATAATACCTTATTTGAAACCAAATAAATTAAATGCTCTTGAAAATGGAATATTAATAAATTTAAATAAACCCACTTTTTAACACTTTAATAATGCGTGAAAGTGAGTTTGGATTTTCAAACAAACAAATTTATATATCCTTTACATTTGACTAACTCTATGTGATGAATTTTTTTTAAAGTTTTCTTGATAACTTAGTTCATTTTGAGGTAGCAAGTTTATATATTGTCTTGATTTTTTTTTCTAAAAATAATTAGAAATGGTTGAAACATTTCATCATATAGATTGTATTAATACATTTTCGAATTAACAAGTACTTTGTTGCTGATCAAGAAAAAATTACTGTGACTATATTTTTACTATAGTATGTTAACCAAAATATATGTAACTCTACCAAATTATAGAACAAATACATTCATTAATTTTCAAATAATGTCCCTAAATAAGATATTTTATTATCTGAAGAGGCGGGCGAGTAGACGGAAAATTATCTTGCGCTGGCTTCCATTAAGATTTTAATTTCTAAAGACAGTGTTAAATTGTAGTAAATAATGACTTTCTCGAATATAAACGTAGTCAATTTCAAACAATCTTTTTTTTTTTTTAATTCTTAGAAACACCTCTGCAGATGCTTTTCCATTTACTTCCCCATAGTAAGGATGGGGGAAACAAATTTGGGACAGATAATTGAGAACGAAAGAGTACACAATAAAGTTGGTTTTCAACAACAATATAATTTATTTAATAAACCTTGGTATAACAAAAATACCCTAAAATACACACAAAACAACTAACATTTTAAACTTTTGATCAAATACAATTGAAAGCCTCTAGAATATGTGCATTAAGTACAACTTTTAACAGAGCAATTACAGGTTTTTGCAAAAAATTAATTATAATAAATTTACCCGAACATGTTAAAAAACCATAGCACCCTCAAATTCTATCTGAGCATTTCACAACAGCATGCCACATTCTTGGATCTAGAACTGAACCCTCACGAGGGAAACATAAATACCACAGTCTACACCAAAGCCATCAACCATCAACAATACTTCCATTTCCAAAGCAACCATCTTCCATGTAAAACGTTTTCCACCCTATAGCCTAGCTACCATAGCTACCAGAGCCAAACTTATATGTTCTGAGGAAGAAGACCTTAAGTAACATGCAATTTCAACAACTCTTCAAGGCTTTCACAGCCTGAGAATACCCAAACACATAGTCAACAGTCAAATAAACAGAGCCCTATCTAATCAAGAGCCTATCAAGAAACAACCTTCCAATGACATACCGCTCACCACCCAGTTTTATGAAGGAATAGACCAACTCAACCTTAAGCTCAGTACGCACTTGGAAACATTGTTGGCCTACTGTTTCCCAACTGTTGGGCAACATAAGAAACAGATTGTTGGCAAACATTAAATAAACATTGTTTTGCGTCCAGACTACAATGATGAAACTTTTGTTTCCTATACTGAGTTCAGTTGAGTGAACTTTGACTTGTCATATTTATTTTGTGATATTATATTTTAAGATTTTTATGTTGTTTTTTTCATAAAATTTATCCCAAACTAATCTAGAAATTCCCTAATCAAAGGGCGCTGGTAGCCTGGTATTATGTGGAGTCCGACAATCCGTGCTTAAAAATAAACGTGACCTTTGCTTTTGGCAAACCGGAACTACTACCTATCCGCAGACTGTATGGTTGGCTTTTAATAGAAAAATAAACATTAATTTTCTATTGACTTTAATTTCTGAAGTAAAATAGTAAAATTTTTAATAATGAAGAATTAACTAAATGCGACAAGAGAAAAGCACAAGAAAAGTTTTTAATAATGAAAAAAATACTTTTATTATACTAATACTATTACTATTTTATTTGCAGACAGTGGACTACTTAAAATACAATTACACTGAAATAGTTTATAATTAAATAATGCCCAGTATTATTATATTATTAGCTATTAATTTACAGTACTATCATCCACTCAATATATATATAAGACTGC
The DNA here is from genome assembly GCA_039000515.1 of Timema cristinae. Lineage (NCBI taxonomy): Eukaryota > Metazoa > Arthropoda > Insecta > Phasmatodea > Timematidae > Timema > Timema cristinae. Next base: position 24,492,530 of record JBCFYV010000100.1, on the reverse strand, counting down.
ATCGGTTAATAGTTACTATAGTATTAATAATTTGATAGCAGAACTCACCATGGATTGCTAAACATTTGCAAAAAAAAAAAAAAGTTTGTCTTTAAATAAAATTATCCATGTATGATGTATTGATGTATGTGTAAGATTAATAATTATTCATTGGGGAACTAACCTCTAAAGGCCCTAAGTTCCACTTGGCACAGGGCCCGGGCCTGACAGTCGGCCAACTGTTTCTAAAGCGAGGGCAACATGTTGGCAAACAATGTATCCTATTGCGTACTAGGCTTTAGTTAACCACCTCTCCTTTTCTTCCAAGCAGGCCTACTCACATCAGTCAGTAACTTCTATACAAACAAGATTAACAGATAATTTAATCTAATAATTAAATATAATATTAACACAACATTCTATTTATCTACCAAAAGTAAGGATACAAGTTTGAGCAGAATCCAAACCTAAACTTTTTTTTTTCGAATCAAGAAACAAGCAACAACAGAATCTAAGTAGTCATGATGCACCCCAAAAATACATAGTTAAGTATTTTATTATGTTTTATTTGTGAACTTTGAGGCATTAAGTTTACTAATAAGTGTGTAGGCCATGTCCTTCTATCCTTCTTTCAATGTTTAATTTAGATTAAATTTAGCTAACGTCAAGATGAGTGAAAATGAAAATGTCAATAAATTTAACAGTAATGCCATTATTTCCCTTTCATCAGCAACAGCCAATTTAAATATAACTTATAAAGAAGTATCACAATACTTTTTAAACACAAGTCTTTTCGCCCGCCTATTTCAGCTCATAGCTACAAACATTATGGAAGACACCCAGCACTTTATTGCTGAACTTTAAGGCAAATATCAACAATAACTAAGCATTCATATGAAAAGGTAAGCTGCATAATATCCGTAAATAAAAACGGTAAAAGTGTTCCTATTTCCATATTAATGAAATTAAAGTAAATGTGAAAATAGCCAGCCCTTCCACAGAACTTTATAAAAAATAGATAGGTACTTGATTGCAGAGCATCATTAGCTAAGTAAACAATATTTATGTATTTACAGTTCAAGTGCAAGGTTAAACATAATCTATTATTAATATATTTTCTTGACAGCTAGAAAAGTACAAGTTTGTTCATTTATCAAACTGGCTAATTTTAACTCGTTAGTCTATAAAAACATTAACAGACACAAAAAGCAACCTCATTAAACACATAATTAACAGGTGACTTAAGTAAATTGTTGCATGTATTCTTCAGTCAAAAACAAACAACTATGTTTCATATGGCAACAGGATCAATTAATAACAACAGTAGTAAACCATAACTTTTTCTTGTACACTTTAAACAATATCAAACTTAACCATAAATAAGATGTAATGGTTCCATATCTCCACCACAAAGCAAGTTTGATAGGTTTTAATTCTGATGCCAAAATATAAGCACTTTATTGTATAATTATCAATAACAAATTAGATTAACAATAACAAATTATAAAATGTAGATGGACATCCACACTAGCCCTAGTTTTCTAGAAACTTATAATCATAATAATATGTGTTTTCCATCCCATTTTAATATAGGTTGTGTGACAAACTTAAAACTATATTAATCCATTTATGTATTGGCACCTCCATAAATAATAATAATATGTATTTGTCATGTGTGTGGCTGCACTGATTATCGTTTCTATGAGCTACTGCAAACATTTATTTTCAACGTGTCTCAGTGTCTGTTTGCATTATATGTATACAATATTTTTAAATTTTGTTTATTTGAGGTTTTTAACGTGAACTTTCTTAATCAACTGATTATATCAGCACACGAGAATTTCTATGAACAAGTAGGAAATGTTTCATACAAAATACTTACATGCCATATCATATATTTCACGACATAATCGTCACACCCTGCTTTTCAGTCCAAAATTGGTTTATAAAATTTAATCGCATTGGCGCATGGTATCCCTGTTTGTCATGTCAATTAAAAAGGTAAACAGAGGCAAGCTACTTCCTCCTTCCTTCCTCATTTTTATGAAACACAAGATCTATGAATGTTGACCTTGGATGCACAGTTGTCTTTTCGCAAACTGCAAACCTAGAATTCTCAAGCATGTGCATTGTCAGTATGTATATTTCCAAAGGCTAAGTTACGTGGTTTGTAGCAAGAGTGAGAGGGGTGGGCAGCTACCAAGCGTAAGTGACATGATAATGGCAACACTAGCGTCTTCCCAAGTATTCTAAGCTAGTGATCGTCTACCGATACATTAATTCTTTTTAAAGCTTCCCATAATTGATGCACCCCACTTTTTTCCACAAAAATTAAGCATAAAATATGTGACGATTATAAGGGGAAATACGACATGTATTAGCCTTAAGCATGATGTAATGTGCCCTTGAATAAACCTGATACTTTTGTAGAAAATGAAGCACAAATAAAAGTAAATACACTAATATATATTTACAAACAATTCAATATTTCAATACCCCATGGCATCTTCCCTTAGTACTTGTAAATTTGTGTTAGCATTATTATTTTTATTTATACTTCGTTTCATACATTAATATTATGTTAATTCAAGGTAATTAGGCATATGTTATTTTACTGTGCATCCTGTGATTTTGATTGGTAGCTTTAATTTTTTCTAAAATGTATAAGTGATTTACTGTTTAAATTTAATTATCTTTCTAAATGGGCTTATACCTATTTGTAAGAAGTCTTTCGAGTCATTTGACATATACATTACAAGAAATAGGCCACTTGAAGAGACATTCTACTTACTAATGAGCCTAAAATTTGAGCAAAACAGATTCAGCCCCTATCACAAACTTTTTTCCATCCTTTAATAACATTGTGTGATTTTAATGTACTGAGACATTTATGTTTAGGATATTTAAAATGTGAACCCAAAACCATTAAGTTACCTAAATAGTTTAAGGTTATGTATAGTAGTATTCGATTTAAAAAATAATTAATTGGCAATTTTGAATCTTTAATCATCTTAGTCTAAAGGATATTAAAGATTTGTGGATTTTAAAAAACTGAGATTAAAAGATATAAAATGGTTCTTTTTAAATTTCTTATCATAATTTCATAGTTGATTTTAATATGTATATAGCACTAATTGGTGGCTAAGCTCAACAAAATGTAAGGGTAAAACTAAGCTAGATGTCCCAAATCATAAATTTTAAACTTAACTTAATGCATGGGTGTTAGATTAGACGCAATATAAAAAAAAGGTAAACATTTTGTTACTTTTCTAATTGTTATCGCAAATTAAGAACTAATGTGAACCAAATAAGAAATTGTAGAAAAATATATCACAGTAATATGTAAGAAAGTTAACCTTTTATGCTCATCATGCTTTCAAATAATCAAATTCAAGATTCGGCTTAAAAATAAAGTTGACTCGACATATCTCTAATTTATGTTTATACTGTATTTTTTATAGACTTTTAGGCTTTCACCTTGCAACCGATTTACCCTGTTGTTAATTACATTCCTCATTACATAATCATCATCATCATCATACCTTTCTTGTTCTCTTGAGTGTCACTATGGACAAGTTTTACCATAAAGATATACATGAGGTTGTAGGCAAGAAGAGGGGAACAATTATTAAATGGGTTTAGTGGTGAAAAGATTTAAGGGTCTACTTTCTCTTTCAGTGTAGCCACTTGATATCAAAGTAATGGATGCCTTCTAGAGAAAATTCGTCCATACCTGTACAATTTCTTGAGCTATGTTCAGCTCTATTAAACATTTTGAAAGCGAGAGACACGTGGGGGGTGTATGAAAGAGGTTTAGTAACGAATGAGCAAACATTGTTCGACTGAATTAGTAAAATCACTAAAATTAAAATCCTAAAGATTTGGTTTCATTGCACCAAATATTTATTTAACCCTTGTCATTTGTACAAGCATCAAGTGTTGACTGAATTCTTCCGTTAAGAAGTGAAATCTATTTTAAAATAGACATAAGAAGAGAGGAAAGTATACAAACAAATTATTGCTCTATGCAACTTTACGACTGGTTTTTTCTTCATTGAGGATTTTCTCTAGTTTGTTTTGTAACTGATCGAGGTTAATGTCTAGAGCTATACTTTGCTCACTTGGGAGCGCTGGACCAATAAATGGCGCAGTAAAGTTTGGAAGGATCAGTCTATAATTATTGACCTGACTTGGTGTGGAGGAGCGTACCTTGTCTCGCGAACTCTGCTGAGCTTCCGGCAGCTGCAACACGTTGAGGTGGTTTGAATCAGGAGCTGGTTGAGCCATCGGTACTACAGGCGATGAAGAGCTCAATATCCCCGCCTTGTTTGAGTTATCATTCTTAGGCTCCGCTAAGACACTGTCTTGTTCTTTTAGAACCAACGCTGCATTACCATTTGCATCACATTTCTTCTCACACTCTTCAAGGGATCTCTACAAAGTTTTAAACACATCAAAGCATACATATATATGTGTTAGTATTTATTTGTATGGATTAAATAGCCAAGTGGTGACCTGGTGGTCTAGGGTAAGGTGTCAGACTTCTATGCTGGCGGCCGGGGTTCAATTCTCGGTCCCGGCACAGATTTATCTGATTTCCAAACCCTTCCTTCACCTCTGACAAGACATCTTGTGAATGTGGGGAATGCCAGGCCTCCACCGTGGTTCGGATTCCACGTTAAACTGTAGGTCCTCCATTTCATCTCACAATCACCCTACCATTACACATTAGCGTGCGTATAACCCGAACGGGTAGTAAGACGCGGTGCTAATATAATAATAATAATAATAATAATAATAAATAGCCAAGCTATTATATTTATTATTTATGGTTATATCCACATCTATATGTTATATTCTCTGAAATGAAAAATGACACCTGAACACAGGAAATGAACCCAGAACCTTTGGCTTAGTACGTCAATGCTCTAACCACTGACTCAGCCTTCAAATATAAGTGAAGAATGACCCTTGGCACAGGATCGTTTTACCATTTAAACAATAGTTATTTGTATGTTTATTAAAATATTCTTCTTGAACAACATAATTAAATTAAAAATATTACAAGTTTGAAACAAATAACTAAATGCATACATGATTCAAAATTTTCCAAATTTAACATCTTGTGAGAAGATTGATGAAATTTGGATATAAGTTTTAGAACCATGTAAATTCAATCGGGTGACATATGTGGAATAATAAGAATTTATTACCCTTTAACAAAAAATAGCCCTAGATATTTGTTTATGTTTTGATAGCTGTAGAAAATAACTAATACGAGTAATGAAGTTATCTTGACCAATCATATATGGAATTCCTCGAAATACTTAAATAAACTATACAGAAATATACTTATCTTATATAGTATACCTAGTTTAAAAGCAATTGTTGTATCACATAAAATTGTTGAAAGATAATATAATTTAGTGTAATTTCTTTGGCTATTATTATTTATTATTGTGATATCTTTGTAAAATAAACCAAAAAAGTATATTGGTGCAGTAACCTTGGAGACTGTTCTTTATTTTTATCTGCACCAATTGAAATATATTAATGACACAATTTTTCATTCAATCTAGCGAGTCTAAACTACTGCAATTATTAAAGTTTTTTTTCCATTCAATCTAGCGATTCTGAAGTACTGCTATTATTTAAGAGTTTCTTCATTCAATCTAGCGAGTCCAAGCTATGCTATTAATTAAGAGTTCTTCATTCAATCTAGCGATTCTGAAGTACTGTATTATTTAAGAGTTTCTTCATTCAATCTAGCGAGTCCAAGCTACTGCTATTAATTAAGAGTTTCTTCATTCAATCTAGCGAGTCTAAGCTACTGCTATTAATTAAGAGTTTCTTCATTCAATCTAGCGAGTCTAAGCTACTGCTATTAATTAAGAGTTTCTTCATTCAATCTAGCGAGTCTAAGCTACTGCTATTAATTAAGTTTCTTCATTCAATCTAGCGAGTCTAAGCTAGTGCTATTACTTAGAGTTAAGTCCAACATTGATTTTTGTGTATCTCAAACTACTGAGACAAAACTAACCAAACACTCATTATATTGAACTCACAATGTAAAGGTTGAATCTGTATTAAGGGGGCTGTCTCTGTGAGCAAAATATGAACACAGAAATTAAGCTCTAATAAAATATTAACTTATACAATACGTTATTTCAAAATATAGTTCATGCCAAAATAAAGTTGGAGGATCTTAACAAGGCCTTAGCAAAACCACAGTTTTTGAGTTTTACCGATGGATAAAAATGGGTGTAGATATGACAAGCTCATTTTAAAGGACATTTTGAGCATGTGGTGTTATGAAACCAGTTTTGAGGAAAAAGGGATCTATAGGTTGTTCCATTCTTGAATTTGTATTAAAGGTATTATGGAGCACGCAGTTGCCAAATCTTACCTGCTTGAGAAAGAGTGACAATTTTTATATCAGAAACACATCAAGCTATACAATTTTTGTACACATTATGGCAATACACTTGAAGTTTGGCTTATGTCAATAATTGTGTGTTATTGTGTTTATTATTATTATTATTATTATTACTATCGTATACTAAACCAGATTTTAATAGAGATTGGACAAAATCACCTACGATGAGTAGGTTGGGAGGTATGTCAAACTAAAGATGTTATTCACAAGTCAACTAAAATAAATTGTTTTTCCCTTCTCTATGAATGTGAATGTGTGTGAACGTTCTTAAACAATTACCTAGCTCATCTATACCTTATTAGATTGATTATAGTAAAATAAGTCATTTATAACATTTGGTTTTTACTCCAATTACGATTAAATCACCAAAAACAATCTATGTCTGTGCCAAAATAATGATTGAAACACAACTGGTGGATAGACATCTTGGGTTCAAACAGCTGTATTTTGACTTCCAAGATAGCATTAGTTCAAATTTCTGACTTTTATCAATAGGGGTCGTTGGTGATAAGCTTAGCAAAGCTATATCTATCTATAAGCCAGTGTCTAAGCCAGAGATAGCCAAACAGTCGATCGCGATCTACGGTCAACTGCAGCCGTTAGGGTAGTCGATTGACAGGTTGATCAATTACAAAAGATTGAGGGAAAGAAAATGAAAGAGAGGGTTTGGAGACTTTACTCAAATCAACATTAGAAAATGTAAATATAGAAGTTGTCTGAATGACGACCATTTACAATCCTGACTTTGTTTATGAGAGAGTAAGTTATAAACGTTCATTCAACAAACTTACCTACAAATGTAATGTATTAACTTCAAAGTTAAGTGTTTAGTGAGAAAATAATCTTTTCATGGAGATTATATATTATATGGTTTGATGAAAAACTCAGTTTCAGTGTGTGAAAGGACTTTTTTAAGTTCTTAAAGACAAAATTATTTTACTATTAAAACACAAAATGGGTTATTAATTTGTTACCAATGAATCAAATAATATAAGTCTATGGTTCTGTAATAGATCGCAAAGCATTTTCATTCTTTGGGGTAGATCCCTATTTCAAAAAATCTGGCTAATCATGGTTTACACCATCTATATTTAACTACACTGATAGGGTTAAAACATGGAAGGTAGGATTTGTAGGATATATACCTACATTTGCATGAAGGGAGTGAAAAAAATTAACCTTCAATGCACCGGACCATAATTTATAACAGCTTGAAGTTTAGTCCGTGCAGCCAATGATAAGGGTAAGAGGACGATTTTATTTACTCTTCTTTGTGTCCAACAACCATCCTGAGCTATACATATTTAAATACACTAATGACTAATGATATAAGGATTTATAAGGTAGAATATAGAGGCAATATACTCATATTTGTTCACCACTAGAAGAGAGGCAAATCATTCAAGGAAAAAAGATCCACAGGTCTAAATTAAAACCTTGATGTTTCCCTGGCAAGCAAGACAAGATGAGCTTGATATTTGGTTTACACGCACACTAATGTGGGTAAAAGGGTTATTTTATTAGGTTCATATCATTACATTATCTGACTATTTCCCACTAACGGGTATATATTAACAAGAAAATTAGGATGCAAGTCTCTTAAAATCAAAACTTTTATGTTAGGATAGTACTATTTAGATCCAAAATAGAGTAGCCATTACAAGACTATTATAAAATATAATAATAATAATAACTGCAACATCTTAATATATTCAACTAATACTTTCCTAAAACAAAACGACTCGCTCACAATTTAGGAAGATTGAAAAGTTTGGGATTTTTATTTAGCTTTTATTAAACTCTATACAAATCTATAATAAGCCACTGGCTGGAAACAGTTGTTGATGATGATGTTGATGATGTTGTTGATGATGATGATGATGAGATGATGATGATGATTTATGATGATGATGATGATGATGATGATGAAGAAGAAGAAGTTAATCATCATAAGCTATATGAATTACTTTATCAGAAATGCAGAAGGAGTGTGTATGGCTTTGAAAACTTAAAACTTTGTTCTAAACATTTGTATGCTCATATATATTTCAACCTCAAAAAAGTCTGGCTTAGGACAACTATAAAGTTTGGAAAACAAATATTGACAGCTTATATCAATTTGTTTAAAATGTTTATCATTCTCTAGTGCTCTACCCTCCAGTAACCAGTAAAAGTAAGCAAGCTTTCTTTGCTTGGTTCAACTATGTTTTAGCTTATAAGATATAATATAGTAGGTTGAAGAAGAACTGCTAACTTTTAGGGTTAGCAAAGTGCATACGAAAATTAATGTTCACATGTTAAAAATCAATACTAATTGAATTGGGCTAGTAGTAATAACTTGATTTATCAGCTTAGTATATGTGCTAGATATATTTTTGTAGTGATAAGACACATTGTATTAGTGTCTAAATTTAGCTAAAAAAAAACCACTATTTTCTATTTTCAAAACATAAAATAATAACCAAACTTTATGAACTTAGCTTGAATCAAACATAGGTAAACTTCAATCAATCCTGGAATAGAGTAGTTAAATTCAGGTCTGCCATACTTTCACACACAAATAACTCACAAATAAAAATTTGTGGAAGTGTTAAAGATTAGTATTTGTTAGTATTCAATGAAAAGTTACCATTACATCCAAGAGGAAAGATTAAACCAGTCATACAAATGACCTAAGACTAGGGCTCTGCGAATACTTTGGATTTCAAGCTTCATGCTGAGCTCTAAATATATACTCTGGATTTCAAGCTTCACGCCGAGCTTTAAATATATACTCTGGATTTCAAGCTTCACGCCGAGCTTTAAATATATACTCTGGATTTCAAGCTTCACGCCGAGCTTTAAATATATACTCTGGATTTCAAGCTTCACGCCGAGCTTTAAATATATACTCTGGATTCCAAGCTTCATGCCAAGCTTTAAATAGATACTGGTACTATGGATTTACAGTTTCATCATGCCAAAATTTATAAAGATAAGAATCAAATAGCCAAAACTATTATTTATGCTTTTAGTGAGGAATACTCCATATAGATATCATATTTTGAAAATTGAAAAATGACACCTGGACACGAGAATTGAACCCGGGAACTTTGGCTTAGTACACCAAGGGTCTAACTGCTGAAGAATGACCCTGGGCACAGGTCAATTCCTGGATAGCTCAGTGATTAGAGCATGGATATACTTAAGCCAAAGGTCCTGGGTTCAATTCCCACGTCCAGGTGGCATTTTTAGATTTTAAATATGAACCTTAGTTCATTAAAAAAAACTAAAATAGTTTTAGTAAATATTTGTTTTTTATTTAATAAATCGGTTTTGAAATGACACATTTATTCAATACAAACTCAATTTGGCTCACAACTCGGGTGACTCTTGATAAACTCACTCAAGATTGACTCAAATAAAAAAAAACTTTAGCTCGCAGAACCTAGACATAGCTACCTATAGCTAAATATAAATGAGATAGAACTCTAGGTATGGATATGAAAGTAATCTAACCTAGAGCCTTAATCTTTTAATTGACATGTGGGCTTGAAAGGTAGATATTTAAGGGCTATTTGTATATTAATAGGTAAATTTATTTCTTGAGATGAATGAGCCATTGTGTAGTGGATAGCGAGAAACACTTAACAGAATTAAAATGTTTAACCAAACATCATGTTTGTGTGTGTACAACAAACATCTCTTACTAGCATCAAGACACTTTGAATAATACCACTAAATGGATAAAGAATGAGGAAGGTAGATTTAGAGAGTGTACTCACATTTATGTGTAGGAAAATGGGAGCCATTTAAAAGAAACTGCCCTTAGTACCCCATCTTCTCATAAAATAAAAACTTGTCACTGGCCAAACATACCAAATGAGGTTTGTGCCTTTATCTGTAACTTAAATGATTCAAAATATTATGAACTCGTGGCGGAATCAAACCAAATTGTCGTGCCACTATCAGCTGTGCATCAGCTTATTATGTTTAAAGTGGCTCTTGATACATGGTGTTGCTATTCGCAAGAAGTAGTGCGACCGCATATCTACAAATCTGTGTGAATCAAATCCTTGTAAGTCAAGGTCTTACTATATTCTTTTCCAAGTGTCTAACAAATTTTGTTCCTTAATTTAAAGGAACAATGAATAACTTACCTGGAACTTGGATGCCTCTCTTTTAAGCTGAAAGTTTTCTTTTTTATAATGAGCCAGTTGGCTATTGGTCTCTTGTGCTTCTATAGATAATGCTGTGTACCTTTTAGACATTCTATTATTCTCATTTTCTAACTCCATATATTGAGACTGAAATATAGATTGAATAGAGTTAGTAAAGGTAGAATTTAGTAAGGTTAATAGGATTATGAGTGACTCATGCCAAAGTAAACCTATTTAAGAGCCCGTTTTTTATTTAACTGATCCCCATTTCACTGAACTGCCAAGTCAAGAATTAGGAAATCCACATTTATATACTTTTTTTTTTGTTCATTCTAAATTATGTGGCTAATTTACCAGCTATTCGGCCATGAGATATATGGTTTAATAGTTACATAATTTAAATAAACTAGAACAAGTGAGCCTGAGTCCTGAGCGTGATATATAAGGCTTTTATAAACCAATATTGAATACTTACTAGTATAAGATTCTATCTAATTGATTGTCATAAGAATTCAGTGTGTTGACTAACAAAGCCAAAGGTCCCATGAATATCCTATATTTATAAGTTTTATTGCATATAATAATATGAAATCCAATACAATGGGATTATAATTATATGAAAAGTTAAAATGTAAAATAAAAAACTAATTATATTAAATATCAAAATAGTAGATTAGTAATAAAATAAGGAAGAAAGAAAGTTAGTGTTGAAAGATTAAGATTGAGTGTCTTGATAAACAACTTATGTACAACACAGAATATTCAACTATGGAATACACACCATCCAAAACAACAACAGAGTTTATAATTAGTATAAAACCTGGAATAGTTTTACGGTGTGATGTCAAATGTAAATGTAAGGAGAGGTGTGACCAACCTTAAGAGATTCAAGCTCCTTCTCCTTGCTTGACTGTATTTGTTTGAGCTCCGATTGCAAAGCTTGTAACTGCGCCTCCAGCTTGGCATTGTCTTCTATGCTCTGCAGATGTGACGCTCGTATTTTTGTGCACTCGTCACTCAGATCTTCGTGTTGACTCTACAACAATAATACAATATGTCACATAGCTTATACAAAAATTAACTATTTTGCATGTAGCAGAAAAATAAGTGATTTTAAGTTAAAGTACAGACTGAATTTAAAAACAGAAATTTATTATAATACTACTTGGCTAAAGATGAAGTAAAGAACCATACTGGCGGGAACCTAGACTAATGCAAGAGTTTGCTGGTTTTGTGTTTGAATCCAAGCCCAGTTTGCTGTGGTTTTTCTCTAACTGGTTCCCTAATCTTTCTCCATGCAAATGCGAGTACAATTACTTCAAAATATACATTCATCCCTATTCATTAGTGTAAAGCCCAGGTCTCCACCATGATTTGGATTCCACGTGGTGGTGATGATGATGATGATGATGATAACATAATAATAATAATCAATAATAATAATAATAATAATAATAATAATAATAATAATAATAATAATAGGTACGAATTATGCAGGCACATGTAAAATATAAATAAGAAAGGAATATGAGAAAAGCTGAGTTGCATTTACACTGTGCATAACATTTTAAAGCACCGATATTCATAATATTATGAAAAGGAATATTGAAAATTAATTTGAAGTGGTAAATAAGTAGATTATAATTTAGTTTGGACATACAATTTAATTAAACACCATGTGCCAGTGATCTCTGCCATGATAGATGGTTTTAACAGTAGTAAATCTGGGAGGGGAGCCTGACCTGTTTTCAGTATGTCTCTACATCTTTGCGCTTGCGGACGTTTGTTCTTCAACAAGATGGCCACTTATTTGCCACAAGATGTCAAATGTATACATTATCACATATTAACCAAGTGCCTAATAAACTTATAAATTTATAAAATAGTTTATATGCTACATACTTTACCACCTATTAGGGATAGCTGGCTTAAGGGTAATGGACAAGAAGAGTGAATTTTAAGGAAGTGCATCACCATTCTCTTAGAGAAAGAGAGAGAGAGTGGAGAAAGCTAGAGTGAAAATCATTCCCCATTAACCGTTTTAATAGCCCTTTTAAATTTGATGACGCTAATAAAAATCAGGTCACCATTTAAATGTATCCTACCTGCTTCGGTGGCCACATAGTCTAAGGTGTCACTAACAATAGACAATACTGCCATTAACAGGGAGATCAAGGTTCGAATTTTGGTCGGATGTAATCAGGGTTGTTTGTCTCCCTCAACGCAACTGTGGATTCACTTCCTTCAAATTCATCTTTCCTTATCCCTAACTAAAAAGAGTAATTAGTACACAAGTGTACAACCTGAATAGGTAGTAAGACGTGGTGATAAGAAGAAAATGTACCTTGGTTATAACTATTGGGATGAGCTATTTACGGCAGGTGAGGATCACTCAAATAAAATTGACCCACAATAAATGGAGTCTGGTGGGCACGCAATTTAGATGGCAAACTCATTATAGTCCAGTTTACCAGTAACAGGGATGTTGGGGTTCGGATCCTGGACAGGTGTATTAAAGATTTTATTTTCCTAAATGGTTACACACACACACAAACTACTTTATAGACTAGGGATGAGAAAGGAAGAGTTTAGAGTAAGTGTAAACACATTCACATGAGACCAAACCATTTACACCAGGCCATGATTCAAACCCAAACATTCCTTCAACTAATAAACTGGGCTTATATATAGATCGAACAAGTACAAAGATGAAGTGAAAAATCCCACTAAATATGTATATATTTATATACACACACACGCATGCATGCACATACACATCATACTATATATATATATACATAAATAATTCATATATTAAGGGTTGATTATCAATAGGACTTTTACAGTTGAAACCAAACCCTTAAAAGCTAGATATATTACCAAAAAAAAGTAACTAACCAAAGCACATTAAACAAAATCTTAAAGTGAATCTGTTCAAAAAAGTGTCTCCTTTCATACATGTGTCCCAACTTACTTGAAGTATTTTGTATTGTTGTTGTAAGGAAGTGTATTTGTTCATAGATTCCTGGGTCTCCTTTTCTCTGAACTGTTTCTCTTCACTAACTCTTGCAGTTAGATCATCTCTCGTCTGTCTGTGATCTGCTTTCTCTTGTTGCAAGGACTTCTCTAGTCGCAGCTTATATTCGAAGATTACTGTACATTACAAAATAGACTATCAGAAAAGTTAAGAATTGTTGTCAAACACTTTATTCTAAGCCACCAAAAAATATCACACTTATAAACCCTCCCTAAATAGCAAGCTTCTTCTAAGGCACCAACATTATATTATCACACTTTCTTCTAAGCCATCAACTATATAGCAAGCTTCCTTCCAAGGCACCAACATTTTATCACACTTCCCCCTTGGCTGCCAACTATATATTTCAGGGTGTTCACCCAAAAACTATATTTCCAGATTTTCCGATCCAATTTTTAATTTTCCAGTCACTATATATTCTACAGCTTTTTTTTTATTATGATCACTCCATAATATAAATAATAAGATTTTTAGACACATAAACATTCCGAAATTGTGTCACACTAAGCAGGTGTTAAAATATTTCAGTCTAAAGCAATGAGCTATTGGGTAATGCAATCTAAATTCAGATTTAGATTAGATCATATTGAGACGTTAAAGGATTACTTTACACCAGTTCAATTTAAAATTAATGTAATACATAGTATTGTTTAGTTTCTTCTTCTATAACGTAATAAAATCCACGCATGCCCAACTGTTTAGCACATTTTCCCCTACGCACCATTAAACTTTTTAAGACAACTTAAACATATAAATTTAATTGTTTGTAGAATCTAAATCATAAAATATAGTCAATAAACTTTTATGATTAGACACTTTGTATGAGCAGTACTCCAGAAGCTACATGGCATGAAATGCCAAGCAACAACAATTTGTTTCAACTCACCTTGCAGTTGCGCTGAAAGAGATTCTTGCTGTTGCTGACATTTTTCTGAAGTCTTACGAACTTCTTCTAGATGAACTTGAGTTCCATGGTATAAGTACACAACCAGCCCGATTAGTGAAACAGCACCGATGTATAAAAAAAATCGACTTTTGGTACCACGAACAAAACGTGCTGAGCTCATCGTAAATATTTGGCCCTCCAAATATTTAACTCAAAATCTGAAAAAGAATGAAAAGTTAGCACCATTGGAGTTCATAACTATTTTTTTACTGTAACCAAGAGTGTTAGGAGGTTACTAGTCAATTATCTAGGATTTTCCTTAAAGGATTTGTGTTTAAATCCTGTTTAAAGACTTCATAAGAAATTGTACCATTGGAGATACTAATCTATACAATTGTATAAAGTTATGTGGCTGCTTTTTAAAAGGTTAGTATCCCTGTAATAGGAATTGTGCGCATTGTATATTGGTCACTAAACCAATTGATTTTCAAATGAGTAAATGTAATAAAATGACAGCCTCCAAGAACATCTTCTCCTCCTAATACACTGAAATATATTTGCATTAGTCACAAATACTTAATTCAGGTCAGAGTTACACTAATACACTCAGCCGGGACTTGAAACCTGACCTTATCACCAGCAAACTAGATTAGATGAGCTTGATGTTTAGTCCGCTCGCCCACTTATATGAGTATTTAAGGGAATGATGCTTTAGAACAGTTTAGAGAAAACCAATTTTTTCCCTAAACATAATTAGGCCTAGTTCTAATTGTGTTTTAGTTTCAAAAAGTATTATTAATATTTTTTAAATTCCTTTAATTTCCCTTAAAAGTTGATTTAATTGATGAAATTAGCTTTATAGGACTTTCAAACTACATTAACGGTAAGTGTGATTTTTTTTAATCTGGCTTAGTAGCTTACTATATATGAACATGTAAATATTTCAATATGATTACCTGAATACTTTTTATACTATTAGATATTACTAATACATAAAAATTACATTTTAAAGTATTGGATTATTTTTATTTATTTACTTTTTATCTTGCTGCACGTCTAGATTTTAAATTGATTTCAAATTTATTGTGGATGAGTTCTGTACCATTAAGAGATTTTATTTAGCCTTTAGAAAGTCTGATTTTTTAAAAATAGCTAGAACCTTATCTAATGGGTTTTGCCTTGTTCTAAAACAACACTTCGTTTAAGATATGTTTTGTGCAGATATGCCCTATTTGACATGTCAGACCACAAACTATACTTCCAACTGCCTTTTTAACTAAGATTTCATCTAGTTTTTAAACCCAAACAAACACCCCTCACCAACATATCCATCACTTTATCCATCCTCTTAAAAGTTTTAAATAACAATACCTGCAATGTGCATAAGCATGAATAAATATATGGTAAAGCAGTCTTAGTTCTAAACTGAAAGACTTAGGTTAATTTAGAGCAGGATCATCAACCAATGGCCACTTGCAGCCTGAGTTGACCTCATGTGCAGCCCTCTGGCTCATTGTCATCAAAGGCCTCAATCAGAAGGCATGTTTGTGTAAACATTTTATGTTGTGAGTGGCGAATGACATACCAAATGTTGGAATGTTGCGAGGTTGTTTTGATGATTTAATAAACAAACTAGTGGAACTTTCGCAAAAGGAGGTGTCAGCAGTCCTGAGCTAGGAACCAGGCTAGCGGCTGGTAAAAGGGGGAGCTACTGGCTGGTAAAAGGAGGAGCTACTCAGGGATGACTACATAAGACCGTAATTTAGGAGGTCATGCTGCCGGTCACGAGGCCACGTGGGCTAAGTCGTTGGGTTCATCAAGTACCAGTCAGAGCTGCCACTCGGCCCCGAGGAACTAGATTTTGATTATTGTGCAGGGACCCCATAACACCTCGTTCAGTCACTCGCTTTTCTATATTCATTAAGTTCTTCCCTTTAAGTGTGCTTTTAACATCACATTTGTAGTAGTCATAGTATTAATTAACCTTTTAAAAGCCAAGTCTAACGTCAATCACAAACCCACATATCATGCATGCCCCCCCTCCCCCCTATCCTCGGCCAAAGACATCCTGACAGATCCAGTAGTCCACAGATAGTATTCACGGAAACATGGGGGGGGAGGGGGTTTGAAAAATATAAAATTATTTCAAGAGAAAAAATTACAAATACAGATAGGCTATTTATTTTAAATAAGTTAATCAACTAATAAAATAAATATGTATTTTATCTTATTTAATAAACAATTTTTTCTTTTATGTGAAGAAAGGTATTTTATTTTTATACAAATGTACTTATAACCAGCAAATGAAAATTCCAGTTGACGAGACAAATCGTGCTACCTCCTGCTATGAAAAATCTAAAAATAGTAAAAAAAAACCAACAAAAAACACACAAGATAACATATTATTATTATTATTATTATTAGCACCGCGTCTTACTACCCGTTCGGGTTATACGCTCTTACGCTAATGTGTAATGGTAGGGTGATTGCGAGATGAAATGAAGGACCTACAGTTTAACGTGGAATCCGAACCACGGTGGAGACCTGGCATTCCTCACATTCACAAGATGTCTTGTCAGAGGTGAAGGAAGGGTTTGGTAATCAGATAAATCTGTGCCGGGACGAGGATTGAACCCCGGCCACCAGCACAGAAGTCTGACACCTTACCTCTAGACCACCAGGTCACCAAGATAACATAGTTCACAAGAAAACCAAAATATGCCCTGCTGGAGACAAGCCTAATCCCTAGTGAATATAAGAATGAGCTAATAAAAATATATTAACATGTATTCAACTCAAATATTATCAATACAGTGATACAACCTGCGAACCAACAAGAGACAAAAACTTTGACCCTTGGACACAAAAAGGTTGAAGACCCCCGCTTTGGCCAAACAAATTTATTTTTCAAGTCTCATCAATTTGGGTTATACACATTTAAATTCATTATTGTGTTAGGGAGAAGGAAGCTGCACTTAAGTGAAAATGTACCCAAATTTGTGTAGAGAGATATAGGGTGACAAGATAATAAAATCAACCACAGAAAACACAGCTGGGATTTGAACCCCAACCTTTACGTCGCCAGGAAACCAGACCAATAGAGCTTGACGTTTACTCCGTTTGTGAACCGATGTTGGCAACCAGTATGTTAATTTATAAATTATTTTCAAAGTAAGTTTTCACTATTGTATATTTGTTTATATGCCACAGTTAAACTTGTAATCAGTTAGAAAACTTTCCAAATAAAGTAATTATATTTTCATTCATCCGTAGGTGACCTGGTGGTCTAGGGGTAAGGTGTCAGACTTCTATGCTGGCGGCCGGGGTTCAATCCTTGGTCCCGGCAAAGATTTATCTGATTTCCAAACCCTTTCTACACCTCTGACAAGACATCTTGTGAATGTGGGGAATGCCAGGCCTCCGCCGTGGTTCGGATTCCACGTTAAACTGTAGGTCCTCATTTCATCTCACAATCACCCTACCATTACACATCAGCGTAAGTGTGTATAACCCGAACGGGTAGTAAGACGCGGTGCTAATAATAATAATATATTTTCATTTGTGAATCCATTTGATAAGTAGCATAAAGCGGGAGTATCTCAGAGACTGCGTCACAGAGCCCTTAGGCTCCTCCTAGTTATCTCAGACTCTGAGGCAATTTTAGAGTATATAATAGCATCAGTAATTAGGAGTGCCAGTTCTTTCCTCCAATCTGTTTTTGTTTACAGTTTCAAGCTGTCAAATAATCGATAGTTTGGTGAATGACCTGTTTTGGCTATAAACATGATTAATACTGCCCCCACTAATGAAAGATAAGGAATAATTTAGAAATGAATTGTATAAAAGTGGCTCAAGTACATATTTTTTATTATGTAGCTTTTTTTTCTTTTAAATCACCAAGTCTTACTACCAGTTCTAACTAATGTACTTATTTACTAATTACGCTAATCGTTTTAAGGATTAGAAATGTTGTATTTTAAGGAAGTGTATTCAGATTTGCATGGAGAGAGAGAGTGAAAATCCATTTTTGGAAAACCACCCTCAGTACTGCAGAACAAGATTTGAACCTTGATCTCATCATCAACAGTCTAATCTATTGCAAGAGTAGTGTGTTAGGCCATGTGGTCATCGAAGTATTTGAACTGAGGACTGACATAAATCCTTTCTCTAAAAAGGGGTTCTTGGAGGGGGTTATTTTATCATATTTACTTATTTGGAAATCAATTTGGCCCATGATTACCCTTAAGCAAAATTCATTTTGGTGATTTTTCAAATTATATATTTTAAGTTTATCGTGATTAACCACTCTGTCATGGTATTAGTTTGGTGAGCCTTAATATTATTGAAAATATATTTAAATACAATCCCATGAGATAACAAGTTGAAATTCAACATGCATACTGTACCTTTCAAATATAAGTAAATTAGTGATTTTTTTCTTCAACATTTTTAAACATGTTTTTGAAACATTCAAAATCAAAGTTTTGAGTTAGAGACCTTGTCCTTGTGAAATGCCCTAAACTGAGCATATAATATACCATTTTAAAGGCTAATAAAAACCTTACAAATTAGTTGTATTTTATTTCTAGCTGAGGAAATAAAATAAAATGTGATGGACGGACGGCAATGCTTAAAAATGCCCTTTAATGAAATTTTGAAAATCTGCAATTCAAAAATAAATGAAGGGAAAATTATAAAATTTTAATTATGGAATATTTAATACAATGGTCTACGGTTTTGTCAACAATTTTTTCAATCCAGAATTTGAAGGTGGAGTCATTTTGCTAATCTGACTTGGTCACAGGATAGAAACGGTTGATGATGATGGTCTAATGTTTTAGCAAAATACTGCAACTACAGGTCTACAAGGAGAGTGGGAATACAGTTAAGATTCTGTTTATTTAAAACATTTCTTTAACTTAATAATTTTTCAAATTCATTTCAAGTTTATCTAATAGATAATTTTTCTTTTTCTTCACTCTTTATCTGGCATCATCTAAAACATTTATTTAATAATAATCGATTAACCAGCAAGTATTAGACCTATACCAGTACATATGTCAAACAAATTAAATAATAACTTTTTAATCATTTTTCATATCATTGTTAAATAATATGCTTTATGTTTGTACAAAATGCTGTAAATAAAATAACGTATTCTCCCGCATTTAATGGAATATATGATTTCACATCTTTAATAGTAATCTATTTTTTTCATTCTGTTACATTTTTAATATAATGGTTAAATATGTTTTGTGTTTGTAAAAATTGCTGTAAATAATAGGCCTATAATGTACTCTCCAGCATTTTATGTAATATATGATTTCACATCTTTAATAGTAATCTATTTTTTTAATCATGTTACATTTTTAAGACACTTGATTTAACTTACCATTTATTAACTAGCTACATAGATTTTATTATTTAACTCTTTTTAAATACCAGTTGTTTTCCTTTTATATATTTATCATCAAAATCTTCTGACAGAGATATTTTTATAATTGTTGACAAATGTGTGTCAGTAAGCCAATACTTCTTGGGTGTTTGTTTTACATGTTATGTGAGAAAACCACTGATAATATAAGTTAGTGCTATCAAGCATAGCGCAAATTTGGAGATAAAATTCAACAATTTTTGGAAATTGATCCATGTCGAAGAAAGAGATGCACATTAGTACACCATCCTCGATCACCAGAACTCTCCACAATGAGCCAAATTTCCAAATATACCACTACAAACCGTTGTAGTTACTGACGTTTATTAAAAGACGAGTAGGGTCGCAAAGCATGATGGTTCACTATAAGGTTCGGGAGCCGCACAAAATCATTTATAGGGCCACGAGTTTGATACACCTTCCTTAGACCATGTGTGAATAGTGATGCAAGTTACACATTTGTAAATAAATTATTAAGGATATAGGTTTGAGAAGTAACATTACTTTTCATTAAACCTTACACCCTACCCTCAATTCTAACACAAATAACCAAAATACACCAAACTTAAAAACACTTGATAGGCCTACGAAAAAAAAAAAAGATTGAAAGATATTGTTAATATGTTGTCCAGTTTTATTTCTTCCATCTTGAAATTAATTTTTACAAATTAATTAATTCAAACAAATTTAAAAATATGTTCAAGACAGTGTGAAACCACACTTGATCCCAATTTTATTATGAATGTAGTAAAGCTATAAAAGTTAATATATCTATTTTCACATATTCATACATCAGGTAATGTGATTTGCAGCTATCACTTTTGATATGATAATATCTATAAAATAGTAAAATTTTATTAATGTTGACAGCAAAAAGTTTATATTTTCTAAAAGGTGCCCCAAATGTACATTTTAAGAAGATCAAGACATATATGCAGATCATTTTTTGTTCAAATTAAAAAAATGAAACAAGATGGTTACAGTATTTTTTTTCACACCAGCAAGAATGGATTTACTAGTTTGCTATATCATTCCATAATAGTGTGCATGAACAATTTTTGCTGGCTTGTATATTATATTACCTTTACAATGCCATTTAAATTTAATGACAAAACATAATTACTGAACTAAGAAGTAATTAACCAACGATTTCTTAACTAATTACATAAATGTGTAAGATTTTAAGAGAAAACTTATAGTTTATCTACAATAAATACAAATTTGAACACATAATACAATCTCGTAGTATACTGGTCTGTTGCTGATGGGGACATCAGGGTTTGAATCTCACTTGGATGTAATGAGGGTATTTTATCCTAAATTTTCCATCAATGCAAATGTAGGTACATTTAAAAATGTTACCTTTTTCTTTCCTATTACTTTAGATAATTAATATATTTGTACAGCCCGAATGGATATTGTGATGCAGTGATATAACAAACCATATATTTTTTTGTTTGAAGTGATTAGTATTATTTTTATCCGTGTTTTAAGTATATCAACAAATAAGATACTAGTGAGTCTAGCGTTGATACGGATCTTTCTCTTATCAACACTATACAATATATGGATGTGGGAAGTCCAATTTTTCAATTAGAAACAAACTCAAATCGAATAAATGAAATATTCTTGAAACCGGATCAAAGTTAGAATGTTTATAGTAGTTGTTTTATGCTTGAAAAAATATATTGTGGTCATTTATATAACTTTATGGACTAAAATTATTCGGCAAATGTGTTAATATATTGTTTGTAATATTTCATTTTAATCCAATAGAATGATTTACTATCAAAACTTATAATTTAATTAACTACTTAAGATCTTTTCTAAATTAATAATGATTTGTGATTTATACAGCAGCTCAGAATAGCAAGTAAATACGTTATCATAAATTGAGTATCTTAGCCATCAATATTTTATTAGTGAAGCTTTGTAATTGTCGAAGCTGGAATTTTTTTCAAAGAAGAGTCTGAGTTGATATTTATTTTTTGGGCAGTAAGAAGGCTGTGAGTGGAAAGGTTATAGAGTTAAGCCCATATTCTTTATATAAAAAAAAATCTTTCAAATGTTATAGAGGGCTTAAGTATAGGTCTACTATGTATAAAGTTATGTTTAATGGCACATAGGACAAGTAAAAATGTACAATGTCAGATTTATATTAAGGGCACAAGTCAACTTATGCCCTTTTGATCGAGCTACACATGTAATTTAAGAGGTGCTCATAAGTGCTCAAGTCATTTTATTCTCTAGCAATAAACTCTAATCTCAACAGCTTAACATGACGTTCTGACTCAAAACTATTGTGATAAACTTGTTCTTACTACGTAGACCAGTCAATGGCTAAATGCTAATATAGGGTTTATCTAGTGAATAAAGGTTGTCATACTAATGTTATAGCATTGTTATATAATAATCCTATGCTTGTTATAGCCTTATGTTTCCAAAATGTTAAAATTGTATGAATAACACTAATGCTATTATTTGTTTGGTCCTTTTTTACAAATAAAGGTTGGTATACTTGATGACTGTATTCTCTTAGGTATTATTTTCTGGTGCTATGTTATTGTATAAAACAAAGGATATAAAAAATTAATTGTTCTAAGTAGTGAAAAATGGCTGGATGAAATAAAAAAGTATTATAGATGGCTTTAAAAAACAGTTGAAGCCAATAATGAATGTGGTTAATGTAACATTACTTACAAATATTCCTTTTGTTTGTATTTGTAACATTTATGTCAACAATGGAAAATTTGTATTTTCATGAATATTCATCTTTTCATTTTATTTTTTTAAATCCTCAATAAGTATACACATATAATATCTTCATTTAATATATAATTTTAGTTATAAAATCTAAATTTATACACCTCAAAGTTTTTAATTCTATTCAAAGGAAAATTATAGCATGGAAATAAGAAAGGGGCTATGTTCCAAAATCACAATCTGGAGTTATTGTAATAAGACTATATAGTTGTGTGTCTATCACTGCAACAGTAAAATATTTTATTCTAAACCAAATTAAATGATCTAGTTTAACAGTTGGCCTGTATGATATTTAAATTAAATCTAAGGACCTTTACTATTGTTAAAAAAAATATTCAAAAACTAATCAATGGAAAAAGGATACGTTGCACCACCATTGAAACACAAAAAGGGTTGTGTACCAAATCTTTAAAATCAAAATGACACTTTTCCTAAGATAAAAAAAGCCTTCTTAACCTAAATATATTTTTTGGTTGTAGAACACTACCAAACAGGAGTTACTAAGTATTGAAACAAAATGACACCTAAGGAGGTCTCTTTTCAGCAAGTAGTCAACTATAGCCAACAAATCACTTTTTCTCTGCAGTTATTTTTCTCTGTTTGTCCATGGCAGAAATCTGAGCATTTTTAATATTTGGTATTTTTTTCCTTTCTTCAATACATTAATTTGATTCCAATCTTCTGCTTCATTGAAAGTTTCCTTCATGTGGACAACCCCAGGAAATTTAGAATCAACACATAGCCACATTGCTTTGGTTATGTCAATTTAGCACTTAGTTATAATATGATATGGCTTTATCAACTATGACTATGTGTTTATTTTTTAAAACAATTATTAAAGGTAAAACTCATTAAATTTTAAACCAAAGAGAAATATGCAAATTCACTAGCTCTGCCTATTGAGATAAACAAATATTAGTGTAGTATTGTCATGAAACATAATTACAAACAACTTGGGTTAACACCTACTCTATCTTTTGGGAGATGTAGATACTACTACAAATGTTGTGCCACTTAGCGCTTTTCAATGGTTTTTGGCATTGACATTTACAAACTTTCTATGGAATTAAAAAAAAAAATGCTTTTGTGGCACTTAGCCTGGTCTTATTTTCATGCTACAATTACTAGTTTATAATGAAAACCTTTAATAAAACAATCGTTGACACAATAAAACTGTCTTTGTTAAGGTACGATTTCGAACCTCACTGCCAAGGAAGCGAGGTTCGAAATCGTACCTTTACTGCTTTAAATGCTGCACTTAGTTTCTACATTCATCACCACCTCCCAACATAAACACTATGTTATGAGTATTGCATAAGAATCTAATGACAATTACAATTAGACTGAAGCTACAGAAATGAGTCACTCCAAGATTATAACAATATTCAACTTTCTAATCATCCTGTACAACTTGATGACAACAATGATATAGGCAACACATTTACACCTAGCTCTGAAAGTGAGAGCAGTGGTAAAAAAATAATAATTCAACACTTAAAAAGAATTAAATAAAAGCAATAAAATCTGATTTTATAGTTTGTAATGGTAATAAAAATTGTGAACACAAATGATTATGCATAATATCTTACCACTTTTGTCTGAAAAACTATCAGTGGATAATCTTGGGAATATTGTTCAAGGAGGATTTAAAGTTGATGCTTTTAATCCTTCATTTTTTATTTAAGACCCCAAAAATAATATTGAACTAAACTTTATAGAGGAATTTTCAGTAGTCTTCATCTGATTTAGAGCAAACTAATACATAAAGTGGAGTCGGCAAAGAAACAAGTAATAAATCTGAATATATGTCAGATTTATTACAAGTGAAGATCTAATTCAAAAGTATTGGTCAAGAAAATATCAAAGAGAAGTAACTAATCAAGGTTATGCTTAGTAGTCATATATAAATGTCAAGGGAACAACAATTTCAGCAAAAGAAATAAAACCTTTGAGGCACTGTAGAAAAAAATGGTTCATATTATTGAAAGAACATATTTTAAGATTTGCCATTTTCAAATATTACTGGGCACTTTGTCTTTTTTGTCTTTATAATTAATAATGTACACACTAGCGTAGCAGACAACTTCTCCTCCAAATAGTTCTAGAACCCCCTCATTATTATAACTCAGACACAGTATGCCATATTTTCAAATATTTATATAAACCTGCGAAACGTTTCCTTAAATATGTCAATAACTATAAATTGGTCTGATTCTTTGATGATGTAATTTCCCATATGTATTGTTATTGGGTATAGCTTGTCTGTCTCCCAGTTTCAGAAGCCTTTGAACCAATGTTTTATGATTATATTATTTTAAAGACAGTTGTAAACATAAAACATGTTTTGTAACTTGTATTTTGGTGGAGAAGAAAAGGTTGCATTGCCAGTGATTCCTATTCTTTTTTTAGTAGCATTTATGTTACATTATGTGAGAGGAAAAAAGGGGGGAAGGGATTGTTACTCTATAGTTTATGCTGTGTATGTAAATACTTTAAGAGGTTTTGTATTATTTTTTTAAATTTATGTTACCTAAAAGGAAAATTAAATAATTATTTTTCAGCTTTTCTGTATACATTTTAAGGTTCTCGTCATTTATTACTGGTATGTATACATTAATGATAACCAATATGGAATTAAAATATTAGCTTACGATTTTTTTTAAGCAATGTGCCAAATTGTATAATATTTACTATTGTTTCATAACAGCTTAAGTCTGAAAAAAACATGAATTTAAAATACTTACTAGGCTATCACAAGGGCTTAAGTTATTAAAAAACCCTAAATACTAATAATGAATATTTAAACATTGCACATTCAATAAAGTATAAGCCCCTTATTTCTGTTTGACTACTTAATGTGATATTACAGGTTTTTTGAACCTTGTTTTGCTCTTTCTGAAAAGCTGCGCTTTTTTTTTTTTACTTGTATCCTTTTTACCGCCAACCAATGATTTGTTTTGAAGCTAATTTGAAATCTCAAAGCTCTGCAAACCCCTTAGACTAGGATCAAATATGATTTTGTAGAAGGTTTAGGTACTCTGTTGGTAGTTGCAGAGCGTTATTAGAGGCTGGCAGCTCCTAAAGGTGGCCTTACACCTGGGCAACAAGAAGCATTATGTAGCATGTGATCATGTATTATGGTACATATTGCTTTCTGTTTCCTCTACCGCATGCGACTTTGCTGATAAAGTTGCTTGTTGCCATGTGTTGCTACCTTCCCGCCAACAGTGGGTTCAAAGGCAACAAAACTGTGCGACTTAGCATATTGTTCATTGTATTCCGTGCTCCTATTTTGAGATTTTATTGTTTCTAGTGCATAGTTTCAGTGTTTCGAGATGGATTTCTCAAATGAGAAAAAACTGTTATTGAAAAATACAGGAGTCACAACATACTTTGGATACTTTGGGATTATTGATTAATTGATTATAAAACACAAAAAGAAGGTGGATATTTTCTTAAAATGGTCGGAGAGCTATGAATAGTATATTGCAAATTAATATCCATAAGAAAAAATTGGAAGTAATTAAATTGCATGTTGTAAATAACTTAATTTATCAGATTATAAAGATATATTGCAATCATTTGGTCAGTACATCCCTTTCTAAATGATTTTAGTGTAAAAAGTAAAATTAGAATGTGTTTCAACTTGTTTTCATGGCTGCATATTAATTGTAACTTGAGTGATGTTCATGGTGAATAAACATTCTATGTGAATTATTGAGAGATAGTTATAATTAATATAATATCTTATTAGAGCATTACCCGCCTCGGTGGCGTAGTTGGCTAACGCGCTTGTCATGTTGAGCTCAACTGCTGAGGACGGGGAGATCGAGGTTCGAATCTCGGTCGGGTGAACTGGGGGTGGTTTTTCCTAAATGGTTTTCCACTCTCCCTCCTCGCAAATGCGGGTTCACTTCCTCTAAATTCAACCTTCCCAATTCCCAATCCATTAGCGTAATTAGTACTTAAAGCGTATAACCCGAACGGGTAGTAAGACGCGGTGATAAATATTATTATTATTATTATTTATTAGAGCATTGAAGATAATTAATTCAATAAATAAATATGCCTTATTAGAATGAATGTGACGTCCCAAATTTAAAGAAGAAAATAAATAATCTTCGTGCCCAATTTCATCGCGAACACAAAGGCCAGACAAAAACTACTATTGAACAGTTACAACTAGATGTGATACGAGATCTTCTTGGGATAAATATCGTCCTACAAACACTTGTCTGTTCCACCACCTTCTTCACCTCCTCTGATTCTTTACCTTTTCAGCAAATATAAAATAAGCCACAATTGTCGTTCTCAATGACATCTTTGAAGCAGACTGGCGATTGGAAACAGAGGCAATTTTGTTGCTTTGGTGTAAATGCTTTGTAGCATGCTACAGAAATCACAAGGAGCTGTGTTCTCTGACATACAATATTGAATCAACATGTCACATGCTACATGTCGCCACTTGTTGCCTTGGTATAAGGCTGCCTTAACACACATTTTACTATGGCATATTACAATCTAATGCACATCAAGTAAACAGCCTTAAGATTAGCCTATAGTTTAATTCAAAATCGTGGGCTATTCAAAAATACTCCTCTGCCCACTGTTGCAAATATATATAACTACAGTACTAGTGTGTGATGTGGACTTCAAATCAGCTGTAGAACATAAGTTACTGGTTTGATTCAAGCATGAGACTTGTTACACACACTTACAAGAAAAACCATTTATAATCTAGTTACAGGGTCGGTTCTAGGCGATTTGGGGTCCCTGCAAACTTTAAAATGGGGGCCCAATAAGTTTTTAATAAAGGATTGAGGCAGTCAAATTGCACACTGGTAACAAGTTAGATAATATGAATCAGACTAAACAAAAAATAATCTAAGTCGAAGGTCAAATCTCCTTTGCTTTGATACCTGATATACCCTTAATAACTTTGGCATCTTCAAAACTTTTTTAGAGAAGAAGAAAATTTAAACATAAAATAAATATATTTGAGACATCTCAGTAAATATAGCATATTTCAATACATAATGATTTTCCTTAAAAGTTTTTAAACTGTATTTTTGACACTAAAAATGACACCTATTGAAGGAACCTGGGAAAAATGCATAGAAACTCTACTAGCCCTACCCATCATAGTAATAACTGGGAAAAATGCATAGAAACTCTACTAGCCCTACCCATCATAGTAATAAAAATGTAAACGGTTAATAGGGAACATTACAACAATATGGCAGAATCTCACTGCCCAGTGTGCCCTTGGCTGAAGTGTGTGATATAATAGTGCTCTTTTTCACTTAACGGGGTAGTGAGTGATGAGTTTGGGGAGTCTTGTAGTTGCTATATTTACCAACTGATAGGCCTATTGCTAGGTTTTGGCAGTTAGTGATCTTATTTCGAAATATTGATTTCAAATAAAAGTGGTGGTAAAGAGGAGGAGGGCCGTTTTAAATATCAAACTTTAAGCAAACATTTTGTGAAAGAGAGATATAAATATATAATTTTAAATCCTGCAAATGTTTTATATTTAATATAACAATTTTTCTATTCTAATTTAAAATTTGGTACTTGAAATTTAAACTTTAAATAATGAATAAAAATAAAATTTTAAATGCTATATTAGTATGAATAGTTTGAAAAACCCTAATTAAATAATAAAAAAAAATTACAAGTGATTTGGACTAATGGTTATTTCAATATTTAGGTTCAGAGCTTAGCCTGTATTTCAAAATTGTAGTTTGCCCTTTTAAGCCGATACTGCCATAATGCAAGCTTGGATAAAGTGGATCAACACTATATTGTTCAAAATAAGAATATATGATATTATGTAGCACCATGAACTGACAGTCACTGGTATGAAGCAAATAAAACATTCTACAAAGCTTTGTTGTTTATCCTTGCATGCATCCAATGTTTAGTCCTTGACATTCTCTATATGTGTACCGATGCGGGTATCAAGGACTCCTAATAAAGCGATTATTTGTGCATCGGCAATGAATCATAATTGGTGATTATCATGCTGATTAATTTGTGACTTTTCTTAATATTCAAAATATGTAACGCAATATATGTTTTGTCTTATGGATTTACAAAAAAACTATAATTTATAACAAAACTAAAATTGTATTACCACATACAAATAAAGGTAAGCAAGTAAAGCACAGGCCTGATTTTAATAGAAGGTCATGTTTACAACAATACTCTCAACAATTAAGGTAAAGGGAGGTGTGTGACATCGCCTCAGGAGGAGAAACGAGCGGCTTGGCCTCAAGAGGGGTGGATAAACAAGCAATGGGGCCTCAAGAGGGTAGAATAAACAAGCTACAGAGTCTAAAGAGGGGTAGAGAAACAAGCTACGGAGTCTAAAGAGGGGTAGAGAAACAAGCTATGGAGTCTAAAGAGGGGTAGAGAAACAAGCTACGGAGTCTAAAGAGGGGTAGAGAAACAAGCTATGGAGTCTAAAGAGTGGTAGAGAAACAAGTTATGGAGTCTAAAGAGGGGTAGAGAAACAAGCTATGGAGTCTAAAGAGGGGTAGAGAAACAAGCTACGGAGTCTAAAGAGGGGTAGAGAAACAAGCTATGGAGTCTAAAGAGGGGTATAGAAACAAGCTACGGAGTCTAAAGAGGGGTAGAGAAACAAGCCACGGAGTCTAAAGAGGGGTGGAGAAACAAGCGACGAGGCCATGGGAAGGGTAGAAAATTGAGCGACGGTGTCCTGGGAGGGGTAGGACCTCGGGAATGGAGGTATAACGAGTGAGGGATATAAAAACAAGTGAAGGGGCCTAGGGAGGTGTAGAAAACAAGTAGTAGGGCCTCAGGAAGGGAGGAGAACGAGCAACATAGCCTGAGGAAAAGGGGTAAGCACTATTCAAATAGCAGGTGCTGTTATAGCTAATATAATTTTACTGCTCTCATATTTTTTCTATCTTTTTATTCATCTATTTTTAAAAATAATTTTAAAAGGGGGCTAGCTTTGTAGCCCCCGTGGACGCATCACTTGCATAGGCCAACATCAGACCCTGCCTAGTTGTTTTTGTATTTTTTGTTGAAATTTTAAATTGTGTTGTTATTCTGCAAATAATTGGATAAAGCACACAGAAATATAATTGAAAGTATGTTGTTATTTTTATCTAAGTTGCCCTTTTTTAAGAGATGAATACTCGAAAAATTGAAAAAGAGTGTTCTTCTCCTGTTTTTAATCTTGTCTTACGACGACGGCTACAAAACTTTTATTTTATTCTTTCTCAAATTTTTCAGACATCTAAAAATTCCCACATTAATCTTTAAACAATTTTTCTTGTTAATGGCATTTTATTTGTTTATTGCATTGATTACATATTTCCAAAAACAATCCCAGCGGTTACTAAATATACACCTACTTTTTCCAGTATTTAATGTTTTAGGTAAGTTTTTTAGCACCGCGTCTTATTACCTGTTCGGGTATGTACTAATTACACTAATGGTTTTAAGGATTATGAAGGTAATATTTAGAGGAAGTGTACCCACATTTGTGTGAAGTGAGAGTGGAAAACTGTTTTGAAAAAAAAAAAAAAAAAAAAAAATTCAGTACTACCTACCAAGATTCAAACCTCTGTCTTCTTCATGTCATCGGCAGTTTAGACTACTGCGGGTGTAGCGCCAAAGACCATGTGGCCACAGAAGCGGGAATAAGGCATGTATTAATTGTGGTTTTGTGTTAATGTGTTATAAGACAAACCCTGTACAACTATTTCATGTTAAGAGTGCCATTGCTGGGCAATGCATTTTGATAACATTCAGAAACCAAATATAAATATTTAGAGCTTATATGTATAACCTGAATGGGTAGTAAGGCACGGTGCTAAAAAAAAGGTGGGATGGGGGTCTTTAGGTGCAAAATTAGTCCCTGTGTTTTCCTTATTTTTGATTAAATTCTCTAACATTTACCTGTTTTCCCTGTCTGTAGCCACCATGCTTATAATTCAACACCCTAGCTGTCAATTTCTGCACAAGACACTTTTGTGATTTAAATTTTCACAACACATCTCTGTTTTGGACTATCATAAGTATTCTATGAATAAAAAATTGCAGAAATAAAAGAAGGAAGAAAGATCAGCCTCAAAACCAATATCTGCAAATAACGTAGTTTAAACACATTCCTCTTTTAGTAATACATTTAAAACCAAGATTATCAGTGATCTCACCCGCCTCGGTGGCGTAGTTGGCTAACACGCTAGTCATGTTAAGCTCGACTGCTGAGGACGGGAAGATCGAGGTTCGAATCTCGGTCAGGTGAACTGGGCGTGGTTTTTCTTAAATGGTTTTCCACTCTACCTCCACGTAAATGCGGGTTCACTTCCTCTAATTCATCCTTCCCAATTCCTAATCCATTAGCGTAATTAGTATTTAAAGCGTATAACCCAAATGGGTAGTAAGACGCGGTGCTAAATAATAAATAAATAATAATCAGTGATCTCGGCACATTTAAAACCGAGTTTAACAACAAGAAATTATTGTGGTGGTGATTAGTTCATTAAATATGAAATTAATCGGCATGCATCTAAGGGGATAGTAGAAAACTATTTAGCCTTATTAAGTGAATGCTGTACAATAGCATTTACAAATGTTTTTAATTAGGAGGTGAGGTTCTAAGAAATGGTTTTCCATTCACTCACTAGGTAAATGGGAATTCAAGCCCTACACTTTAAGATAGAAGGGAGAAATGTAATCAAAGACTTTTTATAAAAGTGACTTGTGTATGTTTAGAACAGGATGTATTTATTGGCTATTGGCTTGGATGGCAGCAAATATCTGCAATCGTAGCACAGCCCAATGGGGGGAGATATTAAACATGAGTTTGAATCAGCGAGTTTAGTTCCTAAGTTCCCTTTTTCTTCTATGTAAAGAAGGCCCACTATTTAAAGCTATCAATTAGCAAAATGTTTTGATACCCACTTTGGTGGACACATGATCTGAGGTGCTACTCTTGCAATAGACTAGACTGCTGATAACAGGAAGATGGTGGTTCAATACCGGACTGGTGTACTGAAGGTGTTTTTCCTAAATAGTTTATTTCCCCACTCTCTATCTTCACAATTGCGGGTACACTTCCTCTCAACCCTCCTCATCCATAGCCCATTAGTCTAATAAGTACATAAGCATACCCGAATGAGTCTTAAGACGTGGCGATGAAAAAAAAGTTCTGATCTATGAATGTGGCATTAGTATTTTAAAGTTTAGTTTTTTTTTAGATGATTCCTTTTATTTTTCAGAGACAAAAATTAAATATGTTGTCTGTTCTCCCAGTTTTACATGTGCTGGCCCTCCTGTTAATCTGGATTACTATCTAGTCAGAAAACTTAAAAAGCAATTAAAAAAATAATTTCATTGAACAAAAGTGACAAGAGATCAGCTTAAAAGTTTGTTATTTTCTTTGTGTGAAACTCTAGTTTAAAAACTAGATGTCAATAGGTGGCACTTTAATTTGAAAATAAAAGTTTAGAATAACTACATGTCATAATTAGTAGGTATATCTATAACATAGGTGGTGATGACTTAACATAAAACTGATATAATTAGCAGCCAGATAAGATTATGAAAAGGTAAAATAAAAATAATTTTTTTCTAACAAATAACTTAAATTTCCAGGCACCTTAAAATCCACCTACTGAATTAATGTCTAAGCTATAACTCATAGGTGTATTGATTTTATCAAGGCCTAACAACTTGAGAACTAAGAACATTATTAATAGCGAGCAACTTCATTTAATAGGTACTATCATAGCACATGGGCACCCACAGTAGTGGCCAAGGGGAGGTTGAGGGCTGGGAGGGTAAGGGGGACGACACTTGCCAACTCCCCCCTCCCCAAAATCTCTAACTTAATTGGCCTACATTAAATCTTTTATTTTATAAGAAAACATTGTTACAATTTTTTTGTATCTTCTAGTTTTCCCACCAATTTTATTTTTCAAAGAAAGTTGCTTTTGTAGAAAAAGTTATAAATCAATTTGGTAATGACCATAGCCACCTTCAGTTTCTTTCTGAGTATATATGGTTTTTATGTAATACTGTGAAATAAGTTCAAATTATAAAATTGTGATATGTTAAAATGTTTATTTTACCTTACTATTTTATAAAAAAAATTTATGTTTACTTTCCTCAGGCTTTCTTACTAAAAAAAGAGCTTAATAGATCAATTGTATAATGTATAGTAATTAAGTAATTAATAAGATTTGGGATTTTTAAATAATGTCACCAAATTCTCAAATCTAAGGCCATATTTATATCAAATTATTTAGCTAAAGAGTTAAAATTGTTGGGTTTAGGATGAAGCAATGACTCTGCTCTTTGAGAATTCTATTTTTAGAAGCCCTAACTTTCGAGTGCCTGCATTAGTTTTTTTCCAGGCATGCACATGTGGGTGGGGGAATATATTCACTCCCCCTCTTTCCCTCAAAATTTCTGTGGGCGACACTGTCTTAGTATTCTTTTCATTTAAAGTAGCTGGGGGAGATTAATATGGCTAAAAATTAAATTTAGGTTGATGAGCCCTTTTGAACATATAATGTGTAAATGGAATAATATTTTCATAGTAAAACAAACCATTTGCTTGTTTAAGATACCAACATGTGAAATGATTTGATGCAAGTATATCAGAGAATTATTGTAGGCCTAAGTACTATATGCAACACACATTAACAGTGATAAAACCGCACTAAAGATCAAATTGTTAATGGTTGAAACCTAAGGCATTAAAATAATACTGGAATTTCTGAATTACCACTGTTAGTTGTAAAGAGATATTATTACAAACCTGTGATAAAAATCAACTTGATTCACAGGGTGGTTTAAATGAGACCGCTGACAATGTTCAATATGGAAAATACTCTATCGGAGTTGTCTAGTTTTCAGCAACATACCTAAGTACTACATAATAAAATGCAAAAGTATGGTCAAATAAATTAATTGACAGTACTATCACTCCATTTCTTAACACTGAACTGATGATTCTAATAATCACAATATTTATATGTATTGGAATAACTAATTTGTTTCCCTAATTAGATTGCTAATACTTTAAAACCCAATGAAATGGCCAACATTCTGTAATCAATTACACAAGGCCCTGTAAAACATGGATTGGAAATTAGTTTAGCCAAAGTTAATTATAGAAAGTCTTAGGAAATCAATATCAAGCCAAATCTTCCATTGGTATGGTTTAAAACTAACAAACTAGGCCAAGGTTACTTTAATGGAGACAAAATAGTTTGTGATCAATTATGTTATTGAATTTTAAAATTATATTTAAATTAGCCCTTGAGATGTCATAGGCCTACTAAAATATGGTAAGCAAAATTGGAAATAATCTGGAATTGATTTAAAACTTTTATAGTAATGGTTGAATGAATGGTTAAAATAAGAGTCAATTTAAAATGTTGCATATCAATAATATACTTTAAAAGCTCATTAAAAGCTAAGAAAAAATATAAAGTTATATATAAACATGATTTGATAGGGACTATTTTTAATCTAGTATAATATTGTGTTGTAAAAATTTTAACCATCGAGTCATTTTTGGTATAAAACCTATTACCACTTGGAAATATTGTTTGCAAACATGTGACTCTTGTTTTCCAAACTTGTTTCGTGTTTTATAAAACAGTTTGTGATCTGTTTGCAAACATTTTTTTTGTATTTTCTTCATGTTTCCCAAAAAAAGAAGCAATGTTTCTTGTCATCCATTTCAAATGGATTACCAAAAATAAAGTTTGTGTGTCTAGAAGTGTTTGCAAACATCGTCAACAAGTAATGTGGGCCAGTCTGATTCTGTGGTACACCCATATCACATCAATTCCAGAAAGTTCTGTTCCAGTTAGTAATGTCAAGGACAGCTATTTTCACCATAAGTACTACATGAAAAAATTATTTCCTTTAATTCAACCATGACAAACAGTAACGTAAT
Organism: Timema cristinae; assembly: GCA_039000515.1. Lineage (NCBI taxonomy): Eukaryota > Metazoa > Arthropoda > Insecta > Phasmatodea > Timematidae > Timema > Timema cristinae. The sequence continues at coordinate 24,457,906 of JBCFYV010000100.1, read as the reverse complement.
CATCCATCATCATCATCATCATCATCATTCTCTTCTACATACTAGGTCTCTTATGCACAACTACAGAACAACTCCCCCTGCTATCTTCTCCTCATTAAATCCTCTATACTTCCACCTTTGTTCTCAATCACACTTCCAAGAAATTACTTTCTGTACTAATTCTCAACTCTACTCCATGCAGCCGTATAGCTTTATTAGTCCTTACCCTCTTCTCTGTCAATACCATCATTTCACACTTTTCCCTGCTAGATTTAATTCCACATCCTTTCATTTCTTCATTCCAGTCTTGTAGTTGTTCCTGTATTTCCTCTTCCTTCTCCGCCCCATACTAGCAAGTCATCAGCAAACATCATGGCTTTCATTCTCTACTCCCTGACTTGTCCTGCCACTATGTCCATGACCATTTCAATTATCATTACAAATATTAATGGTGAAAGGGCACTCCTTCGCCTCACTCATTTTATTTGGAACTACTCCATCCATCCACTTTTCGTCACTGTCATTCTCATACACGCTTTAAACTCTCATTACAACTCCTCTTTCCACTTTGGCCTCCTCCATCACTTTCCAAACTTTATTTATATTCATGTTATCATTTACCTTCTCCACATCCATAAATAGGCCTACCATTTCCAAGTCTTCCCATATTCATACCTTCTTTCCATAAGCTGTCATATGTCAAAGATTAAGTCTATTGTAGAACTCTGTTCCCTAAATTCATGTTGTTCCTCTTTCCACCTTCCTTTCATTTTAATTCTTATTCTCTTTTCCAGTATCTTCTCGTGTATTTTTGTATAGTGGCACAACAGCGCTATCCCCAGGAAAAAGTGTACAAATTATAGGACTATAATGCACACCCAGTGCTTTTCCTTTTTTCATCCTCTTTAATGCATATTCCCCTCTTTCCATGTTGGAGCTCTTTCCTCCTATTTTATTTCTTCCTGCTACTCTGTTTCACTCCCATTCCTTTCCTCTTCCGGGTTGAAAAATTTATCAAAATATCTCATCCATAGTTTCTTTTCTTCCCCTCCTGTATTCAAAATTTTTCTTTCTTAATCTATCATTTCTAGCTTCTTGTCTTTTCTCTCCCTATTATTTCTTACTTGCTATATAACACCTTCTTACTCCCTTCAACGTCTCGTTCCAGCATTTCTGTCCATTTTTACATCCAATCCTTCCTGGCTTTCCGTACAGCTCGCTTTACTCTTTTCTTCTCCCTGTATTCTTTCTCTACTTCCTCATTCTTATTCTTAAAACTTCTTCTGAATGTGTTGTTCTTCTCCTCTACTGCTTCTTTCACCCTGTCGTTCCACCAGGGTGACTCCTTCCACTTTCTCTTATTACTTGTCCTCCCACCAGACTGTTCTTAAACTTTTCCCATTCAACCTCTACACTTTACAACTCATCCTTGGGTATTATTAAGCTTCTTGCCTTTCTTAGATACCGTACAACTCTCTTTGAATGAACGAGACAAATGTACTTCTTAGATATTAACGATTTGAAAAAAAATACCTTGGTTTTCTGTTGTTGTTTTTTGTCCCAGACACAAGCACATGCAGCTGGTCTTTGAGACTCCAACTTTGTTTAGTCATCAATCAAAGTCAGCGGAATTAGTAGAATGCCACTTTTACTAAACCAATACACTCTTTGTCTCCCTTCAGAAAGGTACTGAAGAGATAAGCATAGGGAAGTCAAAAGAAAATTCACAGTTTTAAAAATAGTTTATTGTGGGTTTCCCAGGCTGGTATATTATATGATTTAGAATTTTGTATTATGCTTTTAGGTTAAACATTTCAACCTAAAGAGTTGATAATTACACCAGTGGTTGGTTTTAATATAAAATGACAATCTAGACACTGCCAAACAATAAATATCGGTTCTACAATAAATCCTGAAATTAAAATTTTTATTTGGTTAATATTATTCAAAATGTTAATTTATTTTTATCAATAGTTTGTCTGAAATTTAAGGTAATCCCAACAATTTTTTTTATTCGAAAATAATATTAAGTTTTCAAAAGATACAAAATAAATGTAAAAATGGTGGCTCCCTCTTCCAGTCACTTATGACAACAGACAAGTGGTGGCAGCCGGGTGGAGTACTAACCTTGGTCCACTCACTGAGTGTGTGTACGCTCAATGACACACACATAACAATTTATAACTGACCGTAGAACGACAATACCAGATGTTGTGCCCCTAATTATGATATAGGCCCTAATGTAATTTGTTAGTATAATGATTGTATAATTATTGTTGGTTTAATTGTTAGTCACAATATATTTGTTCGGAGAGTCTGCAGATAAGCAAATCCGCACAAGCTCTGGCCCCAATTATTTTGGACTGGCAGAGTTTAAGTGAGTTATCAAAATTTTAATCTATTTGCGTACCAAAAGGTTAGGTCACGTATGCCAAGCAAGAATTGCAATAATAAACATTACCAGTGTATAATGTAGCTAAAATAACTTATTTCCCACCAAAAGAGAAACTAAAAAATTTCAATATATAGCCTATTTCTTTGAGAGTTTCAATTCCCCTTCCTGATTTTGATATAGACTAGACATGTAATAGTTTATTTCATTTTATTTCATTAAGAGATTTTCAAGATTTTTTTTTCCACAATATAAAATAATATACGATTGTAATTCAGTTTTAAGAGTTGTGTTTAGTGAAAAATAGGGATAAATGTTTTAGAAGATTTTGTGGTTATAAAACAATAATTTACTTTGGGAGACAATGGCTGTCGATATTCCATTTCTTAGGTAGGCCTAATTTTAAGTGTTGTATTTTGTTTAAAAATAGGCCTATTAATTGATTCAACATATTACTTTGTAAAAATAATTGTAAAATAATGAGATTCTGGTTAGAAAATATAATAGGCCTAATATACAAGTTTGGGGATGTGTGACATTCCCAAAACTTCTAATTAGTTTTCTTAAAGTATAGTGTAGTTAAGATATGTCTTGAGTCTAGTAAACCTTAACTGTCCCATATTTGGGTATTTTAATTGAAATGGCACAATGTGTGGTTATTTTAAATTTACTTTAATGCACTAACAAGAATATGCCACCAAGATTTAGAAATGTGTTTACACTTTTATCAAATCCTATATTTAAGTAAAACTTGACAACACATCACCCAAATCACCATATTGACAATGACATATTACTTTCCTTTGATTCTGCGCAATGGATGGATGATGCCATCCTATGATGCTTTGCATTACACTTGTGTTCTTGCGCTGTGCACGCTAAAATGGCTATGGCGTCATTGTATGTGTATCGTTCATGTTTAATTATTACATTGGTTTATTTTATTTATAATTATAAACAGGATTTAGTAACAGAGGAAAGGTTAGGTTAAGCTGGGTTGATAATGTGTCATAATAATGAAAAGTTGGGTTTAGCTGGGTTGGATAAGTGTCATAATAATCAATTATTTCAATTAAATCAGCAATATAATGTTTTACTTCATCTATAATTTAGTCACTATGGATACTTTGTATCACCTATATTGAGTCAAACCACTTCAATTTAAATTTACTATGAAGTAAGGTTAATTATGTTCATTATAGACGGTTTTACACCTTCGTAAAGATGGTATAAATTTAGTATGGGGTTTGTGTAATGTGTCCAAATAGTTTTAGAACAGCAGAAAGATAGGTCTGCCTGTTGCTTGAGTGGAACTTTTTCTTATTTAATTTAAATGTTGTTTTTTTTGCTTCTTTTTTGTTCAAATTGATTCTACGTGTTTTTTAATAATTGGAATAATATACAGCTGATATATTGATCTTTTTATATTTTAAGAAAGAAATGGCCTAAATGGGATTGCTAAAAAAACTATACCAGATGTCTTCCATAATATTAAAATTGCAATTATGTTAGGTCCTAATTGTTTTACTTTGGTTAAATTTTAATAAGTTTAACTTTAACTCTAAAACAGCACCACTATTATACATCTCTAAGCTTAAAATATATTTATTATAACTTAAGATATACTGAGTAGGGCCTAACAAATATTTGTTTAGATCTCTAAAATGTTATGTAATTTTGAACACATTTTAATATTTGGTGTCAAAGACCTAGTTTGTTTCAAGACAAATTTATAAGTTGAAATTAGTAATCGTTTGTGCATAGTTGTGACACAATTTGAAGAGCGATGAGGTTAGTTAGCTAAGCTTAGGTTAGGATATCTTTACTTTAGTTATATTTACTAAATTATTAATAAAATTTGTAATATTTTTTTAAGACTATAGGAGTTATTTTTAACCATGCCTAAACAATAACGTTAATTAGTGTAAAGCATAATAACAAATACATTTTCAGTGGTTCTAGACTTCAGTAGTACCATTTATAAAGTTTCTGCTTATTTACGTCTTACAGCAAAATAAAGAACGTGGCCGTAGTCTAACTAGCTAAATGTTGAGAATACAAATTATTTTTTAAATGTTATGTACATATTATTTAATAAGCAGCTAGAAAACCTTTTGAAGAAAGTTTGCACCACCTCTAAATTAACTGATAGTTTTAATACTCACACTGTTCATGGTGTCATTAAAATTCAGGCATTCTTTGCAAACACAGTAAACACATAAACTGTTTTTTTAAATCAACACCAACATTTGTTAGTATCCCCATATGCAAATTCTGTTCACTTCATTTATGATGTGTTGTCAAGATATTTCTCCTCTTTCTATAATATTTCTCTCTCCTCTTTCTATACTTGTGAAAGAGTGAAACAGTTAGACAAATTTAAACTAAATTTCCTAATTAAAATGTACATAAATGTTTATGTAAAAGTGTGATATTTGAGGCTATTAAACATATAATACTTATTTTTATTATAAATAACATATTTTTAGTATGTATTTATATTTTATATATGATTTTAAAGAATATTTTAATTTTTAATATCAGAGTTTATCTTTTCTTAGGTTTGTGAGAACTTCATATAGATAAAACATTAAAAAAAACATTTGACAATCGCTGTGCGCAAACCTCGTATTTTTCTTTCTTCCTTCCTCTTTCCACAATTAACGTTCGAGTTGAGAGAATCGGATAATCTTAGTTGATTTGTGTTTTAGAGGAAAAAAGATTAAATATTGTGATTTTAGCATATTAAATATAACTAGTTAATTGTATATTATTTTCATATATTGGATGGAAGTTCATGAAACTTGGTAACGATCCCAATATTAGTAAGTATATCAGAAATAGCTTGTTTGTATCTACAACGCCTCACCCCGGAGAAGTATTATAAGGGAGATTAGACTTGACTCTCTCTCACTTTCCATCACAAGTACCTTAGTTATTGTTCCTTTTCTACAGTCAACGGGCACTTATCTAATAAGGGCTGAGTTTTAAATCTTCTCTTTCAATACAAAAATTATTAAAATGTTCCTTTACAAATTAAATCTACAGTTTTAGGCCACTTTCTTTGCTTATAAGTTAGCCCACTTGTATACTAGTAAAAGCGTTGAAAGCATTTTTTATTAAAAAGGGGTACAATTTAAATGTTTATTTGAAATTTTATAAAAATTTAATACGAACTTACTACTGTATTAAGTAAATTTAATAACAATATTTTTATTTAGGTTAATATTAAAAGCCATTTATAAGTCTACTAAATAGTTAATAACTTAATGTTTGAATTTTATACTCTTGAATGTGTGGTTGTTCCACTTGGTGTTTAGTCTAATCTTCACATTTTTATTACAAAATAAAATTTTATTTTATTTGTCAACTAATAAATAGGTCAAAAAAATCGGGTTTATTTACATTCACTCATTTATAAACCCCCCACATAGTCTATAGGTTCTATTAAAGTGTTATAGTATAATACAGTTAATTACATTAATCTAACTTCCTAACTGGATTAAACTTATAGTTACAATCATTAAGATTCTGACTACATGAGTTTACATTCAAACTCACTCTTTGGTTATTAATGAAAAGCACAAAACTATACCTAAAAAATTTGATCTAATACAAGACATTACAAAGGAATGGTTGAATTTGATAGTAGCAGTCTGTATGTTAAATTATTTTTTTTAATTTTAGGAAATCCTAGGTTATTATTTATTAAAGAGTGGTCCACAGCAGTCTATCAAGTAGTCTGCAGAATCCCAGTTTAGTCATAATAATGAATTAAAGAATGTTAACCATGCATATAATAAAAAATGTGAAATGCAAAAGATTAAATATGAAATATCCATACGGTATTAAGCTCTATTTTTCCTTGGTAGGCACAAGTTACATATAAAAGGAAGTCTCTTCTAGCCTTAAGTCAACAAACCAGGACAAATATTTAACTTACCTAGCTATAAAATAAAATGTGTTTTAGAATGTTAAAAACACTCAAAACAACTATTAGGGTAGGCCTACCTTTAATTGAAATTATATTATATTTGTTTTTCACAACATTTAATTTAATAAATTAATTTTGGTCTTGCATTTATTTATTCTAGTCCTAAAATGAAATTTCCTAGAAATTATTTTTCTGTATGGTTTTAAAATCCCCTTCCCTCCTACTCCCAGCTCTCTGGTGTCCTAACCCTCCACCCCTAATGCTCATTAGCTTCCATTTGGTAGTGTTCCATTATAAAAACTTTGAGAAACACTGCCCTAGGTCTAATGATCGAAGTGCCTTTAAAAATATTTTTTTTAAATTACGTTCAATAAGTTGGGATGTAAAGGACGTGTGAAAAGGCCAGTGTTTTTGCAGTTTTTATTAATTAATTAATCAAATATTGTTTCAGTATAAACATAGAGCTTAATTTATTACACATGTGATATCAACAATTCTGTCATGTGGATAATGGCATTAAATGACAAACTTTTTAAATTTAGAATAAAAGTTGTCATTAAATTCTAGGACACCCTTGACAAGATAATCAACAACTGTTGATATCAACACATGAAGGAAATTATACTATATGTTTATACTGGAGAAATATTTGATTTATTTTGCCCAAAAAAATGTTTTACCATAAAACTGCAAAATCACAGGATTTTTCTCGCATCCCCTTCCATCCGTTCTTAAGTATTGCAACTAGAACACTAGCTTATTTAGTGTTTTGAAAATATGTCACTAGACCTAGGTATATGCTTTAATACCAGGCATTGTTACATGCTTTATTGGTATAGTTGGTAATTCAATAGGCTGTGCTATGAGTTTTACTCATTTCATTTTGTTTATATCTTAAACTTAAGTGGTCAATTAGGCCTAATATACAAATCCATTATTACAGCGATGATTGCAAAAATCTGGTATTTTTTAAATAATGTTTAAACCTACATCTTAAGAGCCTGCTGCCCTCCTCAAATATTTTTTATTTAACCCGAAATTATATTAATTTTTATTAACACCTATACTTCACTTTCTTTTAAATATTAGCCTATGCTATATTATTATTTGAGCAGATTTGGATACAAAATTCGTCAGGTAAATATATAAGAAAATTATATTGAATAAGACCTACTCCGGTGTCCACTTGTTCTAGGGCGGTACCCTTGCAATATAATAGACTGCCAAAAATGAGAGGACACAGTGATTCAATTCCAGTCAGGTGCATTAAGTTTTTTAAATATTTTTCCACTCTCCCTCCACAAATGCGGGTGCATTTCCACCAAATTATACCTTTCTAATCCCTTACATATTAGTGTAAATAGTACATAAGCTTACAACCCGAAATGGCAGTAAGACATGGTGCTATATTTAATAAAAAAATCTCGCTATATATACTCAACGTTGAGGAGTCACATTTAGATATTTTCTTAATGTCACTTTTTCACTAGGCCTAAAGGCTAATTTTTTATGACCCACTTAAACAACAAGTTATTTAACAATTATATTTAAAAAAATGAGTTTTTCACATTTAAAATTCTGTTTTAAGTAATAACAATAACTTATTTTCTTAAATATAGAGGGAGGCCTGCATTTTTTATAATGCAAACTTTATTTGATGATTGTAACAACTGGTGGGCTCTTACTTACTATGATATCAATCTTGTCTGGTCTGGTTTGCTGGTGACGGTAAGGCCTAAATCTGAATCCCGAGTCTACTGGTAGGGAAGCATGGTTATAAAAGGATTCAGACTTTCCCCTACTCTTAGTCTAAATACACAGATAACACGGATGAATAATAAAACAGTGCACATAAATAAGTTAGTAATGGACCTATCTATTTTCTAAGGTACTTAACTTAGAAACTCGATTACATTAAGCTTTTTAACATGACATCACAACTTTTTTTTTCATTTTAAAAGATTTGTTTTGTTTTTAGCCTATGTTTGCATATTTTGTATGTTGTAATTTAATTAAATCATTCCCATTCTCCCTTCTTTTATTGAGGGTTGCCACAAACCTAAAAAACCGGGAAGGTCGGAAAATTTCGAGGAGTATTTTGTGTCTCGAAAAAATAATACATTTCCCCCAAAAATTAATAAAAAATATCCAATTATTCATGAATTTGGAACATTTAAGGGTCATTCCGTGTCAAATCAACACACTTTTTTTTCTTACAAAATTTTACCTATTTCAGATTTTGATAAAATTTGGTATAAAATTAGTGTGTATGTAGAATAAGAAAAACACCCATTTTTATTTAAATATTTCAAACTATTTTCAAAATATGGCTATGTAAAGTTTACAAAAAATGGCCAAAATTGCACTGCTGGTTTATTTTTTAATCATCATAGTAGCTCTCCGAATTAAGCTAGAGAGGTGGGAGTGGTGTCATTTTACTCAGTTTTATATGCCCTTTACAATAACATGCAACAAAACATGCATTGTCATAACAAAAAAAATTCAAAAATCAAAATCTCTATTTTGATTTTCTGAAAAAGTGTGCCACCAAAAAATGCTGTGCATAGTCTGTACTTATGTTAAGTGATCGTCAAAATTTAAAAGTGGGAGAATAATGGGCTCATAGTTAAAATCATTTTAAAACAAGGTGTTCTAAAAAATGTTAGCCTTTGTGTAGTAATCGAAGTACAGTTTTACAATAGGTAAAGTGCAAGTGGATGTAAATATAATTCCAGAGCCTTTTTTTGATAGGTCTAACCGTTTAGCCACAAGATACCTCCAAAGAAAGGTCCGCACCAACTTTAAAATTGCTCCGCCATTTTGAACTTTTTGGGAGGGTTAAAAATTAAATTTATTTACTTTTTGGAATTTTCCTGTCGGTTACAGGCTAAAAACTATAAGTTTGCCAAATTTCAAGTTTCTAACTCATCTGGAAGTGGGAAAACATTAATGTCAGTGAGTGAGTCAACCATGTGGCTTTATAGTATTATAATTATTGATCTCACGGGCTTCGTTAAATTAATTATTTCAAGTAGTTATAACACTTACTACTTAGTTAAATGTTAGTTAGAGTTCGTTGACAGCCTGTGTACATTTCATAGCCTCATTAGGAGTTATTACATAAATCCTTCCGGTAGGAGTTGTAAGATCAACTTTGCAAATAGCATCCTTCAAGGATATCCACATTACATCTGGCTTTCTCGGTTATGAAAATGATGGAGAAGGTCCAGCAGGGTGTAGAAATGTTACTTTTAATTCATTATCTTCCTTGTTCATCTGTAAAATATACATTGGCCACCATTATTGGTCATAAACAGTGGTTTCATAACCGCTTATTTCTGACATTTGGAGTTTGTCTGGAGATGTTTGTTTGAAAATTGTTCCTCCTGTTATTTCTTCAAAGAAGCAATGGATATATAAGCATAGCAAAATTCCTCAACATTAAAATTGGTTTTTCTAAATTTGCTCAACTTCGGCCAAAGTATTGTATTTTGGCTGGCTAAAGTGGCAAGCGTGCAGTTTATTTATGCACAATTCACCAAATTGTAAAATTAATTATGGAAAATGCAAAATTAGGAGCTTTGACTTGTGGGGAATTGAACATGTATAAACACTGCTTACAAAAAATTATATGTAAACCACTGAACATTGATTGCAACATGATTGGATGTGGAGAATACCCTGGGGATGTTCCAATACAAAGAAACCTTGAAGAGGCCTTTGAAGAAAATCTCACCTTTCATCAGAGGGTATCTGTAGATTGTTGCAACCTTGAAACTTTACAGACATCTTCTGATGGTTTTATAAATCTTTTCTCTGACAAACTTGCTTGCCTAATCAAACACGATTTCATCGCCAAGCAGCAGTCTTCAGTCATTATTAAAAAAAAAAGAAAATTTAAAAAAGTTAGTGTTTGTAGTGAATTTAGATTTTTCAGAAAATTTCACAATCGTCAAGCAGGACGAAGCTCAGTTATCATTAGGCAAGCGAGTACATGACTATACACCCTTTTGTAGTTTATTTCAAAGGTGATGATAAAGTTGAGCACATCAGTTTTGTTGTAATTTCTGACTGTTTAGAGCATAACACTGTGTGTGTTTATATCTTACAAAAAAAACTCATTGAATTCTTAGCAAAGTTTCAAACAATGTAAAAAAAATTGTTTTATTACTCTGATGAGTCTGCTGCACAGTTTAAAAATAAGACAAATTTCACAAACTTGTGTTATCATGAGCAGGGCTTTGGCGTAAAGGCCGAATGGCATTTTTCAGCATTGGCTCATGTGAAGTCGATGTGGTCAAGAGACTAACCGCTAGGTCAAGCCTACAACATCCATATGCCAACCAAATTCTGACACCCATCTAAGTTTATGAATGGGCAGTAAAAATGTATCTGGAATCAATTTTACCTTCTCAACACAAGAAGAATATATTGAGTCTGAAATTTTTTTGAATGAACGTTTTAGCCAAGAAATAACCACTAAGGGAACTCAACATTACCATGCTTATATACCTCTTGCTTCGAGCTCATCAAAGATTTATGTGAAATACTTCTTTGTGTAAATAACAGGAGGAACAGTGTTCATACAAACATCCCCAGACAAACTCCAAGTGTCAGAAGTAACTGGTTATGTAACCACTGTTAATGACCAAAAATGGTGGCTGACATATATTTTGGAGAATAACGAAGAAGATGATAAATTGAAAGTAACATTTCTACATCCTGCTGGACCTTTTCCATTTTCATATCTGATAAAGCCAGATGTAATGTGGATATTGTTGAAGGATGCTATTTGCAAAGTTGATCTTACAACTCCTACCGGAAGGATTTATGTAATAACTCCTGATGAGGCTATGAAATGTACACAGGCTGTCAACAAACATATAACTCACATTTAACTAAGTAGTAAGTGTTATAACTACTTGAAATAATTAATTTAATGAAGCCCATTAGATCAATAATACATTTAGTAAAACTGTACTTCACTTACTACATAAAGGCTAACGTTCTTTAGAACACCTTGTTTTAAAATTATTTTAACTATGAGAATATTATCCTCTCACTTTTAAATTTTGACAATCACTTAACATAAGTACAAATTATGCACATTATTTTTTGGAAATATGTTGGTGGCACACTTTTTCAGAAAATAAATAGCAATTTTTATTTTGAAATTGAAAAATTGTTATGACAATGCATGTTGTGCTGTATGTTATTGAAAAGGGTGTAAAAACCTGAGTAAAATGACACCACTCCCACCGCTTTAGTTTAATTCAGAGAGCTGCTATGACAATTAGAAAATAAACCAAGTTGCGTTTTTGGCTATTTTTGAAAACTTTACATAGCCATAATTTTGAAAATCGTTTGAGATATTTAAATAAAAATGGGTGTTTTTCTTAGTCTCCTTCATACACACTATTAATATCTAAATTTTTTCAATATCTGAGATGGTCAGGTAAAATGAGTGTGTTGATTTGACAACTTCAAATAAATTTAAAGGAGAAAAAGATTCCTTGTCAAGCTAAATCTGTACTGTTTTAAATATTAACTCAAAAAGTTCTACAATATATGAAATAAAACATAAATTTTGGCTTTTATCTTGCACTTTGATAACTTAATATTAGGCAAAGTCAAGACTAGTTTACCATGTCTTATACTCAACCAAAACATAAATTAAACAAGCTTATACCACTAACATTATTAACTATAATTGACTAAATTTTAAAAGTCACGCAAGTAGTTAAATAATCTTTCATACAATTATTTCAGTAATTTTGTACATAAACAGTTTTATTTGTTAGACTTACAAGATTATAAAGTACTAGACTCACCTAGAAATAAAATTTGGTTTTAGTTGAAGTTTTGAAAGCAGCCAACCAAATCCAGTGATGTAATTATTAAGTTTTGAATGTTATCTGAATGAGATATGGGCTTAATTTCATATCTTCACACATCAGGTCATGTGATCTGTAACTGTTACTTTTCAGAGTTGGTATCTTGATTTAAGGGATGGTGACAGGGGTTAATGCTCCAGTGATGTCACAAACTGTTTCAACAAAAACGAGATTCTCTTTTGCCTAATTTTTATAAAATCAACTTTATTCATTTTTGTACAAAATTTTTTATGAATAAAACAAAAAATTAAAATTACTTATAAAGTGTGCACATCATTTTCTGGCCTTATCAAGATTAACAAAAAACCAACAAATAGTCTTAAGTAAATAATAAACATTTTGTTTTTGGTTTTTAAACAAATCTTATTTATTGTTATGACATTATTTAGTATTTGAATAATATCTTTAACATTGATCTTATAACAGTTGATTTTGTAAAAAAAATAATTAATGATTGGCTCTTACTTAAATTTGCATGTTTCCCTTCATGTTAATGCGGGTACACTTCCTCTTAAATACTACCTTCTTTCCTCATCCATTCATGCTTATAATGATTAATATAAATTTGTTTGAACAGGTACTAAGAAGCGGGGTAAATAAATAGCAAACAAGGGTGTAGTTTGGTTTGAAAATTTGTGGTAAATGTTTTATAATGATAATTTGATAGTTGAGCTTAAGGAAGCTAACTCGCAATAGATAGTTAAAAAAAAGTCTTGAAGGATATATCCATTAGATTTATTTAAATAAGTGTTAAGTTTGGGAAATTTCTGCTTTCTAGATTTATTGATTTTGGAGCTCTTGCTTCTATGAACATACACATATTTAATACATATCCTATTATATTCATACGATACATTTAATTTTCTTTCACATTTTTTCCCAAACATGACAAAGACAGTAGTAAGAATTAGATTTCGAAATGGGGGCTAGAAGGCACAGCTAAGAAAAAGTGTGAATTATAAGTATTTCTAGAAACTATATGGAGATATTTTTATGGTGACGATGAGTATCAATTTAAATAACACAAGGGCTGTAAGTTACTTAGTCCTGATGTGGTGCGAAATAAGATATACCAGTAGTAAGAGGGATTTTGAAGTGTTTTTAAGTGTGTTTTCAGTTGTTAATAACACTTGGCTTGTGTTGATTACTCAAAACAATAATCAAATCAGAATAGTTGCATCTAGTTATTTAAATGTTTCTTAAATGCATTTTTTTAAAGAATAAATAAGGCATAACATTTTTTTATATCAAGTTTTGTGTAAGTTTTGAATCCACCAAACTCATTCTCGTTCCCCATTATAATAGCACTTCTAATGTGTGTAATGAACAACACACAGTGATGGATATCATCTTATAAGCCTTGTCTTAAAATGTATCCCATACTTTTGACATATCTCCATTGCTCTAAAAACTTCATATGATCTACATTTGTATTAAACCGAGTCTTGATATTGAAAAGGGAGGGGGGGGTGTACCTCCTTGACCTCTCCTTGTCCTCCCATTCGCCTAGCACTGAGCCAATCCTGTCACAGCTGAGTACAGTGGTGGAGGGGGAGGGGTTTTAGAGGCATATATTCCCTCAGCCTCTGGGGTTTAAGAGCTTTAATCAATATTTTTAATACCCCTAGAAGATATTTAGAGTTTATTTTATGTCTTTTGTGGGGATGGGGGGATGATTTTAAATAATTTTATTTTTGTATGTTTTTCTAGGTCCAATAAATATTTGAAATATAAAAAAAATCATTCAAATTTGTGCAAACAATTTTATTTATAAACTATAATTACTACTTTAATGTGTTTCTTTAATCTTTAGGCCTACACGGGCTAATGACTGTTTTCAAATTTAATGTAGTACCTATTACATTTCATAGAATTGTTTTTTAAATATATTTAATTTCATCTCAATGCTGTGGTCAAGGCCAGTCACTACGGTCCCAAGTGTTGACCCCTAGCTTGTGTTTAAGGACCTGCAAAACAATAAAGTTCTTAAACATCCGCTAATGGTTACTAGTTATATAGTTTATAGTTATATAGTAGGTCCCGGGATTGATTCCTGTGTCCAGGTTTCATTTTTCAATTTTCAGAACACAAATGTTAGGTAATTGATTTTTCTTCTTTAATTAACATCTATAAATAAATGTTTACAAAATTAATAATTACCATTAAAGTACTATGTGTGTAGGCTACTTATGGTGATACGAATCCATTCATTGGAGGAAAGCAACTTAATCACTCTTATCACAAAATTGGATATTCTCCCTGTTTTATTTACTTGGAGTCACGATGAATTAATCAATGAATAAATCTTTCGCTACACATTATTTCTTATTTATTTTTAATTATTGTTAGAGAACTATTGATCACGCTAAAACTAAATAAGTTTTTTATTTATTTGACCTTGTTGGGAATAACTATTTAAAATGCCTATTTATTCTGAATCTAGGTATTAGGAAACAAATTTACGTATTGTTCTAGTGTTTAGGCATAGGCTACTTAAACATGCCATAAACTTAGAAACTACTTTCAAATGCTGATTTTATGATAAAGTTTTTTTTTAATAGTCAGAGAATTTAACTGAGAAAATACCTTAAAATGTTGATTTATTTCAAAGCGTTTGAAAATAACTTATTCTGTCTAACATGTGTGTGGGGGGGAAAATAAAATGTATAAATATTTATGCGTTTACAAAACATCATTAGTTCATAATGACCTAGGCCTATATTCAATATAAATGCCTAAAAATTACCTATATTCAACATAAATTACGAAATAATGACCTAAAGCACGAAAAAATGACCTTAAAAATTCAAAATGGCAAAAAATGACCTACCAAATCTACATTTCTACAACCAGGAGGTCATGAACAGTGTCTGCGTGCACATAAGTAATAAAATACATATAATCAAATTCAGTCCTTGGTCATCGGTCAGTCAGTTTCTTTGAAATGATTTCACTGCCTTCATAATGGAAAAAAAAAGTGCAGGCACGCTAAAACGTGCTTCAAACATGGATGAAATTCTGCTAAATTCATCTAATAAAGGATATTTTTCTGTTATGTCAATTTCTAAAAATCATTGTCTGCTTTTTGCCTCTACCTCTACTTAAAAAATGGAGTCACTTAACATATAACATAGCTCTAATTAGAAAGTGTTTTACTCCTCTGAAATGTATCACTTAATCGGAGTGTTAAATAACATCATTTGTGACCACATCTTTATTAAGTAAGAAAATTGCTCATCGAATTGTTCCAAAAGTATCTACTCAAAACTTGAAATCAATATCATGACTTTTCTCCATAAACTGTTTGCATGAAATGAAAATGTACGAAGCTTTCATTGGCAATGATGAATTTAAAAATCTTTTAGTTGGTTTATAAACCCATCTAAATCTACGATTGATTTTTGGTAGTTTGGTATCATCCCTGTAGCTTAAATTTAAGTTTGTTTATGTGATGGTGAGTCTGTTAGAAAGGCGAGTGAACTGTTAAATAATAATAATAATAAATCTTTCAATTTAGTTAACCCTGACACAGGCCACACAAAATGACCTTCTGGTCATCATGTGGCTGCTAGTTGGTCAACTCTGGTTTGCACTAATAATAACAACAATAACATTAACCTGCATCATTGGGCACATGGTTTAAATGTCAGGCCTATACAGTCTGGTATACTGATGAGGAGGTAGAAGTTTGAATCTTGGCCGAGTGTAGGCCCACTTGAGTTAGTTTTTCCTAAATGGTTTCCCACTCTCTACCTCCATACAATTGTGGGTACATTTACTTTATATTATACCTTCTTCAGACATAACACATCAGCATTCCATTTTTTTGAATTAACAATACAGTTCAGACTTTATTCTAATAATAGATTATGGAGCCAGATGTGGAATGTTGGTACGCCATTAATTAAAATTTAAATGCCTCACTAGAGTTTCATTTTGATGCTAACGTTGGTCTTACGGATCATTCCGAACTATATATATTTTGTTATTTTAGAGTTACATAAAATGTTATGGAAAAAAATATCAGTTCTAAACTTTTTTAAAAAAAAACCTGTCTTACTACCTGTTCAGATTATACACATATGTACTGATTTCACCAATGAGCTAGGGAATAGGAAGATTTGAATTTAGAGGAAATGCACCTGAATTTGATTGGAAGAGTGGAAAACTTTTTTAATCACCCTCTACACCCAACCAAGATTCGAACCCTGGTCTCCCAATCATTGGCAGGACAGTCTAATATGATGCATTAGACCATGCTGCCACCGAAATAGATATTTTAAAACTGTGTGGTATCTTGGCGTCATCAATAAATATGTCTTAGTCTAGTCTTATCAGTATTGTAAATAAGTTTCAAGCTTGGTCTAGGACCTGACCTGGAAAACAGATAAATGTCGAGGAATTTTATTGTATTTCTGGAGTTTTTATGTAGGCCTATTCACTTAAAAAAAAGGGGGGGCCTACCTAACTTTTATATACAATACCAAAAATAATATATTTCTCTCATTTAATACTCACTATGAATCTTTTTTATGTGTTATCTTTCCACCCCTTTACTCACATGTTTGGTCAAAGTTGAGTCATGGCTCTGCATATGTGGGAAAGTTTGATTACGTTATGTAAATAAAAAAAACTTAAAAATAATAAACTTCTTACAACAATCTCAATTTGTACTGGTGTGATAGTGATTATTTAATGTCTCATTATGATCTAATTGAATTCTAACTTAGATCAACCTGCAACCATAATTGTATAGCCTCGTATTCTCAAACAACATAAAATAAATAATAACCCCAAATTAAAAGAAAAAAAAATTAAACAAGTAATCACTAAGTTAAAAATAGGAGACAAATAAAAAGGTATATAATTTGATATTAAAGGTCTTGAAAACTCCTTCGTAAACAACTTAATAGCATCAGAAAAAGGCTGAGAAATACCAATATATCCAACTATAGTCCATCACTTTAGGCTAAAATCCTTTAACCCCTTCATAGAGGGACACAGTTTCAGAATGTTTATTATGTGTCTAAAAATATGAATGCATTAAGTTGTGATCTGATCTTAATACATATAATATTTATAACATATTTAATATTTATATGTAAAGTGACTAAAAACATCAGCTTTGGGAAAACTATAAAAGTCAAGGAATTTTAAATAATTCTTTGGCTGGATACTCTGATATTGTGTTTGTATCTGAGGAAATTATAAAACTTTGTTAGAAAATATAATACAAATAATGGAAATATCAGAAAACGGTAGCTCTATCTAGAACCATTTGTTTATTAACTATCTTTGGCCCACACTTTGAGTTATGCTAACTTAAGTTGGGCATGTGGTCGATGTGAGGAAAAGGAAGTGTTTTTGCAATTTTTTTTTATAGCAAAACATGTTTTTGTCCAAAATAAGTAGAATATTGCTCCAGTGGGAATATAAAGTTCTTCCTTCACATGGTAATATCAACAGTTGAATATCTTTCAAGAGCATACCAACATTAGGTGACAACATTTTTAAATGGAGAGAAAAAGTTGTCATTAAATTCCAGGACACCCTTGACAAATATTCAAGAGTTGTTGAGGTCACCATGTGATAAAAAAAAAGTTTCCACTGGAAAAATATTTTGTTTATTTGAACCAAAATGAATGTTTTGATATAAACACTGCACTTAAACACCTTGTGTCCCTTGCACTCTCACTTTAATTAATACCTCTGGTGATCTTATACTTAGAATATGTAATCTACAACTGTTAACGAATTTAACAATCCAGAACACAATTTAGATATACCTACTGTAAATTTAAAAAAAAAACACCTCGGTGGCGTAGTTGGCTAACGCGCTAGTCGTGTTTAGCTCGACTGCTGAGGACGGGGAGATCGAGGTTCGAATCTCGGTTGGGTGATCTGGGGGTGGTTTTTCCTAAATGGTTTTCCACTTTCCCTCCATGCAAATGTGGGTTTACTTCCTCTAATTCAACCTTCCCAATTCCTAATCCGTTAGCGTAATTAGTACTTAAAGTGTATAACCCGAACGGGTAGTAAGACATGCATAATAATAATAATAATAATAATAAATTAAAAAAGCACTCACCTGTAGGCCTTAGCTTAACTAAAAGGAAAAACTATTAATAAAATATAAGTTCTTTATATTCTACTATGATGCAATACATTTGCTATATGCATTTAGAAAATAAAACCTATCACCTAACCACTAACCAATTATATTTTTAAATATTTGTTTATATCTTTAACTGTGATATGTAGGTCCCGTGTCCAAGTGTCATTTTTCAATTTTCAGAATATGATATCTAAGTTGCGCTAGCCTCACTAAAATGCATAGATGATAGCTTTGGCTATCTGATTCATTAATATATGCAATCCCGTACAATTATAATATAATTGTCAATTGGCTTAAATACATTGCCAACTACCGAGTCGCAGGTGGCTGCGTTGTCTGATGGCTGTGATCTTATATAATCACACGTTTATAAGCTGACGACTTCCGCACGTCCATCAAAGACTCTGCCTTAAAATATGAGTTGAAGAATGACCATGGGCACGGGACGAATCCTGGATAGCTCAGTGGTAAGAGCATTGGCGTACTAAGCCGAAGGTCCCGGGTTCGATTCCCGTGTCCAGGTGACATTTTTCAATTTTCAGAATATGTATAGTTATCAGCGTTTTGTTTGTTAAAAATAACATTGTACTCTAGTAATGGCAAATTTGAATTTTAACCATAACACACAAACTAAACTATACATTTTTTTTAAGTAAAGTTGACTTGGGGTAAAGTGCCCTTCTGAGGACCATATGTTCTAGGCTTCAATACCAGCCTGGTATTGACAGATTTTTTTGAGCAAGAAAGATCCATAGCACAACTTTCTTTGGAGGGGAAGTAAAGCTGTCAATCAAATCTGGGGAAATGTTGTTTTACTCAAAATATGAAATATAATAATTAAATTAGTAAATAATATTGTTATTCAAACTGTAGGTTTTTTGTTTGTAGTTGTGTAATAAATTATAATTCCTACTAAATAATTTTAATACAAATTTAAAAAAAATATTTTCACACTTCTTCTTATTATTCATAAAAAAATATGATAGACAAATGAGAGCGGAAGGGGGAGGTTAGAAGGATGTGACATACTTTTTAGTTGGGAGTTTTAGGAAATAAACAGGGAAATTCGGGAATTTCATTGATCAAGTTGAGTTGACACCATGTAGAGTCTTTTGATCTTGCTCATAGAAATTCTCGTGTGCTGATATAATCAGTCAGTCCATAAAGTGCATGTGAAGCTCAAATAAACAAATAAAATGTAAGTAAATTTGATTAAAAAAAACTAACTGCTTTTTCCTTGAAATCATTGCTTACAGTAAATACTTTCACTACCATATATTATGAAACTAGGTTTCTACCAACCATTGCTGATATTAATTATATTTGAACTTGATTGTTAATAAATATGACTTGTTTAGCAATTTATGACTTGTCAGGGATAGTCTGAAAAGCATAGGCCTATATATAAAGCTCTTATAATCGATAAAGTGGCATATAATGCCCAATTTTGAGTGTCCAAATATCCACTTAGGGATGATTTTTCTAGTATTTACACTTTCATATATTTTTACTTTCTCATCTAGATAAAGTATTGCAATCATGATAATGTTCTCTCTTGAGATTATGATGAATCTTGGTATTTTATATGTCTCAGAACCCAACAAATAAAGTGAGTCTTTCCATTGTACGTACCTGAGGGTACAGCCGAAACTGTTTTATGGATTTTGTTCAAGCTTGGTATTTATATGTTAAATGAAGAAAGTTCGAATTTTTTGAAAATTATTTTTATTCCATTCCTCAATTTAAGTGATAGAAGTACTGATGAGTGAATGTTGAAACTAAAAAAAAAAGTAATTGAAAATGACATAACATTTTTGTTGGAAATGCGTATCTGTTGAGTATTTTACATGATAAATAATGATGTAAGCTTGTTTTTCTGAAGGGAAAAAAATATTATAAAGCTCTCTACTAATGATTAATTTTTGAAAAAAAAAATGGATAGATCAAATTTGTTCAAAATTTGTATTTAAATAGTGTTTCATATGATTATCAAAATAATATTTGTATGTTTGATATAAAAAAAACTATCTAAGGGTAGTTTACTGATAAATGATATTTGAAAATATTCTCACAAACTCATAATATACAATAAAAATGTGAACATATATGTATTATTGTACCTATCAATTTAATGTGTTCTACTAACAATAATGTCTATTTTGTTGTTTTTTCCCCCCTTTAAAGGAGTTGGTGGTAAAGAACCCTTTCTTCGCCTCTGGGCGTTTCCAGAACCCAAAATGTGTGTGGGTAAGTACAGCATTTTATTTTTACAAACAGGTTTATAATACACTCTTCTTGTTGAAATTAATATACTTTTTTTATTTAAGTTTGCTGAACTATGCCTTGTTTTTCTCATGAATTAAGCACCTTTTAGAAAACACAAGTTTGAATGCTTACATGTTTTTAAAATTAACATTTATAAGATTTTACTATATTATTAGTGATATTTCATAGGTGTCAGCAATATCATAAGGGACTGCTGCATATAGCATGACTATACATATGGATGTATGAAAGTAGTCTAGACAACCTTTTCTAGCTGTCTGATATGTTCATTCATAAGAATATTGAGGCGTACTACTATGGTCTTTGAAGGCCCTATTGTCAGAGCTAAGTTCAGTTTTGTCAGAGCCATACCGTATTTAATTCAAACAAACCAAAAATATAAATTAGTTGAGTCAAACATTGTATCGTTTTATAATTTTGAATCTTTAATCTTCTTGCCTTTGGTCACAATAGGGTTACTATAAAAGCCGGTTCTAAATAGGTTTCCCATTCTGAATGACCTATTTCTGATTTTCGGAATGTCATTAATTTACATTTAAAATCAACCAAAATTGACTATAATTTTCATTTAAAATTTCAAGCAGTCCTCTTAGCCAATTTTGTGAAAAGATTTAATTTTGTCCATGTATTATAAATTGAATACAATTAACTTTAAATATGTTGCAATAGCCATTTCAATGTTCTGAGTAAAGGATTGTAAATAAATGTCTCAGGAAATTTCAGTATCTCTAGTATTTGTTCAAAAATACATTTTTGGTGCTTAGGAAATACATTAAGGTACAGTACATAACCTCATAAACAGTCTTGCCCTAGTTCAGAGTCCAGGTGATAATAAACCCAAGTTTACCCATTAAGAATCTTTCACCAGATATTATTATTTGTTAGGACTATACACATACACACTTATCGAGTAGGAATGAATAAGGTAGAATTTTAGAGGAAAAGTGTCCACAATTGTGTGTGGGTGGAGGCGGGCGAAAAAGGGGAGGGGGGGGGGGCGGAAGAGAGAGAGGAGAAACCCCTTAAATTATGCAGCCACAAAAGCAGGTTGTTTATTAAGAGCCTGAAACATTTATAACTATAGCTATTTTATTTATAAATATAATGTAATATATTATGCAATGCTACTAAGACAAGACAAGACAGCTTATTTGAAAATTTTATTTTGAAATAAAAATTGGTTTAATTTAATGTTTTTCTACTTTAGCATAGTAGCAAATCATTTTGTTATTGTATTGATGAAAAATATTGTGCTACTACTCATCACAGCCATTCTTACGCTACAATATTTAAACTCACATTATTTTTATTTTCACTCGGGGGATGTTAATAATAATTTTAAAATCCTATTTGTCAATTGATTTGCTGGTGTGTTGTGTTACCATACCTGGTATATATATATACCAGTTATGATAACACAACACACCAGCAAATCAATTATATATATATATATATATATATATTATATATATATATATAAAATATATTACATTTGATCTGCACACAATATTTACATAGATATATTTGTATTTTTAATAATTCCTGAAGCATAAGCTTAAATTAAAAGTTGAACAATAAATGGGGTCATTGATCATTAGAGTGGAGTCTTAGATGCTGACCAACTTTCTCCAATTAAGTCAGTATTGGGTTTAGTTATCATATTTGTGATGTACAAAAGTAAACTTCATTGGTTCGGAGTTCCCCTCCCAAGCTTCAGAACATTCTACATGTGATGAGGTGGGCTAGAAGTAAACACCAGTTGAGGTGGTGATTTAGGGGGGGTACCCGTCATTTGGCCTAAAAGGCATTTGGCCTAAAGTGTAGGCTAAACGCCTTTAGGCCAAATGCCTATTTAGGCCAAATGCCTTTAGGCCAAATGCCTTTTAGGCCAAATGCCTTTTAGGCCAAATGCCTTTAGGCCAAATGACTTTAGGCCAAACGCCTTTTAGGCCAAATGCCTTTTAGGCCAAACGACTTTTTGTAAAGTTAATTTTTAGACCATTTATTAAAATATGTTTTGCTGTCTCCGGAAACATTCGTTAAGATTTGTAGTGATGCTAATAGATGGCGAGGTGTGTAGTGTTTAGTTAAATAGTATATACTACCGTTTCAAAATATATAAGTCTTTTCTCAATTTACTACTTCCCAAGGTATAGCAGCACGTCCATTAACCTGTAGTACTACTTTTGTATGTTGAACTTTTTACATTGCCAAGGTTTTGTACTAATTTTTGACAAGCCATCTTGTTAATGTGGGGAGTGCCAGGCCACCACCGTGATTCGGATTCCACGTTAAACTGTAGGTCCTTCATTTCATCTCACAATCACCCTACCACTACACATTAGCGTAAGTGCGTATAACCCGAACGGGTAGTAAGACGTGGTGCTAATAATAATAATTTTTGTACCGTTTTGTACCAGAAATAAAAAGTTTTGTACCCGTACCGTTTTTTATTAATTAGCACATACATGTGGTTACACCATTTTAATAATTTTGTTTTATTTTGAATTTTGAATATATTTTTTTTAAGTGCCAAAGTATATTTTATCAGTCTTTCTAAGTATATTTGTTTATTAATTTTGCTAAATGAATTAATCGATCATTCATTTTTTTATAATCATATTAACTTACTCGAGTTTGCCCACGGCTTCGCTCACATTTAAGTTGGGTAAATTATTCTATTTTTAGCAAATCATCTAAACCAGGTTTTCTCAAACTCTATACTCTTGAGCCTTATATGAACATAAAATTAATTGTTAAGACTCTTATTCTTAGAATAAAATAACTTGTTTACGTTAAAATACAAAAATGAGACATTTATTATTTAATTGATTTAATTATTTTCTGATAAGAGCTTTGTAGAAGTTTATAAAAATAGTAAGGTTTTGTAAGATATTAATTAATTTTATTGCTTCATAGGCCAAACAGAATATTAATTTTTTAGTCAATCATAATTTAGGCAAGTCGAAAGAAGTGAGAAATTGGTTCACACCTCATCTGAAATCCCTTCGCGCCTCGCAGTTTGAGAAATCCCTGATCTAAACTACCAAAAACACAATTTCAGACACGTATGAGGCGAAAACTTTGTATGTTGATGAAGCCACAAATTAACTACTTCCTATAAGAAGTAAAATCTATTTTATAAATATATATATAATCTATTTTATATATATATGCAGTCTTTGCATCAATATTTGCTCGCTTACGCAGAGACATTGTTGAAATGAACACCAAAAGAAATAGTTTAAATTTACTAACTAAACATGAATTAATTTGAAAGAATCACTCTAGTACTAAGCACCTCAGCTTATCAAATAAATTGTTCTGTTAGTAATTGTTTCTATTGGTTTTTGAAAATTTTCCCTTCTCCTCCCCAATCATAATTTCTCTAACTCCCATTTAAACACATAGTTTTAAGAATACTTTCTTTATCTATAGTTGTTCTTCTACTTGCCAGCCAAATTTCGATTTTAAACTATAGATAAAAGGTTTTTTATAACTCCCCCCGCCCCTCCCTTGATTTCATGGAGTTACATTTTAAAATGCTCAGACTTATTAGTTATTTGGAGTGGTGCATTTACGGGCATGCCAAAATTCAATTTTTAACGACACTGCACTGAGATGTAGTAGTTTCTATTAATTTTGTAGATTTTGGACCCCTTATTCCCCAACCTACTTTGAGAAATTTAGAGTCTAATGTTATTTTGGCTATCTGGGATTTGATTTATCTTTATTTATCTGTCAAAATTTTATTTTTTTCCTAATCTCAAAAAGTTTTTTTCTCTATTATACTCCTTCACCACAATTTCTCAGAATGCAATATTAAATAATAATAATAATTATTATTATTATTATTATTATGTAAATGTCTATTTGTATTGTTTCCCGTACCTAATTAATAAAATTTAAATTCTTTAAAATACAGAGAAGTAATTAAATATATTAGTTTTTGAAAATGTTGACCTCCAAGCTCCCCTTCCTCCCACCATTACTCAACTCACTGAGAAATTTCAAACTTTAAGGTTTATTTGGTCATCTTGATTGGCCCTTCCTTATACTAAGGCTAGAGTTGTAGGGTAGGCTCGTTCACTTTACCGGCCAGCATTCAGCTCTACCCTAACACGCAGCGCTGCTCTAACGTCTGATCGTAACCTAGCCAAGCTTGCTTCTGTTCAGATCATGTGACTGTGTAGTGCAGCACTTTTTTTAAATTATTATTCAGCACCACGTCTTACTACCCGTTCGGGTTATACGCCTAAGTACTAATTACGCTAATGGATTAGGAATTGGGAAGGTTGAATTAGTGGAAGTGAACCCGCATTTGCGTGGAGGGAGAGTGGAAAACCATTGAGGAACCCCCCCCCCCCCCCAGTTCACTCGACTGAGATTAAAACCTCGATCTCCCCATCCTCAGCAGTAGTTCTCAACACGACTAGCGCGTTAGCTATCCACGCCACCGAGGCGGGTGCGCTCGTTACTAACTTCTTATTTATGTCAAGTATGCTTCCAAAGTCAATGTGAATAGTAAATGTTTGTATGTTTATTGTAAGCTTTCTTATTATTTATGCGTGAAGGGTTACGAAAAGTGTCATACCGATACTAAGAAAATGCCGGGTAAGCGTTGTATCGTTGCCGTATGCAATAAAAGTTATCTAAGAGATCTGGTGTTATACACCATGACTTCCCTAAAGATTATGATGTCAGATGAAGATGTATTCCCTTCTGAACGAGATGGAAAATGGAGTCATGATTCATATTTTATTTTCTCAGAACATTTTTTCACCTAATGAATATGAACAAGACCTTCAGTCTTAAATGCTGTAATTTCCTTAATAAAGCAAATTAAAATCGCCCTTATTTGTGATGTCTCCGAAAATGTTATCCAAGGGGAAAATATATCACCCGTGAATCTAGGCATTGTATTAGATTTACGAAACCAATAGTAAGTGGTTTCATGGCGTGTAAACATGTCACCCCCAATAGTTTTACTTTATGGAAAAGTCCCCTTCTATAGTGAATTTAATGATTTGTTTAAATAGTTTACTTAACTGCAAGATTTCACATATGCATTTTATAACCTTATTAAACAAATCGATCTTGCTTCATTAATGTGGACAGTAGTCAGTAAGAAAAATCTCCCCATGCAAGGTGGATATAGTTTTATGTTATCCTTGCCATCTTAAAACATACTTTAGAAACATTATTTCTAAATTTAATAAATCACGTGGCTGTATGACACACATGAATATGTTTTTTTACAAGAACATAGTTTACTGTAGTACATGAACAAATGTATATAGTACGCAAGTTAATGAAAGCATTAAGGTTTTGGTGACGTAAATGTTCACTTAAATTATGTGTTAACTTTTCAATATAAATTTAATAACCCTCTTGTAAGTAGGCCTATTCATAAACCAATTTGTAGTATAGTGAAAATCTTGAATTTATATTAATGTTCAACTGAGTGTGTCAAACTATATATTTAAAGGGTAATATTAGATTCAGCTACATTTGTTTTATATAAGTTGGTAATAATATATGCCCCCCTCAAAGTTGGAGATAATATGTGTGTCCTCCACCTATATCCCCCACTCGCCCCCCCTCAGTTGGAAATAAAGTTGTCCTCTAAGATTGAAGTTCAAATCCCAGCCGGGTGTAACAAGGGTATTTTTCCCTAAAATGGTACCCCACTCTCAATATACGCAAATGTAGGTACATTCAATCTAAAATGTAACATTCCTCATTCCTGGTTCATTAGGGTAAATTGATGTATGTGTACAACTCAAACGGGTAGTAAGTCACAATGAAAAAAAAAACTATTGTGATGACTATCAAGAGTATCGGCGAAGCTTTATTAGTGTTGGGCGAGGTAGTTTGTAAAAACACTATTTTTAAGGAGTTTTTAGGTGCTTGACTCCAAGCCAGTGGAAAATATTTGAAAATGGAATGCCAATAAAAGCTATTTGGGGTGTTCCTTAAGCATTTAGAAATAATAATAGATTGTTATATAATCTTTTTGAAGTTTGATGCAAACCATCTTTCAGCTTCAAATTCAAGTATATCAGAGGGAAGTTTAACAAAATGGAGGGAGGCACATTTCGATGGGGGGAGAAAAATTTGGTAATACCCCACCCTATCAACCCTTTCCTCTTTCCCAGTTCACGCTCAATGAGTGACACTCGATATAAAACTAGTGACAGACACACCGTAGAATGTAGATTATTTCCTCAGAGTCTGACAAACTAACTTAAATCTAGAACAAATACAACATCCAGCCCCCTGACAGTTAATTCATCATTGTGAAAGGGGAAAAGCACAGTCAACCAATGATACGTTTTTCGGACATTCCGGGAATCGAACCCGGGACCTTTAGCTCTGTATACAAACACGCTACCAACTGAGATAAAGTGTCGGACTGTGTATTGAAATCAACATTTAGTACGGTTTATGTGTTGTTAGCAAAATAATTCTATATTACGTGATAAAAAAATTACACCTCTGTACACAAATAAAAAACTGGTACGTTGGTATTAACGCTATAAACTACCTGATCTCATAAGTCATCGCACTCAAAATATAACTTGTTTTTGAGTGACGCGGAGGTTGGGGTGTAGTGTAGTTCTTCTTTTATATTCATTCAAGTATTAAATTATAAAAGACTTGTGAGTTTTAAATGTATTTATTGAATGATCATAATACTAGTGTAAATATTTTTATGAGAGTTCGGCCATTCATTTTTTCTGGTACAAAGGCTCCTTCGGTCTAAAATGTGAGAGCCCCTGGTCTAAGTCAATATATGTTAATGTGTTGAATAACACGCTCTGGTAGCTTTGTCAGTTCGAAGTACTTTAGTATTAATTTTAACCGAAATTGGGTGGGGTGCGAGTGATTCTGAAGTCTCTATATAAGCGAGGTCCTCGGTTTAATAACCCATATCTTGTTTAAGAAACTTAAAAACTAAAACGAACTTAATTACCAGAATGGTGGCTACTAGTTATATACATTTTCTTGTATACAATGTATGGAAGCTACTATGGTTGTGCTATTTTCAAATGAGAATATAAGTGGCACTTTTAATATGTGTGTGTTTTGAATATAAAGTCTTAAACCAAGTCTTAAAAAGGAGCCTATGCATACGACTCATCTTCTGTGACTTATGTTTTAGTTATAAAGTAAATAATTTATGTTTGTATTGAAATTATTAGGGGTTATGGGGGAAGGTGCCCCGTTTACTCCACCCCAATGAGTGCGCCACTGGTTCTAAGTAAACGCTTAGTTAGAGGTCATTTTATCATAGATATAATTAATTTATAAAATATGATAGTTATTAAAATGGTTTTTATGAACTTATAATGCCCCTTTTTCTCGTCAAATGGAAAAATCAAAAGTATATCCATTAGCTTTTATTTAATTAAAGGGTACCAAACTTTTAGTTCAAAACCCTTTAAAAAAGGTTTAGATTATATATATATATATATATATATATATATATATATATTATATATATATATATATATAGTTAATAATGAATACTTTTTGAGCCAGTGTGTTAAAGGAGTCTCTCATTTTATATTATTAAGTCAATATAGTAAGTATAGTATTTATCTTAA
Source organism: Timema cristinae (assembly GCA_039000515.1). Lineage (NCBI taxonomy): Eukaryota > Metazoa > Arthropoda > Insecta > Phasmatodea > Timematidae > Timema > Timema cristinae. The sequence goes on along the minus strand of JBCFYV010000100.1, from coordinate 24,429,696 downwards.
AAATGTTAAATAAAGTTTAAATGTAATTATAATTATACAAAAATGTACATTTGTTATATTTGAATATGATGTATTTTCACTGTCTAAAATATGTTTTTCAAGCAAATAGAGTAATCTCTAGCTAGTAGTGTTGTTTTTTCATTGTATCTTCACTCCAGTCAATGCTTTCCACATTTAATAGCAATTAGAAGGTAGGTATGAGGAAGATAGAATTATGAGAAGTACCCTCGTTTGCGTGGAAAAACGGGAAACCATTTAGGAAAAATTACCTTAAGTACATCGTGTAATTGAGCAGGCGCGGTATGCACATTTTTGTCCTCGATTCATTATTTTATAGTAAAAATCTTTCTTTCAAAAAAGAAGATGAAATACATATTTAAAAAAGTTAGACATCACTAAACTTTACACAAAAATTTACATATCAATAAATTATTTAATATATATAAAGCAAAGGATGAAGCAAGACAGAGGTACCCGCCAACAACTCGTGAAACTCAAAACAAATTATGTTAGTGGGTTTGAAAAAGAACCAAAGGAAAGTTGCCGGGGAACAATGAATTTTTGTTATGGTTTACTTCAAGGTCGTTTGCTATTATTAGGAATGGAGGGAGGAAAGGACTGCTGCCTAATTCCACCCTTCAAAGTCTCTTGTAGAGTGCGACGGAGAAGAGAGAAAGAGAAGATTTACCCTGTTTGCCACGTAACTCAAGTTGGCCCGCCACATTGCTGAAAAAAACCTTTTTTGTCTAATCGTTTGTGCTCTATTTGTGCTCATATGTGCCCGAACATGAACATTTGTGCTGTTAAACTGGCCAATTTAGAAAATATTTAATGTGGTGAGCCAACTTGAGCTCAAACTAGCCCACCACATATTGAAAAACACAACATAACAAAATTTATTTAAGTCAATCCATTGTGCTCCATTTGTGCTCATATGTGCCCGAAAATGAACATTTGTGCTTTAAAATTATAAAATCTAAAGAACAATTAATGTGGTGGGCTAAATTGAGTCTTCCTTATACCATAACCTGTAGAAAAATTGAATTCAAGCAGGCCCGCCACATTTTTAAATATCAATGTAACAAAATTCTGTTTTCACCATTCGTTTATTTTTCGTTTGTGCTCATATGTGCCCAAAAATGAGTATTTGTGCTCTATAATTAGAAAATCTAGAAAACAGTTAATGTGGTGGGCTAGCTTGAGCTCTAGTTGGATCGCCTTCATTAAATGTTATCTAAAAGGCCTAGATTCACAGACCTAACGTTAATTTTCGGGCACATATGAGCACAAACTAAGAACAAACGAATGGTGAATACATAATTTTGTTACATTGATATTTAAAAATGTGGTTGGCCAGCTTGAACTATATTTTTCTACAGTTTATGATATAGGGAAGGTTCAAGTTAGCCCGCCACATTATATGCTCTCTAGATTTTCTAATTTTAAAGCACAAATGTTCATTTTTGGGCACATATGAGCACAAATGGAACACAATGGATTGACTTAAATAAATTTTGTTATGTTGTGTTTTTCAATATGTGGCGGGCTAGCTTGAGCTCAATTTGGCCCACCACATTAAATATTTTCTAAAATGGCCAGTTTAACAGCACAAATGTTCATGTTCGGGCACATATGAGCATAAATAGAGCACAAACGATTAGACAAAAAAAGAATTTTTTTCGGCAATGTGGTGGGCCAACTTGAGTCACGTCTGTTTGCATCTAGGCTAGAAGAGTGTCACTTTTTGGAATGGGAGAACACAAGCGATCCTAGCGGTGAGATATTTTTACCAACCAAAGCTCGTCAGATTTATCCCTCTGGCCTCTGCTGCAGCCATTGGCATTTCGGAGGTCCACTTGCTTACATCGTACGTTTTTCTTGCCCTAGGAAGTTATCATCCTGTAAAGGCTACCACATTTTGTATTTTTACGTTTTATGAAGACTTAAAAAAAGACCAACGACAATTCCATAAAATCTTTTGTATTTTTTTCACAAGTTGAAATAATTCCTGAGAATGCTTTGCAAATTACTAGGAGGGAAATTAGTATATAGTTTTTAAACAAAGGACCTATTGTGTTAACATAGCCCATGTTGTTAATAATATCACCGTAATAAAAATAGTTACACTGTTTGAAAAAAAATAACTGTACTAATTTTATATAATAATAGTTATAATAATTCTAACAATAATAATAATAGAGTTAAGGATCTAGTCAAAACCATAATTTATTATAATAATTAAAGTTTATATATATATATGACCATTGTAATATTTACTGGCAAAATTTATTTAATGCGTCACTATTATTTATATATTAATTGTTAATACAATAGATAAAAAAAAATATGTTCATATATATCTCAGTAGCGCTAAACGAAAATCGGGCGTCACTTCAGACAAATTTAAAGTGGGTGGGTTGAATATTGGTTTCCACTTTCATTTTGCCTTTCGGAATAAGTTGTCAAAAGTCCCCATAATTTGAATGTACGCATATAATTTTACCGAGCGTAAACGATGCTGAGAATGGGATTTTCTTATTGTTTTTCGTTAACTTTATAACCGTGATATATATTAACAAGGAAATAATATCGGAAATCTATATATAAAAAAGGTGATATAGTGTTTTGTGAACTACTGATCTAGTTGTATGTAGGATATTGTCAATGTTTTTAGAAATATTGTAACTACCTTGCATCAGTTGTGCTATCTATATTCAGATGAAACAACTAACAGTACCTTTTACTTTCCGAAGATAACCGAAGGTTTTAAATTTACATTTTAGGCCAAATGACTTTAGGCCAACTGCCTTTTAGGCCAAATGCCTTTTAGGCCAACTGCCTTTAGGCCAAATGCCTTTAGGCCAAACGCCGTTTAGGCCAAATGCCTTTTAGGCCAAACGCCTTTAGGCCAAACGCCTTTTAGGCCAAATGCCTTTTAGGCCAAATGACTTTTGGTTTCATTTTTAGGCCAAATGCCTTTTAGGCCAACTGCCGCGTCCCCTTTAGGGGAAGCAAAAAAAGGTAAGTGTTGTTGCAGTTTTTGTATCAAAACTTTTTTGATCAAAATAAATAAAATATATCTTCATTTAGTTAATTATTCTACTAATTGTAACTCAATGGTTTTTAATATTTGTCATGATTATCATAGCATTGAACAGAAACTCTTTAAATGTTGAGAAGAAGTCATTGTCAAATCACACAATGCCCGTGATATATATTTAAAACTGTCAACAGTACTATACTTAGAAATTAAACTAAACATATCTAATGAATCGCAATTAAAATAATGTTGAAGAAAAATAGTTTTTATCATAAAAACTCTAAAAATATGGACCTACACTGGTGTTTCCTTCCATCCCATCTTAATTGACTGTTAAATAATTGATGTAGGCACTAGGCATATTTTGAGGACTTTTACTTTTAATATAGCATGTACATTTTTTGGAAACCTCTTAAGTTTGAAGCACATTGCCTCATTTAATACTCAAACCATTTATTTGCTAGACCGTGTACTTGTCCATTCATTCTTACTTACAAACATTACTATTAAGTTCACCACCCCCTCCCTCCCCTCTGCCCCACCTCGTACTGGCGCCACTATAAAGAAAACAATTTCCTGGTTGTTTCTACACACGAACATAAAAAACCAATAGGGTCTACATTTTATGTTTTGTGCTCTAATTTATGTTCCTATAACACTTAAAATTGTGTTACCTAAGCACTGAGATTTCAACATTCAATAGAGAAATTTTTGATTCCAGGTAATTTTAAGACTATAACATTGACCACCCTGTCACCGGCAATATGTTATATTGTGATCCTGATGCCTTAGACCAGTAGGGGCAAAAAAAGAGTTTGAGATACCTCCACCCTTGAACCCTTCCTCCCAAGAGTAGGGTGTCCTTTTTTAAAAAACAATTATTCTATATTCAATAATAATAATAATAATAATAAAACAACTAAATACTGTATTAAAAGATAAATAAAAATAAAAGTGTGTAGTAGTGCCCAACATTGTAAATTGGTCAACTCAAAAGTGACGTTTGTAAAATGTATGGATATATTATTATTAGGTGTTGTCTTAACAACAGATCAATTCCTTTGGTCATTGAACTTAGACCGCCAATGTGTCCTGCCCTCAGCCTCCTTCAGCTCCCAGAATTGTTCTTATTTCTGTTAAGTCATTTAGTATTTGAATCCTCCTTCCTAAGCTCTTATTTCCCTCGTCCTTTCCTTCTATGCCGTCGTGCCAAAATGCAGTCTCCCTTAAGGATGTGTCTGATGATCCACATTGCTTTGCGCCAAAGAATCACACCCAAAATAGTTTTTATTCTCACCCATTCTTCTTGATTTGTCACCATGTCTTTCCACCTTCTCTTATCATGAATACTTATATTTAATCAGGTTTTGTCAGTGGTATAGTTAACATTATCTTGCATTTTATATCTTGTATTAGCTCTAAACTGGTTTAGTAGTAATAGCATGTTAATCACCTCTTTTTGTTCACACACTACGTCAGATTTATAATAGCACGCTAAACAATACATAGGCATATTTATCAGCTCTTCTATTTCCAATTTAGAACTTAGATAGAAACTAAATATCTTAAATTATTTGAGCATATAGGTTACACAAAACATTCTATTTAGAGTCAAAGTTTATTAAAGGAAATAATTTTTTTTTAAAGTTCCAAAGTGTTCCAACAAGAAAACCACAAGATTTCTCATGAAAATAACAGCATTTAAAAATAAATTAGCCTTTGTGTTTAACTAACCTATAATGAATTGTGTTCTTTGTATGTGCAATAGTTTTAATGTAAGCTTTTGTGTGTAAACGATTTTAAGTCGGGATAGTTGGGCAGTTTCATGCCTGATTATCTTTTAAATAAAGGCTGATTCACACAGAACGCTAAGATTTGCTCTGCTAACTCTTTAGAAAAATAGCAAATCGTGTATTTAAATGTGTTGGTTCACACAGAAAGCTAAGCTATGCTATGCCTTGCTACGCCGCGCTATGTTTTCTTCGATTGCTGGCCGGGCAAACTTTTTCATCTCCCATCTTGAGCCATCTTACGTCGCGCATGCGCATAACGCAGCTTGGGCTCCGTGTTGAACAGATGCAGTGATGGTTTGGTGAAAATAACTAAGTGTTGAAGTTATGTTGACAGTTTGTTTCACGTGTATTTAAGAAATATTCTAGTTAGGTTTTATATTTAATACATGTGTTTATATTAAAATGGAAGCGTTAATAAACAATTCAAACCTCCGTATACTAAATTTTCTTTATTTTTCGAAACATCTTTCATCTGAACTCAAACAAGACATTTTGGAGAACGCCATCCTAACTAAACTTCACTGGAGCAGACCAGAAAGATACGAATTTGGGAGGGAAAAGGGACCATTGCTTAGCTTAGCAATGAATGTGAAACCAAATTGACAAATTCTTAGACGAGGACAGCACAGCATAGCTTAGCATTGTGTGTGTATCGGCCTTTAATCTTTTTTTCGAGTACTAACATCCCTGCTCCCGCTCCTTTTTTACATCAAAACATTCCAAACCCTCTTCATGCCATACATACCCTTAACAAGATTTAAAATCGCAACTTTGCAAAGTATATAAAAAAAAAGGCACCACGTTTCTCAAGATATTGAGTTTAATAACAATATAACGGTTTCTATGCATTATCAGTAATAAGCCTACCGATTTATTAATATGTTAGCCCCACAGCTAAACATACATACAATTCGACAACACTGTCGAGACTAGCTTCTTGTAGAAGTTAGTAGTGGTACCCCTGGAGTAGGGATAGAGGAGTGATGACAACTAAAAAACAAAATTGCTACCAAGTGTGGCGAGTCTCGGTAGGATAAGGAAAATAAATAATGTTTTCTCAGAGCATTTGTGTAATTTTTAACACTTTGGGATTTGTTTTCATACTTACGATAGTATGTAAACCTTTGGTGTTTATTTTTGTTAACTGTACAATAGAAGTTTTAGGGGGGGACTTTTAGCCAGTACTTTGCTAGGGCTATCCCAGTACTTTGGCAGTGATTAACATCGTTCTTGCATACCGCCCTTAGTCTCATAGTCTACACCGGCGCTACATCCCTGTTATAAAACCCCTAGTGCTCTGTTAGATACAAACGACCCCTCCATTTGTAGAACACATTGTTTGACGTATGACTGCACTAAAGCTATTTTGGTTTTTAGCACCGCTTCCTACTAACTGTTCAGGTTATACGCTTATATACTAATTACTCTAATGGTTTTAGGGATTATGCAGGCTATATTTTAGAGGAAGTGTACCCGCATTTGCGTGGAGGATGAGTGGAAAACTATTTTGGAAAAAAAACCTCAGTACAGCCGGCCGAGACTTAAACCTCTATCTTACCCTAATCGATAGTCAAGTCTACTGCGAGAGTAGCGCCTTAGACCATGCGGTCACCGAAGTGGGTCAAAGTGTATCTAATCACGCTTTTTACTGTCGGCTAATGTTCTAACCGCCGACTCAAGCTTTGAACACCAGCGTACGGCGTTCTTTGCGGGAGTTTCGAGCTGGCTTGGACTGTGGTGACCTTGAGTAGCTCCATAGGCCGACTGGGAAGTGTGAAGAAAGCTTACAGACGGGTTTTATTTGGTGGACACGCAGACTAAATGTCGGGCTCGCCTAGTTAGGTTTGCCGGCTCCGGAGAGGTCGGGGCAGGATGCAATCAGTTTTCCGCTTTCCCTAAATGAAAATGCAGGTATATTTCGTTAAGTTCTTCTTTCCTCGTCTCTACCCCACTACTTAAATTAAATGGGTACTACCCACTTCGGTGGCCGCGTATTCTAACGCGTTAATCTCGTGTTGGGCTAGACTGCCGAAGACTGGGAGATCCGAGTTCGTTCCCGGTCAGTCCTGAGGTTTCTTTACTTAATGATTTTCCACTCTCCACGCAAATGAGGATGTATTTCATCTAAATTAAGCCTCCCTAATCCTTAAAATATTTGTGTAATTAGTACAAAGGCTTATAACCTGAACAGGTCGCAAGCCGCGGTACTTAAAAAAATATGTATTACCCGAACGGATAGTAAGACTAAAAAAACTCGTTAGATATTAATTGTAGATGTTTTTTTGTGTTTGCGCCTTGTCTTACCACCTGTCCCAGCACTCGGCATATGTACACCTATGCAAAGTGTAACTCTGAAGAAAACTACCCGCATTTGCGTATGGAAAGATTGGAATACCATTTAATTAAAAAGATTCCACACTACACCCACCAGGAATTGAGCCCTGATCTGTTACCGGTTAACTAAAACAGGTCTAAGGCCTATGTGGCTAAATTAGTGTATAATTTAGGGAAGCAGGAGCTATTTATTAGCGGGATTAATTAAAATTAGTTAATATTTATTCACAAAAAGGCTACCAGTTTTTTCAAGTTTAGGTAAAGTTGTCCACTTTTTTTTTTTAAGATTTGGATCTTATTTTGCATTTGGATTATAATTTTAGTTCTTTAGCAATACTAAATTTAATAGAAAATGCCTAAAAGAGATTGGGATGTTAAGGAAAGTCTTAGCGTATATGTTTAGTAAAAAGCTCTTTATTGTCGACCTCTGTGGTCTTGGGGTAAAATGCGTGCCTCGGGACCCGATGTTCGTGGGTTCAAATCCAACCGGTATCAACGGAATTTTCCTGAGCGATAAATTATTATTATTAGCACCGCGTCTTACTACCCGTTCGGGTTATACGCACTTACGCTAATGTGTAATGGTAGGGTGATTGTGAGATGAAATGGAGGACCTTCAGTTTAACGTGGAATCCGAACCACGGTGGAGGCCTGGCATTCCCCACATTCTGAGCGATAAAAATTCTTAGCACAACCTCTTTCGTACGGGGAAGTGGATCCGTTGGTCCCATGTTGATTGTGGCACTTAAAAGAAACCTGGAAGGTATGTGGAAATACCATTACCGTCAAAACTGGTAGGACCTTTCGCTCTCGCTCATAGAAATTCTTGTGTGCTGATATGACCGTGATCAGTTGGCTCTGGAAGTAAACGTTAATTACCTAAATTAATTTTTTTTTTAGATAGCAATTGTTTTATTATTTTATATATACTTTTTATACTATCCACTTTATGCCTTTAACGTTTAAATTAGTTTTGTTTGGGTAGTAGACGTGCTAAATTCTGTTTTCACGCGATCTTTTGACCTGTTGGTAAAGGGTTTGTGTATATATACACAAATATTAATCAGGTGAAGATTCTTTATTCCTCAACCCCAAAACAAACAGTAAGTGCACTTGCATTTGTTTGAAAACCATCCCCCTTCTTCTAGTTCACCTGGCTGATATCTCTATCAACTGTTACCTATTGCATTGCGAGTCTACCGTCTCAGACCGCTCGGCCACCACCACGGACTCAGTCAAGGCCCCACTAGCTAGTTCTAGTGTGGCCTTGGCTCAATCTTGTTTGGTTGATTTATAGAGACTTCACATGCCATCCTTTTCTCTTATTATTTGCGACTCCGTGTGGGAAAAAGCCTTCCTTCTATTGACTAAGTTGACAATACATCCTGTCCTAAAACAGTATTTTTCCTTTGGGCTGGATTTATTTTTAATACTAAGCATTTTGTTACTAACATAAAACTTGTTAAAGGGGCCGACCCGCTAAGCAAGGCATTGCCTCACAGATGTTCATCTCTAAAGCAATCATTAATTCTACGATACACTATTTAAAAATATTGTTCACACCAAAATTTAGCTGAAAAATTCCAACAGGGCTTTTTTTTTCTTTTACAACCCTAAAGTTTGACTTTAATTAACAGAAAAAAAAGTGTTAAAATGTGATATTAACTCATTTTAAACGACTTTTAACCATATTTTCGGTGTTATGAGACTAGGCTTGGTTAAAAAAGGGCTTTAGATTTAACTTTCCTCTAACAAATACCGTAATTTTTTTTATAAGATCACAAAATAAGCTACAAGTTTAAGATATTTGAGAACCAGCCTTGAGATAAAAAGCTTAATAGTTTTTCTTTCCCCCTATATATTATTGACATGACAAAGAGTGGTTGTTGGTGAAGCGCGAAAGGGAGTATAAGCTTAGACATTCAGTGGCGTAGCTAACATATGAAGAAAAGAGGGCTGAAATGTTACATTGCGCACGGTACGCCCTCAGACAGAATAAGAATAGGAAGTAGTTCCAGAAAACGACATAGATTCTTGTGATTTGTGTAACCCGACAGCGATTTATACTCACTGGCTGAGGCGGCTGCCCATAATCACATGGGGACTACAGACGGGGAAAACAGGGTAATGTAAGTAAATTTAGTCAAAAATAAGAAAAGTCAAGAAATTGTTTGATGTCAGAATTTAAATACGCGACTAATTTAGCATCTAAACATTTAAATAAAAGTAAGCAATCGGTTTCTTTTTGTTATCTAAATGCAGAGACTTAACACAATCCTAATGTGAGAGTGAAAACAATTTTAAAAATAATAACTTAAACATTAAATGTGGTACTGTAAAAGTAAGTTAATGTTTAGTAGTCATTAGGATTATTATTTTTAAATATATGATCACTGTAACAAACAGAAACATTTCCATTCACAAAGATTAACTAAAAGGGTTGAGCCTCTTTCTTGTTTGTTTTTATGTTGTCTGGAAAAGTCATGGAATTTTATAGTAAAAGTTTTGTAGCAACCCTAGATCAAAACATATAAACATCAGCAACAACTTAAAAGGAGTAAACGAACACTATCGGTAGGGATGGAAAATTTTCCTATATATAATGTCCAGTAGTCCTAAAGGCTCTGGTTATACATTCAACCACTTAGCGCTTCAGTTGATACACGAGTGGGAGGAGAAAACTGGAATCGTTATGTTTGCTTTACTGTAATTATATTTGATAGTGTTTTTGGTGATAAACGTCCTTGGGAAAAATTAAACTGGAGTGGAAACATAAAAAAATAGGAGTTATCTCGATTGCATTCATTCCATTAAAAAAAAACAGTTTTGGTATAAATGAAATGAAGATTTTCCATCTCACGTGACCTCTAATTACCGACACAGCTGACAACACGTGTACCGTGTGGCTGCGGTTCTAATGACGCTCGTCCACTCTTTCTCCAGTCGGGGCCATCTTGGTGTTTCTTCAGATTAAGGTGGGAGTTAAGGTACGCGAGAAGAGGCCAGTGTTTTTGAAAAAGAAAAGAAAAATCCTCAGCACCAACATATACCTATATTTTCTTCCAATAGTGATGACAACAGTTGTTGAATACCATTCATGAGCTTAGCGGCATTAGATGAACAACTTTTTAAATGAAGAGAAAAAAGTTGGCATTAAGTCTCGGACACCCTTAAGAGATATTCAACAACTGTTGATATCACCACGCGAAGAAAATTAAAATATATATTTGTACTGGGGAAATATTTGATTTTTTTTTAACAGAAGAATGTTTTGATATAAAAACTGCAAATATACTTAGGGCCGCTATTCAAGAACGTTAGTGAATACTTAGTGGACCAATAGTGTGGTCCCAATTACACTATCGGTCCACCTTCGAACCTATGATGACACAAGCAAACCCAAGCTAGTGTCCACTTAGTAAAGTTCTCGCATGCGGTCCTTAACTTTTCTTCCTCTGTAAAGTGGTTGATATTCGAACATGTCAGCTGGGAAACGGTTGAATCTTTAAAATGTTGGATCAGACTATAGAAATGTCAGGAACAGTGGGTAACTACGGTAAGGTAGGTGGAGGAATGTGTTCAGGAGTCAAATTCATTGCGATATTAGAAACATTGTAGCCTAAGTTTCAACTTTTTAATAATAAAAGTGTTTAATTGGATTGTCTTATAACCGGTATTATAACAATTAACCACTTTGGTTACCAACACGAGAATTCAATTTTTAAATAACTATTTTCACTGGATACCAATTTTGTTTACTTGTTCTAGCTGCCGTCAACCCCCCACCAATTTCAACACCTCTTTTATATTATTGAAGTCTTATCTTGGAGTTTTAAATCTATCTAATTTTTTTTAAATACCTTTAGTCACTCGTCCGGACTATCCTCATATTTACACTAGTGGGTTGGGGAATAAAAAGGTAGAAGTTAAAGGAAATGTACATATATGTGCTTGAGGGAAAATGAATTACTTACCATTTAGGAAAAAATACAGCCTCTGACCTACCCTTCACAATGGGCATGCAGTTTATTGCGAGAGTAACACCTCTTGTTTCATTCCTTGACATAAGTAGGGCCAAACTCAAAGATGAAATAAATATACATAATTGCAAGGACTTACTTTGGTAGTGAAGGGGGCGTGAGAAAAAGGCAGTGTTTTTGCAGTTTTTATAGCAAAACTTTTTTTGGCCAAAATAAGCAAAATAGTTCTCCATTAGAAACATAAAGTTTAATTTAATTTGCAAGATGATAGCAACGGTTGTTAAATATCTATCAAGAACAAAGTAGCATAAAATGAGAAACTTTTTAAATTAAGAGAAAAAGTTGCCATTAAATTCCAGGACATACTTGACAGATATACAACAACTTTTGAGGTCACATTGAGAATAAAATTAAACTCTTTGGTTTTTACTGGAGAACTACTCTGCCTATTATGACAAAAAAAAGTTTTGCTATAAAAACTGCAAAAACCACTGCCCTTTTCTCACGTTTTTTTACACTACCACCTTAAAGTAATTGTATTTGTCTTCCAGATTTAAAAATTGACAAATTTCAAACCTGTAATGGTTTTGGCATATGAGTACGTAAAGGTGGAGTAAATAATTTTTAATCTGCAGCTTACGTTCTTTCAAAGGCTTTCCTATACCCTGATTTTGGTTGGGAGAACAAAGATAAAATTCACACATAATTCGTTTCAGCCAATATTGATAACATTTTACAAACTTATTCATGTTATTTCATAGGTACTGATAGTATTTATCAATGGTTACATACACATGCGGAAAACATGACTTGATGTATGTATTAAAATTGTTTTAGTAACTTTAGTATAACTAACTTCTACTGTTCTTACAACCAAAATCATACAATAGTCACAATAGATGAGTGGCCAAAAACAAGAGCTGACCAAAGGTCCATAGCTATATTCCAAGAGGAGCCTAAAATGATTTGTTTTTATGTGCCTAAGATTGTATTCTATTATTCATAAACTAGAGGGCTTATTTATCTTGGGTGGAGTGTTTAGTGGCAAGGGTTGTCCTAGGTTAAAATAGTTTTACGTCCTTTGCTGGTAAAACCTTGTGTCTAGAAGATGCACCTGAAATACTATAGTAATTTCTGGTAGGATGAAACTCTTTAAAAATACAGTATTGTACAGGTTAGTAGAAATATCGATATTTATATATCAAATGTTACAGCTGCATATTACATGACTTGACGGATGATTACTTGAAAGCTGATCAATAAACTTTTCTCTCATATAAGGCCCTTACTATGAAAATTGGACTGTAGTAGCATTGAACACTGCCCAACTTAGTGAATGCGCAGTACGGATGCGCGTGGGAGACAAGTCACGTAAGCCACTTTGATCACTCCCCACTGATTGAATGACCTTGACAAGGTTAGTAGGCTTTTTTCTAAATCTTTCCTGTGCGGTTCTCATTTACGGACGATTATTCGTTAAAAAAACTTTATATTGCATGTTACGTAGCAATTTGTTACAAATACTATGCGCATGTGAATATTTTTTTGTTTTCAAGCTACTTGTTATTATAAAAGTAATTATATATACGAAATAGTTTTGTTTGCTTGAATTGCGTTAAGTCCACGTGCTACCCTTATGAGCCTCGGCCACACTCGAGAATTTTAAGAGCGCGCGTGATCACAGCAGGCCTAACTCAGCTCGCACGAGTTATGGAAATACACTCGACCAAGATTAGAACCTCAATCTCCCTGTCATCAGCAGTATAGTTTATTGCGAGAGTAGCGCCCTAGACCATGCGGCCATAGATACAGGCTCCGCTTCAGTTAAATTCGAGTTAATTTTCTTATAAATTCCCAATATTCCGATACCTCAGTTGGGTAGTTTGTCTCAGTAGAAAGGATTATTGCACTAAAACAATATATATTTGAAAAATATTTAATTTTAAGATATATAGAATTGTGTTGTTTTCGTGTCTGTGTCGTCATTTCGGAAATAGTTTAGTAAAGTCTCTAAATGTCCATTGAACTCGTGACACACTTCCACAGCGTCGGTGACATTTCTCTTCTCAACCGCTTCGTTCGTCATAGTTCTTTCTCACACCTTTCTCTACGCCTGTCACTAGCGTCCGTCCGCCATAAGTTTGCAGCAATACCGCGTAGCGGGTTTAACCCCAACATTTCAAGGTCATTTGATCTAACGCTTCCGACCCGGTTACCTTTGATATGACTTTGCCGAGTTGTTATTTAGTGTTATGGATATTTAAAACCCCATTGTGTTCACATCACAAGTGGCGACACGGCTCCTTGGTTTTTGCGGCACTAAAAGTTGCGGTAGTTTTGCGGTTCTTATAAACATTGCCATGTGAATAATTTGACCTAGACTAACCTAGGCTATAAAACCTAGCTTCTGTATTAGAAAATATGGCAAGAGAAGGGCATAAAACCGTAACACTAGCTCAGGTGTGTAAAACTGGTTTGATCAAAAGGGCCAAATTAAAAATACTGAGGGGGGGGGGGGGGGCACATTTAAAACAGTTCACTTTATTCACCATCTTAAGAAAAAATAAGTCTATTATAATTTGATGGCGATTGGGTGTTTTTAGCCTTGAGCTCTAGGGTATTTTTTCCTTTTCATTATAGAAAACAATTGTTGACATAGGGTGACCTAGCTAGCGGTCTAGGGGTAGGGTGTCAGACCTCTGTGCTGGGGGTTCGGGGTTCAATCCTCGGTCCCGGCACAGTTTTATCTGATTGTAAAACCCTTCCTTCACCTCTGACAAGATGTGTATTAATCACAACTCGTGAATGTGTGGAAAGACAGCCCTCCACCATGGTTCGGATCTCACGTTAAACTTTAGGTCCTCCATTTCATCTCACAATCACCCTACCATTACACATTACCGTAAGTGCGTACAACCCAAACGGGTATTAAGACGTGCTAAAGATTTTTTTTTTAACTTTACATATTTGTGGGTCAAAACATTGCACATACTTGGTGCTCAAATTTAACAATGTTTGAGAATCAATCACTGGTGAGCTGAGAGTAAAAATTGGGTGTACCAACCTCACTGCTAGATTTACTCAAATAATGACCAACTTTCAAATCTCCTGATAATAAATGGTGTACTTATACATTGTTAATAATATTATGGATTGGCTGCATAGAGTCATTGCTATACGCGTGAGTGAGAATTCAAATAGCCTAGTTATAGGAAGGAAAAACTAATGTGTCTCAATCATTTTAAACTATACTAGTGTAAGTCTGTAAGTTGGTCTTTTAACATCTCAATATGGTCTCAATAAAATCTAACTTAAATCGTATTACCTAATAGCTATCGCTTTAGGTTAAAATTATTTAACCTCTTCATAGAGTGACACAACTCAGAAAGTGTATATTGTTAAATTTATTGGCGATCTTAATAAAATAAAAATAATGTTTGTAATTTACTTAATAGTGCATATCAACAGTGACTGGAAAAATCGCTTTGACTTTGAAAAACCCTGGAAAAGTCATATAATTTTTAAAGCTAACTTGGCTGAGCTTATATTTGTATTTATTTATTTAGCACCGCGTCTTACTACCCGTTTGGGCTATACGCTTAAGTACTAATTACGCAAATGGATTAGGAAGGTTGAATATAGGGGAATTGAACCCGCATTTGCGTGGGAAAAATAAAAACCATTTAGGAAAAAACCCTCCGGTTTACCCGACCGAGATTCGAACCTTGATCTCATCGTCCTTGGCAGTCTAACTCAACTCGACTAGCGCGTTAGCTAAGTAAGTCACTGAGGCGGGTCTGAACTTATAAATTAGAATTCTGTTTTACTATTGGAGGAACTGTTTAATGCCTATCAGGAAATAAGTTTTAAAAAATTATAAATGTGCCCCTGTGGAATGAAATGTATACTACCCGCAGAGTAGAACGGGTGTGGCACGTTGTCGCTTCTCGCCGCGGCCTTTGGACTATTTTCTTATATAATTATATCACTTTAAAAATATTTTATTATGTTATTTTAGTACCGATTCTTTAGTGTCGTTAATTTGATTAAATAATTAACTATCTAATGGGATAGTCACTTGATAACGTTTTGTTACTAACGTGATTCCCATAAATAAATGACAGTGCTAAAAGTTTAATACGCCCCCATAAACACAATCCAGTCAAAATTTTGGGTGCCCCTTCCTAATGAAGTGCATGGTTTTCCTCAGAGCAGTTCTGTGTTGCAGTTTGCCTTTATCCGCGGCGTCGATACAGGCGTCGACTTCTCTTTCGTCTTTTATTTATAAATCGTAAGTCGTACTCCTAAACAACTCAAGGCAAATCTCATTTGTCCTGGTTTATAATGGCCTTAATCTTCATTTTTGTCTGGGTCGGGGTTCCAATCACGGTCATTTGTACCCAGGTTGTTGTTGCATATATATATTCTTCTGTTCCCCTATGCATTGCCGGTACATTTATTCTGAAGTCTACCTTCCTCATTCCCTCGCTATTAGCGTAGGTTATAAATGCGTATATCCAAGACTTGTAGTGACGTGCAATGGTAACAAATGTTTCATTAGTGTATAACTCAGTGGTTTCCAACTTGGGGGTCGTGGCATGTGGGTCAATTTAGGAAGTAACAAACCTCAAATAGAAATTCAAGCGGTTGAACTTATAAAAACTGTCATCACTGTGTAGGCTCCTTTTGGTTTCTCAACTGTCAGATCCTTTATGACTTGTTTTACTGCAACAGTCCCCTATTTAGGCAAGTGATGCTGCTAGCACAACTTCCAGAATATCCACTGGGACTCGTCGATTATCTTCTGAGACATCTTAGTCGCAGTCGTGTCTAACCAATTTATAATAATTAAAGGAAGCGAGTAAGCTTAACGTCAAGCTCTCGTTTGGTTTGTCGGTGATGAGGTCAGTGTTCGAATTCTGGCCGAGTGTACTGAGGGGGATTTTTCCTAAATGTTTGCCCCCATTCCTCCTCCCCCACGCAAATAAAGGCAGATTTCTTCTAAGTGGCGTCACTCTCGTGTTAGACTGGCTTTCTGATGACTGGGAGATCGGGGTTCGAATCCCGGTTGGGTTTACTGAGGGTGGTCTTCCCTAAACGGTTTCCCTCTCTCCTTCTACGCAAATGCGGGTAGATTACCTTTAAAATACTGCCCTCCTCAGCCCTACTCCATTAAGGTAAATATATATGCGTATAACCTGAACAGGAAGTAAGAAGTCAAGAGTAAAAAGAATATTAATATTATTAGTACCTTGTCTTACTACCCGTTCGGGTTGTACGCACTTACGCTAATGTGTAATGGTAGGGTGATTGTGAGATGAAATGGAGGACCTACAGTTTAACGTGGAATCCGAACCACGGTGAGGCCTGGCATTCCCACATTCACAAGATGTCTTGTCAGAGGTGAAGGAAGGGTTTGGTATCAGATAAATCTGTGCCGGGACTGAGGATTGAACTCCGGACCCCCAGCACAGAAGTCTTGACACCTTACCCCTAAGCCACCAGGTCACCCAGTAAAAAAATACTAATACTAATTAAAAACTAGGATATGAACGCTTGTATGTTATCAAACCTTAGACTTTATTTAATCAGTAGTAAGAAGTTTTACCGTCCGAGCTAAGGTGTCAGGAGTGTTAACACATTCTCACTTTGCAGACTTGCAACCTGATGAAAATAAAACCATCGCGGGCGTGAACGAACGTGATTCCAATTGCATCGCGCGCAGGTCATTCACTTCATTCTTGTTAGCTTTTCCCACATTAACTGCAAACTATATACATAATCGTTATATGCTGCGTTGCACGTCACGCGGTTAAAATATGTCCGTTTCACAAGGCGTAGCTAACTACCCGCTTCAGTGACTGCATGGTCCAAGGCGTCGCTCTCGCATAATACTAGATTGCTGCCGATTATGGGGAGATCGGGGTTCGAATCCCGGTTGGGTGTACTAAGGGTGTTTTTTTCGGCTGTTTACCGCTCTCCGTTTAAATGCGGGTTCATTTTCTCTAGATTTAACTTTTCTCATCTCTAAAATAGTAGTGATATTAGTACATTGGTGTATAACCTGAACGGGTAGTAAGACACGCTGCTGAAAAAAAAAGTGTAATTATGCCTTATATATAATTGACGCACTATGCTTACATCTCGGGACGGACCGAATGTGTTCATAGTTTGAAGGTGCCTTATCGCAACGTTTGGTGCTGCACAGGTGGTAGAAGGTGCTCTTCGCAGTCCTATTCTCATGGGAAGAACGTTATCTAACAGCCAGAAAAAAAAAACTGACCGGCTTTCACGTATTCATACGTCAAGTCATGTGATCTTTGACTGTCACACCTCATAGAAAGCATTAAAACCTATCAAATAACATAATGTACCTACCAACATCCTGCTTTGACAAGCTTACCTTTCATTATTTTACCATGGTATGTATATTATATTATATTCATAAAACTATCAAAAGTACTCGAATTGTCTGTCCACGAGGGCTACTAATTTTTAAAATGTCAAGCCTTTGCTTGGGATAGATAGCACGCAACGCTCATGATGGACAAACTCCTCCTTTTATTCATTTAGAAAAGATAGACGACGGAGAGTTTGTTTGTTTGTTTGTATTGAGAAGGGCGTGATATCTACCGCAAGCATTGGTCTGAAACTAAAACACCTTGAAACAATAATTTTAAAATTTCGATAATACTTTTTAAAAGTAACTAAAAACCGGGTTGGAAGCAATCAAAATTATTAAAATGGAAAGAGTTTGTCATGAGCATTTGCAAGATATCTACCGCACACAGAGGTCTGACATTTTTAAAATTATTGGCTTCTTTGCACAATAGCTTAGACCTCGACGCTGGAATTTTAAAATTGTGATTATAGGCCTACAAATATTTTTTTAAATTAATTAAAACCTCCTGGGCAACGCCGGGTACTTCACCTTGTAGCTTATAAAATAAAGAAGGCCATATTTGTATCCTTCAAGGTAAGACTGCTACCTATTCAGGTTTAAATGGAGTTTACACGCACCTCCTTGATCCTACTACCTTTCACCAGTTAAGTATATCTATGATCTAAAGCAATGTTTTCCAAATGGGTGTACGCATACCACCAAAGGTATGCAAAGATTTAAGAAGGTGCGCAACGTAACAGAGTTTTATTAATAACATATGTGTTGATGATAGTAAGTCTGATAAATTAATTCAGATTTTGATGAGATTTTATATGTTTTTATAATCCTTTATTTTCCTTTGCCATAGCATGACTTATCCTACCACGTGGTACAGACGTTTATTCTCTACTTGATAGAATGTGTCCTCATTTTTTTATGAAGTACACACGTGACTGGTGAAAGTTTGAAAACTGTCCAGATTCTAAAGACCAAAATAGGAATTGAATGCATTGAAATTGTTAAAAAGCACCTGAAAAACAGGGAAAAGCCTATAGCCGCTCGAATCTTATGATATTTTTGCAATATTTGTTTTAAACATAAAGTAGAAGACCATATAGCCAGTGTAAACTATTATTTGTATCTCCAATTAATGCGATTTTGCAAAGAGAACTGGCTCTCATGTTTTTAACTATTTGTGTCAAGAATTTAATAGAAAACTGTGGAAATATTTTTTTCATCAACATTTTTGCATATAAATTACTGGTGAAATACATATATTCTGGTTCTAGAAAATCTGAAAAACTAAATAAATTTCATAACAAGTGTATCAACATTATAGTCTACATTTTAAGGCCATGATTTGATATTAATTTAAAAGGTATGCCTCCGTACTTATGGATCCTCTGAAATTTATTTTTGGACAAAAACTCACAATAGTTTCGCTCTAGCTTTTGTGCATCCTAAAAGTAAATTTCTAGGTGGGATGGTGACCTGGTGGTCTAGGAGTAAGGTGTCGGAAATCTGGTCTGGGGGTCCGGGGTTCAATCCTCAGTCCCGGAACAGATTTATTTGATTACCAAACCCTTCCTTCGCCTCTGACAAGGCGTGTATTAATCACAACTTGTGAATGTGAGGAATGCCAGGCCTCCACCGTGGTTCGGATTCCACGTTAAACTGTAGGTCCTCCATTTCATCTCATAATCACCCTACCATTCACCCATTAACGTAAGTGTGTAAAACCCGAACGGGTAGTAAGACGCGGTGCTAATAATAATAATTCTAGGTGCGCTACAGTCGACGTTTGTTAAGGAATAATTGTATTTGACCCTCAAGTTACAAATGTATCATAGACAATAGTTCGTGCATAAGTTAATTGTTTTGGAGGGAGGGGGGGGGGGGTTATGAAAGAAAACAAGATCACCCGTGGTGGTTCTAGATGAAGTACACACGTGTTGTCGTAAGGGTGGATAAATCACGGGTCATTCTTGCTATATTATACTGAAATAACGAAGATAGGGAGATCGGGGTTCGTATCTTGTTCGGTGTATCTGAGGGTTTTTTCCTTTATGGTTTTCTACTCTCCCTCTACGCAAATGTGGGTACACTACTTATAAATACAAACATCCTCATCCTAACATGTTTGCGTAATTAGCATATTTTAGTGTACCCGAACGGGTAGTAAGACGCAGTGACAAAAAAAAAGTTAGTGCGAGAGAGTAAGAAACACCTAACAAAACTACCTCTTATATCAGAAGCAGCAGATTATTGGCATGACGTCGTAAACGTTTCAAATGTTCATAGAAAACTCATGAATTAATCTTGAACTCTCGCGCGGTCCCGATCCCTCACTTGTTTGAACGCCATGTAAGTTACCTGCGGCCATCCGCCATCTTGCAGCGTCTGTTGGGTGCGGCCTTGACACTTTTGACAGCGAGATAAATCGAACTGAACCACTAATACTTTGCTACAACTTGCTCTTTACGAAGCAACTACCTAACAGCAATTACAAGTGTTTTTTCTTTTGTTAAATTTGCAAGCAGTAATATTAAAGTCCCCCCTTCCCCTGTTACCTTTTGCTACGCGTCTTACTACCCGTCCGGGATATCAGCGTATTTACAATAATGGAGTAGGGAGTGAGAAGATAAAATTCAATGGAAATTATAATAATATTACTTGACGTCTTTAGCCAAAGTTGAGCCACGGTTATGCAAATGCGTGAGAACTGGTTATGTTATAGGCAGGGAAACTAAAAAAGAATGTGTCTCGATTTAGTCTCATAACTTTATTTACACTACCCAATAGGCCATCGCTTTGGGCTGAAATACTTAATAATATCTTCATAGAATGACACAATTTCAGAATATGTGTGTCTAAAAATATGATTACATTAAGTTGAGATCTTAGTAACATATTTGTAAACTATGTAATTATATATATGTATATATATTTATATTGGCTGTACACCTAGTTTTGATATATATTATCAATATAGGTACTTATAAAATAACACTAAAGATATCACAAAATGATATCAATTTTGGCCTCAAAAAATGTGTTTGGGTTTTCTGAAAGTCTCTTTCTATGAAAATTGTACTGTATCTCCGCTCCAATGGGCGGGATGACGTTACGCCAGCGGTGTCTCTAGGCTTTTTCCGCCAACGAGCACTCCTATTTTGATTGTATGTTTCAAATCGTGTAATTGTGGAACTGGACAACAACTTTGTTCTAACGGATTGCCATTTCATAATAGCACTTGCTTCAAAGAGAGAGGAGTAATGTGCTTACTCAGGTGGTGTGTGTGTGTGTGTGTGTGTGGCAAA
Organism: Timema cristinae; assembly: GCA_039000515.1. Taxonomy (NCBI): domain Eukaryota; kingdom Metazoa; phylum Arthropoda; class Insecta; order Phasmatodea; family Timematidae; genus Timema; species Timema cristinae. The sequence continues at coordinate 24,408,847 of JBCFYV010000100.1, read as the reverse complement.
CATTCTACTCAAGGTTGTGTGAGATTTCCCAACACTTTGCGCCGGGGTTGTCCACAATTGCTTCAAACTGGTATCTTTACAATTAGGGATGTGGTTTCGAAATAAAAGTATCGATACTCTACTCATTAAAAGTATCGGAAGAAAAATTATCGATATCCGTATAGTATCGAAAGAAAAGTATCGGTATCGAAATTTTAATCAGAAAAACATTTTTTCTATCAAGTAATAATTTTAACTTTTACGTAATAATAATAATAATAATAATAATTGTATTTTCATAAAATATTTAAACATTTAGAATTATAATGATTTAACCATATTATAGTATATTTAGGTCTATCGCGTTTAGGTTGTGTGTTGGAACTTGGAATGTATGATATCTAGTATTTTATGATGGATATTATAAAAAGTTTTACCATACCAGCTTTCAAAATATCTATGAAAATTTGGCTGATGGAAAGTTAATTTTAATAGTTAAATATTATTAGTAATATATTTTTTTTCAATCTATTTTGTACCCTTCTTTAACAATAGTACAAGTTTAATCCAAGCAAGAGTGAAGATAGCAAAAAAGTTGTTTCTTTCGATACTGGAGTGTGATTACTAATATCAGTAAACGTACCGATACTTTTTTCATATCCCTATTTCTAGGTGCTTTGGTATAAGCTTGGGACAGCACTTTGTTTGAACTAGATGTGTCACGTTAAGACTATATAGCTATATAGTATATAAGGTATATGAAGCTACGACAGCCTAGTAAGCCGGTATTAAAAATATATATGACTTATAAAAAACTGATCCAGGTTAGTAATTGATGTGTTATACATAATAAATATATATATATATAAACATCCATTACTAGCCTGGACCAGTTTTTTATTCAAGTCATCTATTTTTAATACCGGCTTACTAGGCCTGTCGTAGCTTCATATGCCTTATATACTAACTTAAGACTAGGACATGAACAACATCCAGTCCCCGGTCATCAATTTATCAATGGGAAAGAGTTAACTCATATTTTCATTAATGATGCATGTTCGGCTATGTCGGGAATCAAACCCGAGACCCTTAGATCAGTAGGTAGACACGTTACCGAATGTTATTATTATTTAGCACCGCGTCTTACTACCCGTTCGGGTTATACGCTTAAGTACTAATTACTCTAATGGATTAGGAATTGGGAAGGTTGAATTAAAGGAAGTGAACCCGCATTTGCGTGGAGGGAGAGTGGAAAACCATTTAGGAAAAAACCACCCCAGTTCACCCGACCGAGATTCGAACCTCGATCTCCCCGTCCTCAGCAGTCGAGTTACCGAATGAGCTAAGGTGTCTGACTATATATAAAGATGTTACCTATTTCAAAAAGTGACAATACCTGATATATGCACTTAAACACTTCCAAGGTGATTTTTTTAATCTTTTCATTAAAACTATTTTTCTGAAAGTACGCGTTTTGCAAATGGTCTAGACAAAAATAAAATTTACATTTATTATGAAAAAGTAGAGGGGTCGATGACTTTAATGGCAAAGAAAATATCTGTTTTACCTTCTACTAGTTGAGTTGGAAAAATAGATTAAACAAAGGCATACAAATTAAATATGCCAATTGCACCAATTTGCATCAACTTATGTCTGTTTTTTCGTTAACCACAAATACACTTATTTGCCTTTGATCCTCTCCTTTTTTTACTTGCATTTTTTTTCTTACAAAACTATAAAGGTGGAATACTGGCTGAAAACAGTTAAAAAAATTACATATTTCTACTTTTAAAGTTTATGCATATCTCTGGCATTATCAAATGGTGTTAATTTTTTATGACTTTAAAAATATAATTTAAAATGCCATATCTGGTTGCTAGATTATACAAAGTATGACATTTATGCTTACATAATAAAAAAATAAATAATACCACGCTTAATTTCGCCCTTAAAGTTTATCATATTAAATAATTTTTATCACTAAATTATCAAGGTGCAAAACGACATACCTGGGTGCAAAATGGTGTAAAGCAAGATGTTTACATTGGCATCAAATAAAACCAATATTTTATTTTGGAAGAAGAGCTGCATTTAACTTGGGTGACACTCCTCCTCCCACCCCCATCCCCCTCCCAATTAAAAACGGCGTAGCTTCTCTGGGGTTGGGTGTGTATAACGCAATACTCGCTTGTAAAATATGTGCAAAACGGTGGTATAGCTACATTTTAAATTTTAGGGGTTGGGAGGGAACCAACTTAAGTGAACTTGATTCGCCTTAGGAAGAATCTTGACCAACACTTTTTTTTAAAAAACTACAGTAGGCTTACATTTTATTGGACGTATTCCTACACTAAGCCATGATTTCTGTAGCTATCACTTTTGATCCTATCTTATTTTACTAAATCTTACTCGACATATAATTCCTAATTTCTCAAAAAGGTTATTTCAAGGCAACCTTTCTTTGAAATTAATTCTAGTGCTACGCGTCCCATGGCAGTTTGGGTTAGATCCCAGCTTTTGTATCATATTTTATCAATAATTACTCAAACTAGTCGGTGACCTGGTGGTCTAGGGGTAAGGTGTCAGACTTCTATGCTGGCGGCCGGGGTTCAATCTCGGTCCCGGCACAGATTTATCTGATTACCAAACCCTTCCTTCACCTCTGACATTACATCTTGTGAATGTGGGGAATGCCAGGCCTCCACCGTGGTTCGGATTCCACGTTAAACTGTAGGTCCTCCATTTCATCTCACAATCACCCTACCATTACATATTAGCGTAAGTGCGTATAACCCGAATGGGTAGTAAGACGCGGTGCTAATAATAATAATAATACTCAAACTAAAAAAAAACTTAAGTGAAAATGAACAGACTACATCCTTAATTTTCTTCATCTATCATAGCTTACTCTCAATCGGACAGTTATTTGATATGGCCACATACCGGCAAAGAATTAAGACGTGAGACATGAGTTTTTATTTCCCCGCAGTAAGATAGATTTATTGTCTTGTATATGGCATGAATAGGGTGTGATACTCTCTGCAAAATCTGGGAAACTCGTTGAATTTAGAGTAACATGAAACAAAGTCTAATAGAAATGTAAGATATTCTTGAATTTTTTTCAAAATACAAAGTTATTACTTATTAGTGAGAGAAAATAACAAAGTAATTTTATATGCTGTAAAAAGGTTGGTTTTTTCTGGAGCACTGATATCGCCAGAGAATTTTAAAACTTGAATGGTTCAACTCTAAATCTTGTGAAGTTGCGAGAAGTGAATCCAATGCGAAAATATTAATTTGGAACCTTCTTTCCTGACTCGAAATGAAAGCCATGGAAGGATTTTGATAAGAAGGAAACTACACACTTTTTTTTTCTCGCATTCACACATTTATAAAACTTGATTGTGTTTGATTTTTAAATAGTGATTATATTTATTAAAAGAGACAGCTTCAGGTGGTCACATGACTTAGCGTAATGATGGTTTTACTAAAAAAAAAATTTTAAATGGCCAAAAAGTTTTGTTCCTGTCTAAATAAGATTTATAATAGAGCCTTCTCGTGCTTGTAGCACTGATGAACACATACCACACGCACATGCACGTATGTGATCTTCCCCCTTTTCCTCAGGTGCCAGGACGTGTCTGCCTGTAGCGCAGCTGCGGTTCCGCTCGCTAGCTAGCTCTATAGTTGAATCGGGTGATAGCTGTGAAGTGAAACGCGACCGAAGTAGAGGTTGCCTTATCTAAATCGGATCGATACCTTTGCCTTACTACCTGCACACCTCACTCACCTCTTGTAGACTGGCGTAATTGTACCGTGTGTGTTGCGTCGCACTCGCTTGTCCTGGTTGACGGTCTCTAATAGGTATAGTTGAAACAATTAAGAAATAAACGTAGGGTATTCAACAGTTACAAAATATCCGGAGTGGCCACAGTTTTTTTAATCACTGCGTCTTACTACCCGTTTGGTTTATACACTTATGTACTAATAAAGCTAACAGTTTTAGGGATGTATTAATCACAACTTGTGAAAGTGTGGAATGCCAGGCCTCCACCGTGGTTCGGATTCCACGTTAAACTGTAGGTCCTCCATTTCATCTCACAGTAACCTACCATTACACATTAGCGTAAGTGCGTATAACCCGAACGGGTAGTAAGACGTGGTGCTAATAATAATAATAGTTTTATGGATTAAGAAGGTTGTACTTAGAACAAGTGTACCCGCATTTACGTGGAGGGAGAGTTGAAAACCATTTAGGAAAACTACACTCAGTACACCCGACCGAGATTCGAACCTCAATCCCCCCCTCCCTCCTTGGCGATTTAGTTTACTACGAGAGTAGGGCGTTAGACCACGTGGGTGTGGTGGCCTCATTAAGGAAAATATACAAAACCTGGAAATGTTGTGGAGTTTATAACTGTCGGAAATATCAGAGAAACCAGCTTCTGTGTCCAAATGGTATACGGTGGTGTGTTTCAAAATATTCTCCGTGTAATTTCAGAGGTGTTTGGAGGTATTTCGTTTGCAAAATATGAGGGATACAATTTTTTTCAGATTGGTCCCCCTTGGATGATAGTTTCAATGGAAATTAATGTTGCCAACTGGGTGAGTTGTCAGTTTGCCCCCCCCCCTGCACACTAACACCCCTCTCTGTGCGCACTAGCTAAATTAGGGCATTCGAAGATAAGCGCTTCTCAGTCGCTTTATAGTGTTACTACCGAGCCAACGTGCACTAATTGTATTTCATTGCCTTACTTTGTAAAATGCCTGTAAAAGTTGTTGGCCGAAAAATAAAATGCAGCGATGAGTATTATTGTTTATTTTATGACTTATCTGAAGACGTAGTGCAAGAACCAGAGCTTAACACTTCTATGGCAATTAAAAGCGCTTCTCAGAGGTCAGCTGAACTTATCTATGAATTTAAAAGAGATATGTTTTTTGTGAAATGAAAAAGCTGGAGTATTTAACTCTTTGGCATGCGATTTGGCATTAGAACAATCTCAAAGGCGCTCTTCAGGTGTGATGGGGCGTTTGATTGGAATAACTCAAAATGAGGACGCTATACAAAGGTGGCTGCTTCTGTATCCTTTTAAAAATGTGATCCATCAAGCTTTATTGATGTTTCTTGATTATGAGCTGGATACTAATAGTGATACCGATTCTTCATTTCACAAAGAGTGCAACCAGACGATAATTAATAAAGATGAAGAAAATATCCGGTGCCTAATTGCTCTTTTGGCTCTGAATAATCCATTTGCAAACAATCTTGAACAAAATGGGCTTGTAAATATCTATAGTCGTTCAGTTGTTGAGACAAGCGTAGCACAATGTTTAATTTCAGTAAAACATAATGTAGAACACGCGATAAGCCCATTTAAAAAAAAACTTATTTGAACCAATGAGAAAGGAGTTTCTTAATCTTAAATTACACACCTAAATCGAAGCAAGACAGCAAAGTTAATAAAACACTAGATGACTATAAAGAAATTGTTGAAGTGCAGAAGTTAGTTATGTTAGCAGGTCTGCGTGGATTGGATTTTCCTAGCTTAACATCCATGAATTAATAGGATTTCCAAAATATTTTTTTTAACGAAAGTGGTTTTTATTATAAAAGTCAGAAATATAGTTTGGTGAACGAAATAGAAACTAACCATTCTTATAAATCAGATTTAAAACTAGAAGGTATTATAAATGCTCAACATAACAACAAGGCTTGTATTATTGGTGGAATGACACTTGTTTACTCCATTCAGTTAAAAAAAAGAAGTTCCAATCTTTTGGGCAGTTTGCTGAAGTGTTTTTAAAACAAGCGAGATCTTTTCTTTCAAATGCCTCTGTATTAAGAGTAGACGTGGTATTCGATAGATATGATGACATATTCATTAAATTTGTTGTAAATGAATCGCGGTTCAAGTAAAGTCATTATGTCGGGGTATTCTACAAATGTGCCAGATAACTGTAAAATCTTTTTCGCAAATATCTAAAATCAGCTAAGCCATGTTAAATTTTGCTGCAACTATGTTCAAACAAATATTGAGATTGAAGACCATAAAGAACTGTATATATGTGGCGGGTTTTACGGCTCTGAAGTGTTATAAACTACAGAATTCTGTTTTTAACGAATTTTTGCATTTAAAATCAAATCAGCTAGGAGTAGATTCTAGACTTAGTTCTACTTCCATATATTTAATGCATCTCGATAGCTTAAGCAATCATAAATAACTGTGCAAAGTCCAGATACTGATGTATTTGTAGTTGGGAGTTCATTTTTGGCTAAAGCTTCAAGAGGCTTACAACTGCAATGTTTTATGGTTTCATTCAGGTCCAGTGAAAAAATAGTCCGATGTTAGGATGTCATCCGGTTCCACAATCACTTGGAAAAGAAGTTGGTATAAACCTGCTGGCATTACATGTCCTGACCGGTTGTGATACAACTAGTCGCCAAAGTTTTTAAAAGAAATTCCTTGAATCTTGCTCATTTACCGTTTATCCATTCAGCACTTTCTTTACTAGGAAACGGAAATGTTATTACTCCAGAAAAGTTTAATCGGTTGGGAAAAGTATGTTCATATATTATAAGCAAACAAAGCATTTAAGCAGATGAGGTTCGGTACAGATCAATTACTCAAGCGATTGGCTTTAGCGTGAACTTTTCACGAGTACTTTGAACTTCTGATGCATTATATTTGCACTGTCTGAGAGCTTCTATGCAAACTTATATTTGGGAAAATGCATTTTTTGATTTATTTGAACCCTTAAATTTTGAAGAGTTTGGATACGAGCTTAATTAAATATATTCTGTATCCCAAGCTCATGACTAAAGAACAGATCCAGCTGATATAAACCGTGTAAATGTAAAACTTCATGTAGTACAAAATCGTGCAATTGCAGAAAATGTGAAACATTGTATATAAGCTTATGTAAATGTTCAGAGGAAAACTGTATAAACTTTGAAGCTGGATAGATCCATTTTGATTTTTTCCCCAGTTACTACTTTCAGAACTGTACAGATAATTGTTTTATTACTTAAACCTAATTTATATTATGATGTTAGCCATAAAAGTACATTTTTATAAGACATGTGAGCACTTATTTTTACTAAAACACTTGAACAAAGTTCGTTCTTAAGTCACGGCTCTAGCGCCATATGGTCTGTACCGTAAAAAATTTTTCGGCCAAAAAATCGCCTGGCAACATTTATTTTCTTAAAGCCAATGGCCTTCTTAACACATCCCAAAAAACAAAGTGCGTCCCTCATATTTTGCAAACGAAACCCCTCCTAGCTCCTGGTCTAGAACCCATAAGCTCTGCCATAGTTGTTATCTCTAGCTCCGTGAGGCATTTTTTCTTTATTTGTTTTTCACATTATAAAATATCATCGGTAATAATTAGGATGCTCCATTTTCTCAAGCCTGAATGAAGGACATTTGCTAAAGGCACAACCAGAACATGTCATGTTTTCCGTTTGTTTAATACATTTAACTCTCGTTATTGACTGTTAATCGTCCATTATAATAGTGTATAAACATTTGTATAAAGACGCCTTGTTTTGTTTTGTGCAATATATATATTGTTTGTTTGTTTGTTTGAAATCATCCAGAGAAAACGCAAAACATTGTTCCCGGCTGTCTGTTCAACAAACTTTATCAACTCTTTCTACTGAAGTGTTTAAGGTGCTAACTGCTCTCCCTTCGTACATCTTTGAAGAGGATTTTTGGAGATGCTAGGAATCAAAACAAAATTTCGAAACAAACTGCAACTGTCGGACTCGTTGCGCTTGGAATTGATTCGCATCTGCGTTATAAGAATTGGGATGTGGTTCTAAACATTTTGGGAGGTACTTGTTTCAGACTCACATTATACTGAATTGTCGGTGATGGGGAGATCGGGTGCTCAAATCCCGGGCAGCCATATTGAGGGTATTTTTTTTTTTCCTAAAAGGTTTTTTCTCTCCTCCCTTCAAACAATTTGGATTTATTTCCTCTTATTCTTCCGACCTCGTTCCTACCAGTGATCTTTCTATCTCTATATTAATAAAATGAAGAAATTTTCATGAGCATTGCGCGATATTTATCTCACGCAAAGGGCTGGAATTTTAAAATTAGTTGTTTCTGTTCACGAACATGTGTACCTTGAAGTTGGAATTTTAATATTTAGATCTGATTTTTTTTAAATCAATTAAAAACTGGTTCGGAAGAAACAAAATGAAGATTTTTTTTCTGTCTGTTTAAAACAAATAAAAGCATTTCCAGGGGTAACCACTTAATCAGTTGCGTTGTTACCACGAGAAGCGCCGGTTACTTCTGATAGTTGTAAATATGCGGATAGTCTTTACGGATAGACAAGCGTGGTACACAGCAACAAAAAATTATAGAAAATCTTGTATTGAAACAATGATTACAGTTATCAAACGTTACAAAGTCATATTGTTAACCGATTATCTAGATAGCATTACCCGCCTAGGTGGCGTAGTTAGCTAACGCGCTAGTTCCGTGTTGAGTTAGACTACCGAGGACGGGGAGATCGAGGTTCGAATCTCGTTCAGGTGAACTGGGGTGGTTTTCCCTGAATTGTTTTCCATGTTTCCTCCACGCAAATGCGGCTTCACTTCCTCTGAATTCAACCTTCCCAACACCTAACTCATTAGCGTAATTAGTACTTTAGCGTATAACCCGAACGGGTAGTAAGATGCGGTAATAAATAAATAGATAGTATTTTGTAGTTCTATTGTTTTATTTCTCACTGCTATGTCGCTAAGTCCTTGAACTACTAAACTCCATCTATGGAGGACAAGTCTTTTTATTTGCCAAGCTAAATTCAACACATGTTTTGAGGTTTTTAATATAGGCCTATCTTTGTATTTCCAATAAATACTTTTTTAAGTCGCTTATAACTTGGGACGCCACCAGTGTGTCATGTGACTAGAGAATTTCAAAGACTCTTGGATGAAAAACAGCCAATTTAAATAAGTGTAATTTGGGAGAATTCGTTAGTGAATTTCAAGGTATGATCAGTTTTTATTAATAAAATATGGTAATATATCTATATTCTTGTTAAAGGGATGAATATAATTATTAAATTATCAAAGTGTATTTAATATTACTTATTTACGCATTTATAAGAGACTCGGTACTATTTGGTGGTTAAAATTCCGCGACTAAGGGTTCGACCAGACTGATAAGCGTGCGAGGAAGCGAGCGCGTGATTAGCAGATAGCTCTCGAAAGTTGTTGACGAAAGGCAAAGGTTCGAATCTTGACTCAGGGAACCGAGGGTGGTTTTTAACAAGTGATTTATTATTGTGGTTTCCCATCCTCTATCCGCGCTAATCATGATTCTTATTTGCAAATTCCTGCCTTAATTATAATATTGGAAGTATTTTAGCACATCACTTATATACTGTATGTATGGTTTATGGTCTTACCAATTAAATTAGGCCGTTAGTAGCAAGTGTGCTAAGCCTATCGATAATTACAAAAAACTCAAATATTCTTTCAAAATGAGAAGTTTTCCTAACACTCAATGAACCCACATACAATATTGCCTAGCGCCTGTAAACTAGACTGTTCCGGCTCGAGTGCGCGCGCTTGGAAAACCAGGACTAGTTATATCTTTCAAGCGTCGCTCGCTCGAGTCTGGCCACCTCTCATTACAACCAATGTGTTTTATTTTACTTTTTAGTCGTTCGCCCAGTCTGGCCGTACCGTAAGCATCGAGAATCGGTTATTTTGAGTTGTTGTCCACGACATCGAGAATCGGAATTATTTAGCTGTCGACACTGCGTTTATTGCTTCGTTGAAACTATTTTTTAAACATGTGTAAGCAGATCTGTTTTTTCTTTCTTTTTTTCCCCTTCATATATTGAATCTGTATGTGACCTACACTCTGTTTTTTTAACCCCGAAAGGTAATAAGCTAACCTTTATGGGTTTACACCATGGTGTGGCTTATCAGATAGGGGCATAGTGTAATTATTCTTCAAGTCAAAACTGTCGCCGTTAAAAGTAAACGGCGTGGTCATGCAAGGAATATGCTGTTAATGTTTACACAAGTATTTTTTTTAAAAAGAACTCTGTAGTAGTTATTCTCCGAGGCTTTATGTTTTGGACTGGGCGTGTTCGAGTGCCAGACCGTCGTCTTCTTGAACCGTGGCCAACTCGGTCATTCACTGAGCCAGCTAGATCACAATTCATCACTCACCGAGTCAAGGTCATGCGCTAATACAGACCTAATATATTATTATTAATAGCACCGCGTCTTACTACCCGTGCGGGCTATACGCACTTACGTTAATGTGTAAAGGTAGAGTGATTGTGAGATGAAATGGAGGACCTACAGTTTAACGCGGGATCCGAACCATGGTGGAGGCCTGGCATTCCACACATTTACAAGTTGTGATTAATACACGTCTTGTCAGAGGTGAAGGAAGGGTTTGGCAATCAAATCTGTGGCGGAACCGAGGATTGAGCCTCGGACCACCAGCACAGAAGTCTGACACCTTACCCCCTAAACCACCAGGTCACTCCCTAATATACTAAAACATGGAAATGTCAGGTAATTGAATACAAAAACGGGAAAATCGGGGCGTTATAATACTAGCCTATAGAAAATAGTCACTTCGTAATTAGACACAAAACAAGTAAACGATTTTGATTCTTGCGTGTTAAGGGGGCCGCCTCAGTAAGCGAGAAATTCCGGGCAGACGTTTAACTCTAACGCAATATTTAATTGTACGATAGGTTTTTTCAAAATATGGTTCACGTCAAAATAAAGTCGAAAGATTCCAACAGGGTTACTTTTACTTAACTGTATAGTTTGGGTTTTATTATGTAAAAAAGTGTGAAAATGTGATATGCTTATAAAATGTCGTTGAGAATAAGCTATTTAATCATCTATGGATTTGTGAAACGACTTGATGAACGAGGGCTCTAGATTTAGCAATGTTAAGATAGGTATATTTATGAATTAGCAGCAAGCTTTTCTCTTTACCTTGTGATCTAAATTTTATGGTTTTATTTTCCCTCTTATTAACACGAGAAAGGGTGGTTATAGGTGAGGGGATAATGAGAGTATAAGCTTAGACAGAATAAAGTAGTTTCCGAAAAAGGCACACACCATTGTATTTTAAGCTGTGTGGCTCGACAGTGATTGATACTTTCTCGCTGACCGAGCCGGCCATATTTTATGGAAATTCTGGAAAAGTAGGGGAATTTTATAAAAATAATGCTTATAGTAACCCTGTGAAATACTAATCAATCACGGTATCTAATTGAATGATTTTAATTATTTAACGACCCGTATTGGTGGGCGCGCGGAATATATGTCAAGCTCATCTAGCTTGCTTTGCCGGTGAAGGGAATTTGTGGCTCATATCTTGGTCGGGTGTACTGAAGATGGTTTTTACCTTAAAAAAAACAATTATTTCTCATTCTATATCCACACAAATATCAGTGCATATTTTCAAGATTTTATTTTTCTTGTCCTGATGCTATTAGCATAGCTAAAATGCAAATAGCCCCGACGAGTATTAAAAAGTGGTAAAAAATAATCAACTTTGTTGTCTTAGATGCTTAGGTATCCGTTTGGGCAACCTTTACTCAAACTCAAAGGCCGGTCGGGGAAGGTTTATTTTATAAGTGCACCACTATTCGACTGAATAAAAACGCACCAAACTCACCTAGCCAGGATTGGAAAACATGAACCCCTTTTAAATACGCTGATTATAAAAGCACCTGACTTACAAACAAACATAATCTAGCAGTAACTATTATGGCTTTGGTCCGTGTGCGATTCTGACCGAGGAATTTATCAGCAGTAAATAGCAGTTCTCACTTCGCCATAATCAGGAATTCTCATGTGATAATTACCCGACTTGAAAACAAACCTAGGTAAGTATTGTAAAAAAAAAAATTACTGTCAATCATTTTTCTTGGAGTTCGATTTTTAACTATAGGTTATTTAAGCGCATGAGCTACTATATGACTTGACCTAAGACTAATCATAAACATTCAGCCGATTATCGAACTGAGGCAGGGAGACCAAATTACTCACTCAAATGCTTTAACGTTGTGGAATGAAACATTTTGTCTTACACGAACAAGTTTGTGCAGTTTGACTTGTGACGTCATGCTCAATTTAAATAGCCGGCTGTAACCGAAACAGGTCTTGGATGTATGTATTATTAATTAATACGACCACTTATGTTGCGCAAGAATGTATTAGAATAATATAGTAATTAATTTGATAATATTATGTTAATTGATGAAAAAATGCGTTTAAATTGAAAGGGGTATCTATTGAGATTTCTAGGCGGGTATATCTGGGCTACCACGCGCCTGGAAATCCGGAAAATCAAAGGGAATTGTTTGTGTCTAGAAAAAACCTGGGAAAACACAGGAAATTTCACTTAAAACAAACAACTAAAGAAATGTCAGAATATTTGGGATATTTAGCTGCTAGCTTTAAATGACTTCACCTGCATGAACTAAAAAACTAAACACGCTGACTCGAATAGCCTACGTGGATCCACCTCACGTTTTCGTTTTTTAAATCTATAAATAAAATGTTGTGCAACATCTGTATATATTTCCACTCCTATGGAGTGTCCCGAATGGACTTAGTTTCATATTGAGATCTATTTTTAACATTTTATTACAAATTTTACTATTTAAATATGCTATTTTATTTATATTCTTATTCCGGCAGGTGAGTTATTTATGTTGTCTCTGTCTCTCTCTCCCTTATGGGTATTTTAAGATGTTTTTAATGTCGTTTAAGGCCCTAGTGACCTCACTGGGTCGACCGGCCTATAAACTTCAATAGTAACAACTTCATACATTCCCCCATCGAGGTCAAATCATCATGTTCGGTACACCAATGATATAGTTAACACGAGTCACTTTTATGAAAAGTGATGAATAATTTTATTGAGTTTGATTCACATTTTCGACAAATATATAAAGAGCAGAATCTGTTTGAGTGTCGTAGCAATTCACATGCTGGCAGAAAGGTGTGTTGGCTTATGATGCATCTCAACCCCAGTTAGAATCAACTGCAAATAGACATATTTTAGTTTCTAGTGAAGAAAATTAATGTAACGATTGATGTTTTCATATTATTGTGTTGTGCCGGGAAACAATTCATAACAGAACAAGAACCAAACACACACACACACCTATCATTTACAGTTTTTTTTAAACCCCCTTGCAACCGTAAACGCAGCTTTCTGCTTGTATATAGTTTTGTAGGTACATGCACAATGATTAAGTACGTTGATTTAGGAATTTGATTGGTTCTCCTAAGTAGATTTTAATTGAGAAGCGCGTACAAAGCTGAGAATATTTCTACTATTACAGAGCAACCAACGAAATTCGCGCTGCTGTCTTGTGATTGGTTTAAACCTCCTAGTCACATGATCACAGTTACAGTAGTTTCACACCTTGCGGTTTTCAGTGGCGTATGCAACGATATGCGTGTGTTCTCACTATACGGTAAAACCCAATGTGGTAAAGAAAACAATCGTTTATTTTGCTGCCGTGTGTTATCATTGAAAACTGTATATGGCGTACGGTAAAAAAAAACGAAACGGTGGTAGTGGCTATAGTATCTAAACGAAATAATTCACACAGCTCGGTTTTTTATAAAATACGCGCCGCGCGCCGTAGGGGGTAGGTTGGGCAGTCGCTGCGCTTGCTTAGACGTGTTTTGACGTATTTTCGCAATTGATAAAATTAATGTAGAATTACTCATAACACTCATTAAAGAAAGACCCGTTATATGCGATAAAACATTAGAAATATATAAAAACAAAGTCTTACGTGAAACGGCATGGAGGGAGATTTGTGATATCGAAAGAAAATTTCGAAAAAATTGATAAAAACCAAATACAAGAATTTGGTAAGTTTTATAATTGATTTATTACACCGTTTTACTTTATTAATTAGTCAAACCAATAGCTTCATTTTGTCACAGAACTGATCCATATTCAGACACAAAATAATCGGCAACATATTTCTATTTGTATTAGCTGTAATTCCTCCACGTCTTCGTTGTCCCCCTGGCATGTTTTGAAAGCACACACTTTCATTCTGATCACTAAGATTTTCGAAAATCAGTCCATCTTTTTCTATAATGAAGTTATGTAAAACAGTGCATGCTTTAATCATCTGAACCACCTTGTCATAATTTATGTCCAAGGGCCTATGAAAAATTCTCTATTTGATAGCGTGGATTGTTGAGATGCCGACTCTGAATGAATAATGTAAATCTTTATATGAACATCCAGAAGCCATGTATCTGAAAAAAATCTAATTATTTCGCTGGTAAATTAATTCTGAAAAAATGGACACAGATTCGAGACAGCTGTATTAAAGATCGTAAAAAGAGGAAAGTTTAAGTCTTTTACCCATTACTTCAATCCTTCAATTTCAAGCGGGTGTCATTAACCTATTACAAGCACTAAGAGACAGAGACAAACTAATTATTAGCAAAATCCAGGATATACTACAGCACATTAATCAAAATACAGGATACTCGTCAATCTCACTGGATAGTTAGTTCTTCACTCCATTCAACACCAGATCTACATTCGCCAGCTTCCGATTTGAATAATACGGAAGAAATATTGGATTTTTCTAATTTTTGAGCTACCTACATATTTAATTTCGATCAAAATATTGTATGATTATATTATGTGATTATTATGTTTGCCAATAAATATAAAATAGTAAAAAGTTATGACTATAGATTCTTTCCTAGTGGAACAGTTAATTAATTTTATTTATTTGACTACCCTTAAAAACATAAACTACAGAGATGGCAACATGTACATATACTCAATTAACTGAGCTTCTGCCTAAAAACCTTTATTATAGAGAGACTGGCCAATTTACTTACCTAATGCATATTGCCAATTTCTCTTCCGGACTAATACTGTTTCTCATAAACGTTTCTTGTTTTTTTTTTCAAATCTCCTTCCAATCTTCCTAGAAGTTCGTTAAACCCTGACATCGACATGCGAAAATAATTTTAGAATTTTGTTTCATCACTTCTCAATTCTAACATGTGTCCAAAAGTGACCCATAGTTAAACGCCGTGATACAATAGGATGCTCCCAAAATCTTCTATGATTTTGTTTATTTTTTCTTAACCTATTATACCAGTAAATAACCAAGGTCGCAACATCGTCGTCCATCTTTCACGAAACTGCAGCAAACTGAACACAAAACGTATGCTGCCCCAAAACGGCTATACCGTATGAGAAAACCGAATCGAATAAATCGTGATAGTGTGAAATTAGCCTGACAACTTACGCTCCCGACGACAGAAAGATCGGGGTTCGAATTTCGGTCCGGTGTACTGAATGTGGTTTTCCCTAAAGATTTTTTCACGCAAATATGCTATAGTTTCTCTAAATTAAACCTTTATCATCCTTAACCCATTAGTATTCACGAAAGTGATTTTGTTTATACTATGACATACTTTTGTGCTTAGGAAGATATTTGGTCCATGAAGGGATGAGACTGCTGGAGAGTGGAGGAGGTTACACAATGTTGGGTTACATAACCTGTACTCATCACAAGACAATGTTAGGATAATGGAGTCTCGTAGATTACGGTAGGCAGGACATTAAAAGCCATTGGGAGAATCTAAGACTATGCTCAGGGTATTGACTGTACCTAACGGGAAGAAAGAGACTCATGGAAGACCTAAAGTCTGTTCAGCGTAGGAATTGTTTTTAAAAAGCCTTTTTCCCTACCAGAAATCTATTATATAGTAGGATATTGGTAGGAAAAAAAACCTTTCAGAGAGTAATTCCTACCGTGAATGAAGTATAGACCAAGATGGGAGGATAACATTAGAATGGGCCTGAAAGAGAGAGGGTGTAATGAGGTGGACTGGGTAGAACTAGCTCAAGATAGAGATAGGTTGTAATGAGGTGGACTGGGTAGAACTAGCTCAAGATAGAGATAGGGTGTAATGAGGTGGACTGAGTAGAACTAGCTCAAGATAGGGATAGGGTGTAATGAGGTGGACTGGGTAGAACTAGCTCAAGATAGGAATAGGGTGTAATGAGGTAGACTGAGTAGAACTAGCTAAAGATAGGGATATGGTGTAATGAGGTGGACTGAGTAGAACTAGCTCAAGATAGAGATAGGGTGTAATGAGGTGGACTGGGTAGAACTAGCTCAAGATAGGAATAGGGTGTAATGAGGTGGACTGGATATAACTAGCTAAAGATAGGGATAGGGTGTAATGAAGTGGACTGGGTAGAACTAGCTCAAGATAGAGATAGGTTGTAATGAGGTGGACTGGGTAGAACTAGCTCAAGATAGAGATAGGGTGTAATGAGGTGGACTGAGTAGAACTAGCTCAAGATAGGAATAGGGTGTAATGAAGTGGACTGGGTAGAACTATCTCAAGATAGGGATAGGGTGTAATGAAGTGGACTGGGTAGAACTAGCTCAAGATAGAGATAGGGTGTAATGAGGTGGACTGGGTAGAACTAGCTCAAGATAGGAATAGGGTGTAATGAGGTGGACTGGATATAACTAGCTAAAGATATGGATAGGGTGTAATGAAGTGGACTGGGTAGAACTAGCTCAAGATAGAGATAGGGTGTAATGAGGTGGACTGGGTAGAACTAGCTCAAGATAGGAATAGGGTGTAATGAGGTAGACTGAGTAGAACTAGCTAAAGATAGGGATATGGTGTAATGAGGTGGACTGAGTAGAACTAGCTCAAGATAGGGATAGGGTGTAATGAAGTGGACTGGGTAGAACTAGCTCAAGATAGAGATAGGGTGTAATGAGGTGGACTGGGTAGAACTAGCTCAAGATAGGAATAGGGTGTAATGAGGTGGACTGGATATAACTAGCTAAAGATAGGGATAGGGTGTAATGAAGTGGACTGGGTACAACTAGCTCAAGATAGAGATAGGTTGTAATGAGGTGGACTGGGTAGAACTAGCTAAAGATAGAGATAGGGTGTAATGAGGTAGACTGAGTAGAACTAGCTAAAGATAGAGATAGGGTGTAATGAGGTGGTTTAGATATAATTAACTCGGGATATGATGCGTACTTTTGTAATTGCTCCAATGAACTTTCGAGAATCTAACGCCATAGAGAATGTCCTACTTTTAAACATCAATTAATCGTTTATTTGTAAGTATACACTGGTGGTTATCAACAGTGAAACCTGGTCATCCCCCGACCCATTCTATTCGTTGTTCGGTCGGTGTAGAAGCGAACTGCCTGCCTGACAAGCCGAGGTAAACCGGTTTGCTTCACTTCCTTTAGAAAGAGGCAACTGAACTTCACTCGGACTGGGCCACTGGAACATTCTTGGTTACTAATACCTATAATGCAGTGGCGGACCATAGAGGATATGAAAGAGTGAAGAGGACAAGATTGCAACAAGTACAATACTTTGTACCGTGAAATGTACATAAGAAACAAAGTCGAATAAAAATCCCGCCTTTTACTACTTGAAAAACAAGTACATTTTTATAATTTCCGTCTTCATTAAAGGGACAGGTGAGTAGGTATGTAGATAGGTAAATAGTACAGGGTGGGATGAAAGTCACTACCCTTTCCAAAGGAAATTAAAATTGCACTAAGATGATATTGTTTTTGCTATTGGTATACAGGGAATCGGAGAATTGTTCTTGAAGGGCAGCTAAATCAACCTGGTGCTACTGTTTGTGGTAGTAGGATTTCCGGGTCCTTGGGTTTTTGATGGTACAGTCACTGCAAAAAAAAGGTACTTGGAAATGTTGACTACATACGTAGTTACAAGTTCAGATAATCATGTAGCTTCTATAAATTATTAGTTCTCTGTTCTTTTTTCCAAATAAGCTTAGCAATGTGTAGAGACTTTGGCCCACCCTGTATATGAAGCTGGGTACATGCATCGAACGTTTATCAAGTGGTCCGCTATTAGTAAAACGTTTTAGAAACACTGGGTATGGACTTGTTCTATTACCTAGAAACTGTGACTGAAGCTGGGTGTTGTTGGCCTATGCTACGCATCGTAAGGGGGTACAACCATGTGTTTAGAAAGTATACGTTGATTACCACAATAAATCGTGTGTGAAATAAGTATTATATTGGTGGGAACCCTGAAACGGAGGATTTGATGCCGGTCTTAAGATTTATCCTAATATTCTGATCACACTTTAGCATATAATAGGAGTTTGACCTGCATTGAGCATGAATCCATAGATAAAATAGTATATGCCTACGGATTTTATACCTGCAACTCTCTTTTACCGTTGGGGTCTCCATCCCCAAACTCCCGGTGAGTTTCCTTTGCAAGTGGATGTAAGCTAATGTAATTCCAGAGCCGTTTTTTAGATAGGTCTCACAGTTTAGCCACAAGAGACCTCCAAAGAAAGGTCCGCACCTACTTTAAAGTTGCACTAACATTTTCAATTTTTATCAGGGGTTAAACATTAATATTTTTAACGTTTTTATTTTTCCCGTTGGTTAAAGGCTAGAAGTTATAAGTTTGCCAAATTTCAAGTTTCTAGCTCATCTGGAAGTGGGTAAACATTAATGTCAGTGAGTGAGTCAGCCATGTGGCTTTATAGTAGTACAAACCCGCCTCGGTGGCGTAGTTGGCTAACGCGCTTGTCGTGTTGAGTTCGACTGCTTAGGACGGGGAGATCGAGGTTCGAATCTCGGTCGGGTGAACTGGGAGTGGTTTTTCCTAAATGGTTTTCCACTCTCCCTCCACGCAAACGTGGGTTCACTTCCTCTAATTCAACCTTCCCAATTCCTAATCCATTAGCGTAATTAGTACTTAAAGCGTATAACCCGAACGGGTAGTAAGACGCGGTGCTAAACATTATTATTATTTATAGTAGTATAATGAGTTGCTATAATTCTTACGGTAAAATACTGCCTTTATAAATTTCGGACTGGCCAAGAGTTTTTATAATTATTGAGTTAAGTCGTGTATGTGTGTGTAGATTTCAGACTTGTAAAGGGTTGCGATAGTTTTAGGTGAAATCCTTTTTCTAAGATTTCAGACCTCTTATGTGAAATATCATATTGTTCGAATTTAATTTCAGCGTCGTTCATAGATTTTTCAGTCAAGTAGTTCAATTGGCGTGTCAAAGAAAATAGTTTACTACTGGCTCATCTTCCGTCAAATCACTTAATGCTATGTGCTCTGATATTTCAAATTTTATTTATATATTTTTTTCTCTTTAGGTATATAGAAGTTTAATCTAAATATGATTTTCATATTTTTAGTGCATAAATAGCACTAAGTCATCATTTTGTAGAAAAACATATACTTTGGCATCTGGATGACTATTGACTATTACCACTTTGCAATAAGTTAGCAACCCTCTTTGGTGGCTGCGTGTTCTAACGCATTGGTTCTTACTTAACCTTTTATTACTCGTGGTCCTCTAAATATCCAAACATATTTTCGCGGCCCCCTAGTTTTTACTAACATATTAATAATCACTAAGATTTGTTCTAAAATAGTGACTTTATTTACTGAGTATAGTAACAAAAAATTTAAAAAAATACATTAACTCACCTAAATGTATTTAATGGGACCTCTGCTGTTGAACACTTTCCACTAATTTGTATATTCTTGTTTTAATGACATTACTTAATGCTATTCGCATACAAGAGTTCAATTTGAGTTGATTTCGCTGCTTAGTTTTAATATTTACTATCGTGAGAAATCCCTTTTCACATAAACAAGTGTAAACAAAGGGCAGCAAATTTTAAATGGTGATGGTAAATTTTAATTTACTTTTAATTGAAGCTATAAAAAATCAGCCTATTAATAGTTAATACATGAATCTTCTTTTTATAAAAAAAAACCCCATCCTAATCTCCATTTAATCAAATGAGCGAAGTCCTTGGATCCATGTCTCAACACACTCAATTATTATGTTTCTATTTGATTGGTCGTGAGGGGGAGGTCACTCAAGCTTTTTTTCCTTATTAAGGCTTCTCCACTTCTTCCTCGTTTAGCTCCTCAGCATCTTCATTGCTGCCTGAAGTCCCAGCGGCTTGCGATGCGCCCTCCCTCAGTTTTACCCGTCTTCTGTCTTACGTAAGTATTGTTCTGACCTTCCTCCCGCCCTAAGGCGCTTACATAATACTTGAACAACCCCTTTATCCGGAAAATTGAGAGTCTATTGTGCTTACAGATCATCGAATTCTTTCTTTCAAAACGTAAATGTTAAAGATAGTTGACTTCAGTAATAAGCAAATAACATTTTTCATTATTTTTTCAAGGCCACCCCCCCCCCCCCCCACCCCCAAAGCCGTGCCACCGAATCGCTGGTCTAAGGTGCTATTCTCTCACTAGACTAGACTTCCGATGTTGGAGATGTCGTGGTTCGATCCCGGTTGGGTGTAATGGTGTTTTTTCCTAAATGATTCCCCCCCTCTCTCTCCATTCAAATGAGGGTACACTTCCTTCAAATTCAATCTTCATCAACCCTAGCCCATTGGCGAAATTAGTATATAAACGTATAACCCGAATGGGTAGTAAGATATGGTGTTAAAGAGTTAGTTTTTTAAGCACCGTGTCTTTCTACCCGTTTGGAATATGCGCCAGTTAGAAATTATTATTATTATTATTATTAATTATTCAATATATACATAATTAATAATAACACTTGAGGTTTATGGTTTTTGAGCAAGGAGTCTACAGCCCTTATCTACATTAGACCTCCCTTCTCATATGGGCCAAAGCTTATTTTAGTTTGTCTTTTTCAGATCTCTTATTCATATTATTAATAAATTAATAGAATCAACACTTTTTTTTAAATTTAAAAAATTAATATTATCTATAAATACAGCCCTTATCTACATTAGACCTACCTTCTCATATGGGCCAAAGCTTATTTTAGTTTGTCTTTTTCAGATCTCTTATTCATATTATTAATAAATTAATAGAATCAACACTTTTTTTAAAATTTAAAAAATTAATATTATCTATAAAAAATTGGATCTTACTAATATTATAAGTGCAAAAGTTTGTGTGTTTGGATGTTTGTTACTCAATCACGCCAAAACTGCTGAACGGATTCGAATGAAACTTTGTACGTTGGTAGAATATGTCATGGAATAACATATAGGACTATTCCCAACCTTTGATTTTAAATAATAATAAATATATGATTATAATGTTATTGAAACGTTGTTATTTAAGAATTTGTGATTTAATATTTTGTAATCAAAGTAAATAGTAATTTGTGCGACGTAGTTTCATACTAATAAATAATAAATATGATATGATTTTAGCTATGTAGTTCGATTTTTTTTAAATTTTAATTTATTTATTTATTTTACTAATTATGAAGGTAAAAATTTAAAAAAATATATAATTGATAACTTAAATAATATAAATTTTTTATTACGAAATATTTAAAAGTGAAAATTAAAATACGGCAAAATTATTTACAGCTACAACTGAGAAAAACACATAGATATTTGAAAAAATTAAAGTTAGACTTATGACCAAAACAGTTGAGTTAAGAATTAAAAGATTTTATCATTTATTGCGGGCGAAGCCGCGACGGGTAAAAGCTAGTATAAAATAAATCAAGTGATCAGTTTGGGTACGGTGGTATTTTCAAATTAGATGATTTCATGTAGAATAAGTTTGCTTCAATCTGGTGCGGATATGGTGCACTGGTTGGTGTACGATAGAGAAGCGGTAAGTTGTCCGCGGAAGGTTAATATAAATCGTGGTGTTGTGTAAGTACCGAGGGCGTGCAGACATATCCGTCTATTTCGGGTCTCCTAACGTTTTGTTATAATTGGCCCTAGTCCCCTTGGGGTCTATCTCTCTCTCTTTATTTTATTTATTTTGCGAAAGTTTTTTTTAAGAGGAGAAGGGGGGATGGATGGTGCAAACCTTGTTTCCCGAACTTGTAGGTCTTGTTTGCTTGGTTGATTTCCATGTAATCTTATCTACCACTTGAGGGAACGGTTCATATTGACGTCACATAAATTCCTCATATTTAATGTTTAGCTATCTTGGTTACCTTCCACACGTCTTAAAATGCTCAGTTTTTAAAATTGTGATGTTAAAAAACACGTTCCTGGATAAGCGTGCATGAGCCTAGATTAGTCGAGCAGACAGACATTCCCAAACAATAAAACATTCTTGGGTGTAGTTGTAGGGTGGTGAGAGAAAAAACGGGGTATTAGGAAGATACAGAAGACATTACAATTTGTATTGTGAGCCCCTCATTAAATTACCTCATTCGATTCACAAAGATCCATTCTCTGCTCTTATACTATTTACCTTTCGTTTCCAAAGCATTTAGGTCTTAATGATCAACCAAAATGTGTGGATTTTTGGACTTTTCAGAGTGAAAAATTTCAGCTTTAATATCGTGTTGGGTGACCTGGTGGTCTAGGGGTAAGGTGTCAGACTTCTGTGCTGGTGGCCGGGGTTCAATCCTCGGTCCCGGCAAAGATTTATCTGATAACCAAACCCTTCCTACACCTCTGACAAGACATCTTGTGAATGTGTGGAATGCCAGGCCACCACCGTGGTTCGGATTCCACGTTAAAATGTAGGTCCTTCATTTCATATCACAATCACCCTACCATTACACATTAGCGTAAGTGCGTATAACCCGAACGGGTAGTAAGACGCGGTGCTAATAATAATAATAATAATAATAATAATAATAATATCGTTTTTGCGAGTGTCTCTTTCTCCTATCATATAATTTAAGTAGCTGAGGTATTGCCAGTCAGATAGATGTACTTGGTTTAAATATTGACACAACATATATAAATAGTTTTGTATTAATTCTGTTAAACACCACACTCTTGTACAGTTAAAGTTTGTGTCAATATTTTTAACCTAAGCGCAACATCTTAGCCACCTACGCAGTCCCACGAGAAGCTATTGATATGCCACTTTGATTTGCATTGAAATAAAGCTCTCTTGGCCTTATAAGAAAACACAGCTGCTTGTCAGTATTCTACGATGTTTGAACCATGAGGGGCTATCATGTTAACGCTTGCATTTCACATTAGAATGAAGAAAAATCTCATAAGTACAATTTTCGTGTAAAACGTCCGGTATTTAAAAAAATTCATAGTCAAAATTTAAACTTTTTATCAGGACATAAGCCTGCTGGTAACTTTCACCTACATTTAGTTAAAAATGATATAAAAAAAATCATACACCTAATTTATTATTATTATTATTATTATTATTATTATTAGCACCGGGTATTACTACCCGTTCGGGTTATGCTCACTAATGTGTGATGGTAGGATGATTGTGAGATGAAATGGAGGACCTACAGTTCAACGTGGGATCCGAACCACGGTGGAGGCCTGGCATTCTACACATTCACAAGTTGTGATTAATACACGTCTTGTCAAGAGGTGAAGGAAGGGTTTGTCGATCCGATAAATCTCTGCCAAGACAGAGAGGATTAAAACCCGAATACCCAGCACAGAAGTCTGACACCTTACCCCTAGACCGCCAGGTCACCAACTTCTTAAACAACACGGACTTAATAAACGTCTTAAACGCGGCTCGGAAATTTATCGTGTAGAACACTCAAGTTCACATGAAGCCAGTCCTAATTAAATATTGGGGATGTGTTTGGCCCAGTAGCTAGCGTGCTTGGCACTTTGTTCCATGTTCAAGGGGTCAAATCACCACACCCTAATGATGTTTATTTGAACATGAAATGTTTATCCTGTACAGCTGTGACTGCCCAAGATATTGGATACAAATACTGGCTATCGTTCATATATTTTTACAACGATCCGATAACACCATAGGAATTTATTACGATCAAATTAAACATACAAGGATAGTTGCATTTCAGATACTTTTTGGGGAGATCAACATTAGAATTCAAACGGCAGTACATCAAACACCATCTGATATCGAATTAACGGGGCCACCTCGGCCAGGGATAAATTATCATTCGCTGTCAGGGACATGGTTTTATTTCAATGGTCTGTGCCGTTTTCTGGGACTACTTCTCTATTCGGTCTAAGCTTATATTCCCTTTCGCCCTTTACCTACAACCATACTTTATCATGTTAATGAAAAAGGGAGCGGGATTAAGAACGAAACATCTTATATTTAGGTAAAGAAGAATCGTTACTAATTCACAAATATCTTTGAAAAAATCTGTATATTTTATAGGAAAGCTAAATCTAGAGCCCTGTTTCATCAAGCCGAGTCTCATACCTCCCTAAATATTATTAAAAAGTCCATGAAAAGGAGCTAATGTTACATTTTAACACTTTTTTTTCTATAAATAAAACTCAAACCATAGGGTTGTTAAGGAAAAAGAGTACTGTTGGAATCTTTAAATTTTATTTTGGTGTGAACCATATTTTGATTTAAAAATAAATAATAAATAAAAAATAAATATTTCGTAATCGCTGTACCGATTTGATCTCCTTAAGGTTATATTGCTAATTATTCTTCCATATTAAAATAATTGCGACATTAATACTCATTATTTTAATCTTCCCATCTCACACACATACACAAGTTTTGCTAGAAAATATAAATAATTTATTAAACAACGTTAAATTGTAATATGTTTTTTAATATTAAAATTGTATTGCTCAAAAACAATAATAACAACTAAGATGAAACTAAGAAACTGATTAATATTAAATTTGCAAGAAGTTCCTTTTGACTTTGACATTTTAGAATATTTCTAGTTCCTGATTGATATGTTCCTTGGTAATAAAAGTATAATTGCATATTTTTATCCCTCGTAGCCTACAGCTCTGAATTTTCATATGCTAGAAGGGTAAACCTTCATTTTTGACGAGTGCACCAAAGGTTTTTTATTTATCTTGTTTGTCAAAAGTCAGAAGGTACAAAGATTACATTGGTGATTTTCAAATAACTATAGGAGCTTATTTAGCTATCTATAAGACTCTGTTGAGTTAGTCCTTTTCGTTCAACATTTATGGAAATTATAATACCTTGGTTGACAGGGCCGATATCTTTGTTAAGCTCTTTTGAAACACTTGACATACTGTTTATCATATTGTCTATTTTTATTTCTAATCCCAGAATAATACTTTACTATGTTGTTATGGCAATCCACCTTTGCCCTCCAATTGGGTGTGTTTTTACCACCCCAACGCTGTCCCTAATCAACACTCCTTCGCCACATCCTACGCCACAACCCGGGTCAGCTATCTTGAGGATAAAGGTCCGTTTCCGCTTTTGGTATCGGTCAAGTGACGGTGCTAGAGTAGCGCGGTGTATTTCGAGAGGGAAGGAAGCCCAGCCACGCCAGGAATGTGACGCGGACTAATAACGGTTGTGACGGAACCGGTTGGCTAAACCGTTCATTCTAAGGGTGCGCTGCAGCGGATGAGCTTTCATTTTCACATTTAATTTAAAAAACTGACACGATATGTGTATGTGGTGTAAGGCGTTAGTCTCGTCTTGTCCGGCTTTCTCTCGAAAGGGGGGCGGGGTGGAATGACTAAAGAGTTAAACACTCCTCCTTTCCTCCCTCCTTCAGCCGCCACCCCCTCCTGAAACATGAAAAAACTAAATTAGTTCTGATTATTGTTAAAATCATATTGAAACTAAGCTTCAACAAAATATCTTACTGAATTTAAGGAAAACCTGTAAAAGTCAAGAAATTTGGTGTGGCGGAAAAATTAGAAAAGTCTTACAAAGTATTACATATCTTTCTTTAATAATTCCTATGTCAAGATTTAGTAGAAAAGAGTGAACAAATGACAACTTATAAAACGTGAGGAAATTTCAAAACTTAAAAAAAAAAGTGATCACGGTGGTTTTTAGGCTATTAACACGCCGCACTCCTAAGAGACTTCAGAAACCGTCTTAGAATACCTGATTTTTCATCACTTTAGGACTAAATAACTTTGACCAGACAGGGATTTGACTTGGTAGAGCTACCAGAGCCGGTTTTGACCACGCCATGAAGCTGCTGATTAAATAAATCTTATTTCGAAACTTTATAATCTACTTAAACCTTTATATCGACTTAAAAGATAAATAATTCCTAGCTCAGTAAAATTTAGTAAGCGTTTTATACATAGTTTTAAACTGTACTGTAACTAGCTAATTTATAAATAACAAATCTCGTCATAATTGTTTGGGAAACAAACTTGTGTTTTAAACAATTTATCCAGCCTTTATTCATACATTAATTTACTTTTGTAATCCTATTATAAATAAATAAAACATAATGTTCAAAAGTGACTTAGGTGTTGTAAAATATTTTCTTATTTTAATAAAGTATTTTGTTTATGTGTGAAAACATTTTTTGTAAATGTAATTTTGTGTACGTGTAATTTTTATTACATTAGCTCTTGGTTAATAAACTATAAAAAATCAAACTTAATACAGTAATAGGTAGACAATAATTTAAATTGTATATAACAAAGTGTCCACAGGTTATTGAAGTAATATAATTCGTGAAAACTACATAAAATGGCGTTGTGAGCCAAAATCAACTTACCTAAAATAATATTTATAATATTTTTTTCTTATTTAAAATAAAATAATAAATAGTTGATGTTAACGATGATCTCACATTGAGTAGAAATCATTAAATGTTTATTATGTAATGAATAGCTGTGTTAGAACAAAAATTAGGCATTAAATTGTCGCTAAAAGAGTTTTGTTTCACTATACATATTCACCCTTTATAATTATTTATTATTACCCGCCTCGGTGGCGTAGTTGGCTAAGGCGCTTGTCGTGTTTAGCTCGACTGCTGAGGACGGGGAGATCGAGGTTCGAATCTCGGTCGGGTGAACTGGGGGTGGTTTTTCCTAAATGGTTTTCCACTCTACCTCCACGCAAATGCAGGTTCACTTCCTCTAATTCAACCTTCCCAATTCCTAATCCATTAGCGTAATTAGTACTTAAAGCGTAAAACCCGAACGGGTAGTAAGACGCGGTGCTAAATATTATTATTATTATTAAAATTTCGTCCTCATATCACTACACTAAAAACAAATTAACTGTAGCTTAATAGTCAGAACGCGTTGCAGATATATACAGGGGCAGTAAAACCTTATTCTTTTTGGCTTGTGGTGATTGGCCGACGACCACAGCTCGTTCATGGTTTTGCTTACTGAGCAAACTCGCCCCAAATCAAATACTGTTTTCATTTCATCCATGGGTTGAATTTGTGTGGAGTCTAGCTGAGTCAATTTTTTAGATGTAACTATACATCGGAACCGCGTTTATCCGGCCAAAAGGTGCGTTGTCCAAGCTACGTCAGTTACATGCGACTACATTATTATTATTATTATATATTATTATTATTATTATTATTAATTATTATTAGCACCACGTCTTACTCCTGTTCAGGTTGTACGCCTTTGTATTAATAGCACCGCGTCTTACTACCCGTTCGGGTTATACGCACTTACGCTAATGTGTAATGGTAGGGTGATTGTGAGATGAAATGAAGGACCTACAGTTTAACGTGGGATCCGAACCATGGTGGAGGCCTGGTATTCCCACATTCACAGTTGTGATTAATACACGTCTTGTCAGAGGTGAAGGAAGGGTTTAGTAATCATATAAATCTGTGCTGGGACAGAGGATTGAACCCGGACCTCCAGCACAGAAGTCCTACACCTTACCCGCAGACCACCAGGTCACCAACACTGCTAGAGTTGTAGTGATATTGCGTATTTGTTATTGAATTCTGTGTGTTAATTGATTTGAAAAATGTTTTAACAAATAAAACTGGAGGTGCTAATGACTCACCCGCAGGATGTGGTGCTGTGTAAGCTAATATCACAACATCCATCTGTCTACTATTTAAAACATCCTAAGTACAAGGACATGCATGCATATATTCATCTTCTATATTTTACTTTAGCTTTACAATCACATTAAACCACCTAAGACATAAAAAAAAAGTTATGTCATTTGGGTCACTTTTACTCTCATCCATCTCGAAATTGACTGTGTTTCGGCTGGAGTCGTGTTTTGGAAAACATCCTATGCGGCTAATGTCGCTACAATTTGTTGCGGCCGTGGCCGCTATACTCCAGTCGCAGTCACAGGTAACGGTCGCAGTTAGGACAACGCACCTCAACTAGTACCGGGCGTCATCCGGATGAACGAAAATCGGATAATCCTATAAATTGCCAGAAATTGACTCCCTCGCTATCTAAGCTGGGAAATCAGTACTCTACCACTGATTGCAGTTCCGTTTAGTTCAGTTTAATACAGTACCGTACTCGCCCTGAGACTACATTATCGAAATTAATTAATTAATGTATTTAAATGTTTTTTTTAATGCATCAATTATTTGTCCTATAAAAATGTGTTTTAAAAAATGCGAAATTTTATTCAGGATCAATAGGGCCGGATAAACGAGGTTCCGCTCTACTTTTTTGCTTTATATAATATGGAATTTGATCTGCCGTCACTCGATTAGAGGTTCAAAATTTCACATACTTTTTTTTCTATCCTTCTGTGTTTCTGAGGGATTTCTCTAATTCAATGTTGGTTGTTAACTATTACTAACAAGCTTATGCTATAAGTCTTATGTTTGGGCCAGCCATCACTCTGTAATACCGGCTTGATGTTACAGCCTACTTTGTCACAATTGTGAAGGTCGTTTGTATTACAAAGTTTTTATCAACAATCTATGGACAATTTTGTTTATACATAAATTGGACACGAAATTAAAACCCATTCTACCTTGTAGGTTTACGATTGACATAATTATTGCATAAGCATAAAACTAACAATTTTAAATGTGAAAAGCGATCAAACCCTAGACCATATGTGAATATTCATAGTCTTTTTTTTTAATATACGTTTTATTCAACAAAATCACACATTGGGTTTTAAAGTATCACATTGCATTCATTAGTAGCCATAATACAATTTAGCTTTATTTCCTTCAAATTAAACTTTCTCAGCCTATGGCTATATACTGTCTACCGATATCCTAAATAGGCAATAAGATGCGTGCCATTAAAAACTTTTGGGAAGGGGTCTTCGAGTCGAGTCACATACTCTGGGGTCAAAGCTGCCGAGTTTTATCAATCGCGCATGTGCGGTTACTTTTTACCGTGAACTTACTCTGGTCATGGACCCGCGAATAAAAATCGATTGCTGAGAGAGAGCATTCGAATGAAAACTGAAGGATTCGATGCCTGTTATTATTAATACTCTTGTGGGGATCTCTTTTTACGGCGGTGAGCACTAACTGAACTATATTCACGTGTTTGATCACAAGTCTTGGGTATCTTGGTTCGATTCTGCGTGAAGGTAACATAGAACCACAGATTAACTTGTCTCGCGGCTTAAAGCAGAAGACAAGGGGTCGAACTTGATATTCTATGCATTTTGTGTACCATTGTTAAGGTAAAGTAATTAATGTATGAGGCTGACATTGTGTGTAACTTGGCATTCATATGAGAAGTACAGAATAAATATCAATATTATTAATAATATTTATAATATATCATTGGGTACAGCTCATATGAATGTCTAGTAAGACCAAATTTCATCCCCACGCATTAATTATTTTACCTTAACAATGGTACACAAAATGTATCAAATATTAAGTTTGACCCCTTATAACTGGTGAACTGTGATGAATCGAAAGCATTTAACACCATTTTTAGCTATACAATTTTGATGGTCGAATGACCTTAGAGAGTAAGTTGACTATACTTTTAAACGTTATTGGTTCATTTGTTTGGAAAATCCTCCTTGACAATAACTATGTGGGTATTGATATATTATCACCCAACCCAAATTTTTAAAAATAAAAGTTAAAGAGTTTAAAAAATACATATTTATTAGTTTTCTACCGATTTATGTAAAAAAAATAAACATATTTCGCTACCCGTCAATCATCACTGAAAGAAGAATGTCAATTCATATTGAAAGCTTTTGTGATCTATAGGTGTTTATTTTATTGGACAATTTCTCACAGCGGAGAGAGTAGGACTGTTTCCTGGATGTAAACAATGTTTCGTACAGATAAGCATGATGGCTACAAGCGGGAAAAGTCAGGGAATGTTTTATGTCAAAACAGGAACAAGTCGGAGAATTGAATTATAAATGAAGGAAAATCAGATAATTTAAATAAATACCTGTCTATAAACATTATTAATCTCGCACAGGAAATACCAAAACATGAGTAAGAAATTTTATTTATCGCATTCAAAAAAATGCAATGCCTAGAAATGGCATTTAGTTAACACGAAATGGTTGTAAAGCGTTTGTTTTTATGCCACATATACACATTGCCATAGATTGAGAAATCCTGGCTTAAACAGGTTGTAAGACGCTGTGCACACACACAAAGTATTTGTGGATGGATTCATCCTTTAATTTCATTAGTACATGCTTTACGCACTAGGGCTGCTTGTGTAGTACTAGACGTTGGGCTATTGTTTTAGAATGTGTAATAAATTGTGTGCCTAAAATACAAGTATTCGTAAATTGAAAAGAAATACATCTAAACACGGGAATCGAACCCAGAACCTTTGGATTAGTGCACTATGAGATTTCCATGATTATTCCCACGATCAGTTGTACAAGCGTTAGCAGTGTGTTGTACACTTTGAAATTTTGTGATCCAGGGAACTACCATTGAATCTGCTGGGGCAGGGAGAAGGAAGGAAATTTTATAAAATTTCTGGAATTTTTTTAAGTGTTTGCCATAAAATTACCCGACTCTTATTTACAGTAGTGAAAATAACAATTTTCTACCAGTTAATACACACCACGAACCTCTTTTAACACAGGTGTCCCCGTTGAGAATGCTAATTTATGGAAAACCTGGGACAGTCAGGAAATTTTAAAATAACGTTTGGCTGGACACCCTGGCTAAGTTTCTCCTTAAAATGTTTAAATATTGCACGTTCAATGCCGCATTCAAACACACAAATTTATCATCTGCAAAGGTTGCTAGGAAATCTTCTTAGCTCGTCAAAACCTCATTTGTTTTGTTCTTATTGGATCTCGATAAAGATGGCGCCAACTAGGAAAAAAGCGTGCTAGAATAATGGCATCATTTATTTTTCAACCAAGTAAATTGGAAATACAAGAGGAAAAGAATTGAAACATCGTCCTTTTCCTTTATTTTAGTAATTTATATCCACTCATAACTGCTTGTGTTGCCTCATACCTGTTCTTTTTGTCTAATCCTGTACCCGTAACTAACTGGCTTGAGTTGTTGACCACAAGGATAGCGGGCTGGTTCGATTCCGGGTTGGGAACAAAATAGATGACTACTTTTTGTTAGGGTTAGTCCTGGTATATAGGTGCTAGCGTTTCGGCCATGCTGGGAATTAAATTATTATTATTAGCACCGCGTCTTACTACCCGTTCGGGTTATACGCACTTACTCTAATGTGTAATGGTAGGGTGATTGCGAGATGAAATGGAGGACCTACAGTTTAACGTGGAATCCGAACCACGGTGGAGGCCTGGCATTCCCCACATTCACAAGTTGTGATTAACACACGTCTTGTCAGAGGTGAAGGAAGGGCTGGGAATTAAAGCCGGTACCCTTATCTCAGAAGACAGACGCTACCGATTGAGTTAAGGTGTAGGACATGATAATAGTAAACCTGCTACACAAA
>JBCFYV010000100.1:23633768-23777166 GCA_039000515.1 Timema cristinae | reverse complement strand
AAATATGTAGGTCTCTTTATAATACCATTATTTTATTTGATACATATTTTTATAAAAACAATCATTTTCAAGCTATAAGCAAATATATATACACTTTTCGAACACTAAAGGTAAAGTACTGCGACCGTAAAAAAAAATCTAACCTGAGATGTTGATGAATGTTGACGTTTCATGACCCCCTGAACCCTAAAAAGTGGTTTTTGCAATGCCGTCTCTTTAAACTTAAAATTAAGAGTAGTTTAATAAAGGTCAAAAACAGAAAAAATCCATTTTCTCAAACTCTGCTCTAATGATTTTGATTAAAATTCGTATCTAGGCGTTGTTTAAGATTATAAACAAAATTGATATTATAATTTTCCCATGAAAATAACTTTTAGGGTACTTTAACAGAAGAGGAAATTTCCATATCTCCGCAACGCAACTATTTAAGATACTAAAATAACTTATAATTGCAAAAGTGTAGTACTATTAAAAATAAAAACTTTTACTTGGAATATATCTTTATAAAACCAAATAGTTTCTGAGATATTGGCAAACATATTAATAATATTTTGTGAGCTATAGCTGTACATAGATACTACTTAAGTTTTAACGAAATAATCCTCTAATAATTACATAAGAGTTAGTAGATAAATAAGCCTCTCAACAAGTTTATGTTCCTTTTTATTTAACCTCTTAGGGGAAGGGGAAGTGTTTGTACAGCAATGATATATCTCTATCATTTAGACTCAAAAGTAAATATTTACCTTTTTTATTGGTCTAAATTTATAAATGGGGAATTTAATAAAAATGCGATAACCATAAGATGTGTAGTCCCTAGTAAAATGTCGAAAATTTTAACCGGAAGTCGAAATGTTAATACAAAGTATTGACCCTTGTGGACCCAATAAAGATGTATGTATATGTGTGTGTATATATATATATATAATGATATATACATACATACATACACACACACTCACTTTGCTAGTTGGAGGCTACGCCCTCGAACCCCCAGTAATTTTCTTTGGCGGTGGCTAATGTTAATTCCAGCGTTGTTTTGAACGTTGATTTATTTTTACAATTTTATGATACTAACTGTCCAATAAGCATGTAAGAAAATTTAAAAAATGTGTGGAAAATGCGCAAAATTTACCTAAAATCAAAAATCTATCTCTGGTGCAATCCGTTTTTTGATAGGTCTTACCGTTTAGCCACAAGAGGCTTCCAAAGAAAGTTTCGCACCGACCTTAAAGTTGCTACGCCATTTTGAATTTTTTTCAGGGCTTAAAAATTAAAATTTTTACTTTCTGGAATTTCCCTTTCGGTTACAGGTTAGAAGCTATAAGTTTGCCAAATTTTAAGTTTATAGTTCATCTGGAAGTGGGTAAAAATTAATGCCAATGAGTGTTTAATTCTTTAAAATAAAATCAAAAAATTTAAATCCAGGATTCAAAAAATGTTTAGCGTAAGTGTAACGCAATTTTTGCTCGAGTTTGCTAGTGTATATTATTTCGTTTCACATATATTACGAGTTTATAGTAGATATCTCCATTATTAAACAATGGAGTGAGATAGTAGTGAGTAGTTCCGTACCATTTATTTTTAAATATAAAAGTATAAATTATGTATACATTTAGTCTTATTTCTTTTCCTTTGGTAAAATAGGATTAATTATTTTTTTACACAGGAAAACCCTCTCAAGGGCCCTATCCTCTCGCACAGTCGAACGAAGGTGTGATGGCAAAGCCTATATACATGCCACGATAATGGCAAATAAAATAAATAGAAAATATTTAAACTGGGTAGCTAGCGAAACAATTTTACATTTTGAAAGTAGCCCCTCCCTATTTAATGAGTTTGGCGACCCCTGCTCTAAGGGGTTACTCTCGTAACAGATTGGACTGCCGATGACGGGGAGATTAGGGTTTGAAGCCCGATCGAGTGTAGGCTACTTAGTAGGGTGGTTTTATTAAATGTTTTCACCTCTCTTCATAATAATGTAGGTACACTTCCACTAAATTCAACCTTCCCCATCCCTTACACATTTGCGTAATTAGTACATAAGTTATAACCTGAACGGGTGAGACTTAGAAATAAAAAAAGTCGTTTATTTCGTGGTAACTAATCCGTTAGTTACTCCACGATAGCTGTTATTGTTATTTAAATATAAGTTTAGTTAATTAATTAAGAAGGAAAGCATTGCCGGTGTGTATGGAACATGTTTGCAACTGGAAGATTCCGAAATGGTTGCGGGCTCCGTTATGGCATGACCATAGTTCAATCTCAAAGTAAACAATGTTTCTCAACACAGCTGACTCCATATTAGTCTAATTATTATTAGTCGTTCATGTTTCATGAAAAGTTAAATAAAAACATGTAGCATGCTCTTAGTTTTCTCGTTTGTCTTGAAGTGCTTTACAACAGGTGTGGCCTGGCACACACTAGTGTGTCACGCACGATGGTGTACTACACTGTTGTTCATTTTGTGCTTCGCATCTTGTTACTTTATTATTATTATTATTATTATTATTATTACTGTTATTTTATAGGTTTTGATAGTATCCTTCAAAAGTGACAAATTAAGATCTGACGTATGAATATATGAAGGTAGATATAGTAACTTTTATAGCTGCCAGTTAAGGTCCTTCATATTAAAATTGGACTGTACCCATCAGAGTTGTCCGTTAATGGAAAAGGGACGAGGAAAATATAACATGGAGAAAATGCACGCACATTTATATAAAGGGTGAATGGAAAACCACTTTGGAAAATCGACCAACGTATAGTCAATCGGGATATTAACCCAGACCCTGTCACCGTATCATTTATTTTATACATAAATCGTTAAATAAAAATAAATGTTATGACACAATTGCACAGTGGCGAACTGGATCTAAAAATATTGGTTGCCAGGAGACAAAGGGAACCCACCACCAACTTCAAGGTTATTATTTAATTTGTATAATAAATAAATAAAATGTTCAAAAAATATCTAAGTGGAAAAAAGGTAAAATTAAAATGTTTGTGAAATGTGTATTTTTTTAGTAACTGTAGTAAACAGTATGTACTAACATGTAAATACTGATTGTTATAGTGGAATTTTTAATATTTTTTTTTTTAAGTTTAAAGAAATGATGGATATTTTTAACTAATTTGCTTGTATTAAACATTTTGCACATTAAAAGATAGTTCGAAAGCATTTTCCATGCAGTCCACTATATTAAGAGCGCTAATTTGAATCTACTAAAGGCTTAAACGAATTTGTCAATAATAATTTCTTCTGCATCCAAATCCTCTAACAATTCCATTTTCAATTGATAGCAACATTCCCAAGTTATCTTCAGACAGTGAAGTTCTTAGCCTTTCTTGTCTTTATGATCTTTAGCTTTGAAAATGCCTTATCACATGGTCTGAATAAATGACTTTATAAAGTTCATGAAAGTTATCATATGCCTTGTCATGAAGTCTGTTGAACACCAGAATTTTTAGTGCACACGATGGGCAAGTGCTACAAATTTTACACCTGTTGCAACTGAAATCCATATTCTCACCGTAATTAAGCAAAATCTTTGATACATCAAATGTCGAAGAAAAAGAAAACAATTCCAATAATACTTGATCTTTGCTAATTTGAGGAGAAAGCCTAATAATACCTTCCACTGCTTCATCTTCAATACTTTTCTCTGCAATAGTTTTAAACTTTGCTGAGTCAAAGCAGGATAAATATTGATACAGCTTTTTGTGTTGTACGAAGCGTGAATCTAGTGACTGGACAGTGTACAATGGGGTCCATTAATAGGTTAAAACATATACTCGAAAATCAGCTTAAGAATATGAGGAATATCCTTTATCATCTATAAGCTAATCTGCCAGTTTTTCTTCGTCCTCTTCCTCTTACTTAACTGGAAATGCTGTTCCCAGCGATTATATTTTCAAGCTACTAAAAGGTCATTAATCTTTTTATCATATTTTCTAGGGCTCACTTCATCAGGGGCACACAGGGCCCCCTTGCCATAGAGAAAGCTGACACCCTAGCCAGTCCGCCACTGCAATGGCACAAACTTTCTCATTGTGTATTATAGCTTCAAAGAAAATGTTCAAAAATAGTATTTCAGTAAAATAGCATATTCTTATTTATTATGAAAAAAGATTCCCATTTTAAACTAAATCTTCAAGGCCAATTTCAAATAATTTCACATTTTCAAAATTTTGACGTAAGTAAACTAGTTTTAAATTAACTTATTTTGAAAAATAAACATGCATAAAAATATACCTCAAATACCCATTTTGAACAAAATTTTCCTAGATATTTCATTTTTGTTTTCAAAAATCAGTTATTAATGAACTAATATAAGCTACAATGATTTCTTTAAAATTAAAACAAATAAATGTAATTATGTAGCTATGCTGTAAAAAACTTTCCAAATACACTTTTTGAAACAAATCATTGGAACCAGTACACAGTCGTTATATCATTTCAAACACTCCCTAGTTATACATTTTAAAAAAACCGTTAGAATCATACTCAAAATAATTAGAATGTTCAAAATTCCTTCTTAAGTGAATTACCTTTAATTTAAGGGCTAGAAACAAAATAAAAAAGTCACAAGGTATAGCTAGGGCCGTTTTAAGAAAATGTGAGGCCCCCCTTTGCACGGCAGTTTTTCAGTTTAAGCACTAAACCGTTATAATATATTTATTAAATGCAAACAAATAAAGTTGACATAAGTAAATTCCTCTCTGTACCATTGCACTATTAGTTTTCTGTGGACTGACAGCGGTAGCACAATGGTGGTATATTCTACTGTACTGCAGCACATTATGTTATTTAAGACTTACATTATTCGAGTAAAGTTAGGGTTTTCAGGAACCTAGAATGGAATCCTATCATTAGGCGCGTACTTAGTGCTTTTAATTACCTGTAAAGTATTTGATGCGAAATTTAGAATAGTAACTGTAATCTAATTTAATAATTTTTGGGGTAAATGTGGCCCCCTGGAATGTGAGGCCCGGGGCAATTGCGCCCGTTGGCTGTCCCCCTCCCCTAGACGCGGCCCTGCGTATAGCCCTATCTAAGTATCAAGAGTGGACAACATCCATCAAGCCGTTATAAATCTGTTGCCAGGGACAGACTGACATACAGACGATAAACAGAATTTATAAAATCTACTTTTTTAGTTAAACTTAAAGATTCAACAAGTAATATTGAGGTCAAAAGTGTTTACAGTAAAATACTTTCTCTTTTAGAGAGAAATTATAGGCCTAAAAGTTGCTTTGACTATGTATTTCAGCTTTAAATGGGCAAATATTTATATATACACACACACGTGTATATTTTCCAACTATGGTAAATTTAAACGACTGTAAAGAGTCAAATAGTTAAATAGTTATATTTTATTAGAGTACATTTAAAAAAAATCGCGTCTTACTACCTGTTCAGTTTACATGAATATATGATAATTCTAATGAGCCACAGGGATGAAGATGGAAGCATTTTAGAGGTAATCTATACATATTTGCGTGGAAAGAGAGTGGGAAACCATTTAAGAAAAATCCACCTCAGTAGAACCAACCGGGACTCGAAACCCAATCTCCCCATGATCAGTGATCAGCAGGTCAGTCTAACACGAGAGTGGAGCCTTAGACTATTCGGCCAATAAAGCGGGTAAACATTTTGTTGATATCGTAAGTTAGGCCTACATTCAATTATTGTTTTCATGTTATGCAACAATCCTTGGTACACCCAGTATATACTTATTATGTAAATGATATATTATGCAATAATATACTAATTTATGGCCCAGAATTCCCCACAATGATTTCGAGATGTTCCTAGTACCAATTAAAAATTATTTCTTAAGCCAAATTGATTTTTTTTAAATTTATATAGCCTTTTGATTTTTCAACTCAATCTTTTTGAAATTGCTAGAGAAAATAATCTATTCTTGAATCATATACCCGCTTCGATGGCCGAATGGCTTAACGTGTCACTCTCGTGTTAGACTAGCCTGTTGAAGACGGTGATATCGGGGTTCGAGTCTCGGTCGGGTCTAATGAGGACGTTTTTCCTAAATGGTTTCCCACTCTCCTTCCAGGCAAATGCGAGTAGATTACCTTTAAAAACGCTTCCTTCCTCATCTCTACACCATTAGAGTAATTATCATATATGCGTGTAACCTGAACAGGTAGTAAGATGCGGTATACAATGTCCAAATATTTATTTTAGCTAGAGGGATAAAGAAGGTAAAATTTAAAGAAAATGCTATCTCATTTGAGCAGGGGTTGATTGAGAAACCGATTAGGAATACCACCCCAGAGTGAAATTTATTCTCCAACCCCGACCACCACCCGTCACTGACAAATCAGGCCAGACAGGAGTGACGCTTTTGTCCGCGTGTCCACCGGTGCGGGAAACCATGGTATTTAGTCTGATAATAAGAATAAACCATTGATATTGTAGAAAATCTCAATGCGGTGGCAAAATGACAAACTAAAGCGAACTTTGACAGAGTGAATGATCGAGTGAGAGAGGGATTGAGTGGGTGATGGACGGATTGAGTGACTAAGTGCGTGAGTGGGTGATGGACGGACGGAGTGAGTAACTAAGTGCGTGAGTGGGTGATGGACAGACGGAGTGAGTGACTAAGTGCGTGAGTGGGTGATGGATGGACGAAGTGACTAAGTGCGTGAGTGGGTGATGGACTTGCTAGTGACTAAGTGAGTGGGGGACTTAAGGGCCAGTTTTATAGTCAAATTTAGTGCGCATCATCAAGGCCGTAGCTGGGGTGTCAGGGGGTTCAACACCCCCCCCCCCCCCCCACCTAAATTTTATGAACAAGATATATAGGGCTTTATTTATGGTACAAACAATATCGAAATTAAAATATAAGTACAAATTAGAGGGCTATGTTACCATAAAAAGCACTTCAGAGAGCTTCTAGAGGTGTTTAATATTTAGAATTTTCCCTAGCTTTCGGCAGTTAGGGGATTATGTTGCCATAAAAAAAAAGCATTCAGATAGCTTCTATAACTGTTTATCATTTAGAATTTTTTCTAGTTTCCGGCAATTGGGGATGTCCCCCCCCCTCCTGAAATTATTGGCTGGCTACAGCCTTGCGGGCATCATTACCGAACACAAGACGACACCTACCTAAACGAGAATTGAATGGGCCATATGAAACTGGCCCATCACATTCTGGTCTTAGTATAGCACCACTCTTGAGGCGTACTAAGTCTGAATATGAATCTGACCCTAAGAGATTAACGGATTTATTAAGTGACAAAACGAGTGAGATGGAGCGAGTAAGTTTTAGATTAGTTTTGTGCCCCTTCATTCAAGCAGCTGCTCATTTTCAAACAAAATTGATGTGTTTACACATTTCCCTGGCAAATGGGCCTAGCACAAATTCCAATTTATAATCACTCGAGATTTTCTTGAATAAGATTCATCATTCACATGAAGGAAGACTTCCCCGCCCCCTTCCACCCAACAATGGCAGTAGGTTAGCAAGAGATTTCGAAAACAACCCTTTAGCAAAATGTAGCGCGTTCCCACAGAGAAAAATAAGACGGGGATGGGGTTGGAAAGTTTCACAAACATAAGCGTGATTGGAGGGCTTTCGAAAAGAGGAGGGGCTCCAGAGAAATAGGTTATGAGGTTAGCCTTGTTTTTCGAAAACAAGATTATTCTTGGATCGAGATGAAAAGGTTAGAAAGAGGTAAGTTAAGTTCACCAAGAATATATCTAGTCGACAAAAGCTTATGTTCAAGAACCCCAGGGGTTATTATAACATTTATTCAAATGTTCATGTTATCAAGGAAACAAGACGATCTCGGTGGACTTGGGGAAAGAGCATGCCTTTTGGGTTCAAACCCAGCTGGGTAAATAAAGTCATCTGTCCCATGATGATTGCGGCAAGTAAAAAAAAAAAAAACCCGAAGGTATGTGAAAATACCTTTCCCGGTAAAACTGGTGAACCCTTTCACTCTCGCTCTTAGAAATTATCATGTTCTAGCTAATATAATCAGACTGTTCAGAAAGTGGACGTTAAATAACCCAAATAAAAAAAAATCCCTGTAAATTACATTTCAAAGTTTCGTATGGCCTTGTCTTTAGAGCAAGCAGACGAAAAGAAAGTGATTTTTTCCCTTGTATTTTATTTAGTTCTAAAAACGAAACAAATATTAAAAATACTATCTATAAGAATTAAAAATGTAAGTACAACGCAAAAATTATAAAAATAAATCAAAAACGAAACATAATTCAAATAAATTTATTACAATTAATTATCCGACTGATAAAAGGAGTACAATGTTGTCTATATTTCTCTTCTCAAATCTTAATTCTACTTAGTTGTAATCAGTTGCCCGCGGGCAACACTGAAAGAGGTGATGGATGGGCCGTAGTTTGCTCAAACCTACTGTGGAGTTTTTTATTTTGTTAGTACAATCAACACCTTGGCTATTATCAATTTAATCTAAGGGGCTAGTAAGGGGAGAGTGGTTTTCAAGGAGGCACACACGCATTAGCTTTGAGAGAGGATGGGAGAAACCACAGGGATAAATTAACCCGGCCAAGACTCGAGCCTTAATATTACGGTCAACAGCCATACAACAGTAAGAGAGCCTGAAGACTTGGACAACAGTAGGGAGATTATCTCCGGTCACCTCCAGGATACGAGGGTTTGAATGCCGGTTCACGCGAAGGTGGGCACGTGGGCAAGGAAGGGTATGCAAGATTTAGATCGCGATCTAAGGCCCTATAGGCTACACGCATGTAATAAATGCCCTGGGTTCGAGGAGCCTTTTTACTGGCAGATCATCAAGTTGGCCACTGTTTTATTACCGCAAAGTTTTCTGTGTTTTCTAGGAGTTTCCATTAGTCAACACACTTGGAATTAAATAATATGCAATTAGATTTCATTTATCTTAAAAGTGACTAGTTTGAGGTCACGTGACTTGACGTGATGATTTGGACCCCGAGGGATTGAAGTGGATACCTCTGTTTTTCAGAAACATGATATATATATAAAGAGTCCCGATTATCCAACATTGCGTTTTATCCGAGATATATATATATATATATATATAATATCGTGATATTTGCGTGACCTCACCGCAAAGAAGAAGCAAAGCTTGGAAACAAACATAAACTTCAATCACATTTTTTTTAAACCATGACTTTTGCATTTTGCAAACTACAACATATAAGAGATGCATTTAATTAATTAAAAACCCTTTGTTCCGTTTACATGAATAACATAAATAATATTTTTGTAATTTATTACATTATTTAGAATTTGGACTAGTTAAAAATTATTTTGTTTTTAGCACCGCATCTTATTACCCGTCCGAGTTATACTCTTATGTACTAATTGCAGGTGACCTGGTGGTCTAGGGGTAAGGTGTCAGACTTCTGTGTTGGCGGCCGGGGTTCAATCCTCGGTCCCGGCACAGATTTATTTGATTACCAAACCCTTCCTTCACCTCTGACAAGACATCTTGTGAATGTGGGGAATGCCAGGCCTCCACCGTGGTTCGGATTCCACGTTAAACTGTAGGTCCTTCATTTCATCTCACAATCACCCTACCATTACACATTAGCGTAAGTGCGTATAACCCGAACGGGTAGTAAGACGCGGTGCTAATAATAATAATAATAATTGCACAATTAATGTGTCAGTTAGGGATTAAGAAGGTTTAATTTAGAAGTGCACCCGCATTTGCGTAGAGGGAGAGTGAAAAACCATTTAGGAAACAAAAAAACCCTCAGTACACCTGACCGGGATCGAACCCCAATCTCACCATCTTCAGCAGTCTAGTCTATTGCAAGAGTTGCGCCTTAGACCATAAGGCTATCGAAGCGGGCCAATCATATTTCATTTATTTTCTGCATTTCTATTTAACTTTTATTTGTTTCTGTACTATCTGACCAGTTGTCGGTACAGTTAGGGCCGGACAGTCGGAACTCTATTGTCGTCGTGAGATAGTGAGATAACAAGGCTCGAGTGAAAAGTGTTTACTACTTCAGTTCACTTTTTCTTCTATAAAAAAGACCCCTTTAATTCAAGCTTGCAGTGTCCCGAATCGATAAATATACCCGTAGTATTTTTATTATATTTTTGCGAGATTACCTGCATTTTTTCCGGTTTTTTCCAAACATAAAAACCCTCCCTATGTAATCCTTGCATGTGGTTCCCCATCTTATTTTATACTCAAAAGTATTCAAAGAAAGGAGGGGGATAAAGGGCCAGTTTCATATGGAAAACTGGCCCATTACATTCTAGTAACTATCCCAAAGGCCCTCGCAAAAGGCACCGGCTTCGTACAGTGGCAAACTTTAAATTAAATCCTCAATCCCCCGCACCGCTGGGTACGCAGCCTAGTTTTATTTGCCGATGACGAGGAGATCCAACCGGGTGTGCCAAGGACAATTTTTACGACCGGGATTCAAACCTACAACATCCCCGTGGCTGGCAACCCAGTCCAAGACGAGAGTGACGTGTTAAACCATGCGACCACCAATTTGAGCTATGTCATCCCAATATTTATTAAAATAATTTAACACAAAGATTAAATATTTTATCATCGAACTCGAATCTCAGTATTTTTTTCCTCCAATTATGGTGGGAGTGTAGGGGACGCGAGAAAAGGCCAGTATTTTCAGTTTTTATGACAAAACATTTGTTTGGTCAAAATTAATAAAATATTTTCTAATATAAAATAAAGTTTTAATTCCCTTCAGACAGTGATATTAAAAGTTATTGAATATCTGTCAAGGATGTCCTAGAATTTAATGTCAACTTTTTTTCTTCATTAAAAAAGTTTGTCATCTAATGCCGCCATGCTCGTGATGGATTTTCAACAATTGTTGATATCACCATGTGAAGAAAATTAAACTCTATGTTTGTACTGGAGCAATATTTTATTTATTTTGAGCAGAAAAAGGTTTTGCTATAAAAACAGCAAAAACCCTGACCTTTTCTAGAGTATCCTATCTCCCCACCTTAAATTGTTTTGTTTGATATTTATAATAATTTAGTCCTAGACAACAAAGACAAAGACTATT
The DNA here is from genome assembly GCA_039000515.1 of Timema cristinae. NCBI lineage: Eukaryota > Metazoa > Arthropoda > Insecta > Phasmatodea > Timematidae > Timema > Timema cristinae. The sequence continues at coordinate 23,766,116 of JBCFYV010000100.1, read as the reverse complement.
CCTAACACGTTTCCGCAGTCGATGTTCCTTAGTCTATTACAAATCTATGAAGCCATGGTCGCAAATGGCGTGTTGACGAGTGAGAGACCGCCTTCAACTCGAGGAGGTGGACGAGCGTGTCATTAAAACCACACGAGAGATAATAAACTCAAAAAGTCGTAACGTTAGCTCAGCGAGGTCGCGGGTATTTCAGTGAACAGTTCAACGAACTCTCGCTAGAAGTGGGTTAAACAAATGCGGCAGGTCTTGAAGCACAATGCTACGGGCAGAGAGCCCACACACACACACACACACGTTTGACTGCTCTTAGTGTGTCCAGTCGCTGTAACGTCGGCGTTTTATGACAGTCGAAAAGAGAGGCGTGATGCGAACGTTTTCTGTTGTATTTTTAGGGGGTTATGAAGTTAGCCCCCTTTATAAACTAATTACTTGACAGTGGCACTACGAACACGTGTGTTGATATAAACTTCATCTTCATTTTGAGGATGGCCGGCCGCCTCCAAGAGACCCCTACGTAGGCACGCACACAGATGCATCGTTAATCACATGGATCAACGCGTCAATCGTGTTAGACCGGATTATCAGTGACCGGGAGATTGGAGTTTGAATACCAGCCTGGTGTACTGAGGCAGGGTTTTTCTAAATGGTTTCCCACTACATCTATAAGTAAATGCGGGTACAATGCATATAAAATTCAACCTTACTCATCCTTATCCATTAATGTAATGCCTATACCCCGAACGGATACTTGGACGCGGTGGAAAAAAAACTATTTTTGTCATCCCTTGACCTTCTATTAAGCCATTAATGATAGCCTTGGATTGCCGATGACAGGGACATCGAATTTTGAATCCCAGTCCATGTACTGAAGGTGGTTTACCCAAAATTGTTTTTCATTCTCCCTCCAGCGGGTACACATTATATGAATTCGACCATAAGGGCCAGTTTCATAGCTAGACTGCCATAAGTGCGGCGCTAAATACACGACACCAACCTAGTGCGCCTCAAGTGTGGCGCAATACCAAATAGGCCTGCAGGATGACACTTGAACTCGAATGGAATGGGCCAATGTCATGTGTCACATATCACACATGGCCCATGACACATCTCACATATGAAACTGGCCCACTCCAGGCAGGTGTTGTCTTTTATTTGGTTTCGAGCCGTACTTGAAGCGCACCAAGTGAGTAAGACTATGAACCTGGACCTTAGAGTTAAAAGTCATAGTAATATAATAATTTCTAACCAACACCCCCTTACCCACAGAATTTTTTTTTAATGATGTCGGATTGTATCCCCCGACCCCCTGTGGTGTATCATCAAAGAGGTGAGGCCAAGGCACAAATACCTGCTAAGCGCTGTTCTAGGCTCATGCTTCAGCCCTGCATAGCTTACGAGGCAGCTTTAAATAGAAAGCTGTACACAGACTAAATTATTATATTATTATTTTAGCACCGCGTCTTACTACCCGTTCGGGTTATACGCACTTACGCTAATGTGTAATGGTAGGGTGATTGTGAGATGAAATGAAGGACCTACAGTTTAACGTGGAATCCGAACCACGGTGGAGGCCTGGCATTCCCCACATTCACAAGATGTCTTGTCAGAGGTGAAGGAAGGGTTTGGAAATCAGATATATCTGTGCCGGGACCAAGGATTGAACCCCGGCCGCCAGCACAGAAGTCTGACACCTTACCCCCTAGACCACCAGGTCACCCCACAGACTAAAGCAAAATAATAATAGTTAATTCTGCTAATGAATGTAAGACGAAGTCTTACAGGATGTCACGATGGCAGACATCCTCTCCTCTTTCGAAAAAGATTGAGAGGCGCTGGGAGAAAAATGAATATGATTCTTGGTAAACCTTTAATTTCTCAATTCCTCAATATAAATTGTGCATTCCAAACACGCCAATCCCACATGATAATCAATTGATAAGTTTATTAAGTCGTTTAAACCGGCTTTGAGGGTCGAATAGGCTAAGGAGTTTTTCAAACTGTGTTCCGTGGAGCCCCTGTACTCCGTCGTAGCTATCTCAGGCTCCGCAAGGCAATATTAGAATATTATTTGTTTCCCACAATATATCAAATAGCATTAGTAATGCCAGTTATTTCAAATTTGAATAAAGGACAGTTTCCAAATGCGCAGCCAAAACATGTTTTCCCGTTTGTTTATGCTTGTCTTACTACCCGTTAGGGTTATACGCTTTACGCTAGTGGTTTTAGGAATGAAAAAAGGACTTATTTATAGGAAGAGTATTCGCTTCTGAGTGAAGGACGAGTGGAAAACTATTTTGGAAAGGCCTCTTTCAGTACACCCGACCAAGATTCGAACCACAATCTCCTCGTCATCGGCAGTCTAGTCTATTGCAAGAGTAGCGCCTTAGACCATGCAGCCACCAAAGTGGGTCATATTTATATTTATTATTATTGGCTAATGCGTGTCCGTAACCCTTGATCTTTCAGGTGTTTGTTCATTTTAATAAGATAAAAAAAACTGTGCACAAATTTGGGGGCTGCCAAACATTGCAAATACCTGTATGGTTCGCCATTTTTGGGGATCGATCTCTGGTGTATGAGAGTAAAAATGTGCTGCACCAACTCTACTTGGTAGATTGCCCCAAATAATGACCAATTTCTAAAATTAATGTTACCATCCCAAATGAAGAACCTGGTTGCATTGTAAGTTGGTTTATCAGAAGTTCCGCGGGCTGCAAGTTTGTTTGACATGTCTGATCGAAAATGTCTGTTTATCCACTAGAAATATAATCAGCTAAAGTGGTCGAATGGTCTAACTATATGTAAGGCGTCACTCTCGTGTTAGACTGGACTGCTGAAGACGGAAATGTCGATATTCGAATCCCGGTTGGGTCTACTGAGGATTGTTTACCTAAATGGTTCCCCACTCTCCGGGTAGATTACCTCGAAAATACTTCGTTATTCATTCCCATTCCGTTAAAGTAATTATCATATAATATATGCGTATAACCTAAACAAGTAAAGACGCTGTAATCAGCTGTTGTACGTTTGCGTCGAAAATCATTACGGGTCAACATACAATGCACGTGAATGCTGCGCTACTCAAGTACACTCTGCTCATATTTTTAGCGTATGTGTGTGAATCAAGCTTCAATTGTGACAGCTGCGGATGATTGAAATCCATTCCAATTGCTTCGTGTGACAAAAACAAAAAAAAAAAATCGTCCAGCAGCAGTAGGAAGGACAGACAACAAGTCGAGGGTGATGGAAGTAGAGAACTATTTTGAAGGCATGATGCAAGCAAGCCATGCAGGTGTGTCGGGTAACCCTACACCCTCTCCGTCAACCAACATCACGCCATGCCCCGATCACCCGCTGACTCGAGACAATCATTAACAATCGTCAAAACTCCCCCCCCCCCTCCTTTTCCTGCTGACTTTGTTGCTGCTGGGTGTGGCATTTGTTCGACTACGTGGGGGTCTCCTAACCTTGACGTGTGCAAGGCACGGTCGAATTAATACCCAGGACATTTTACTTAGGCCGGAAAATAAGATGCAAAATAACGTTTACCGGGATCCTGGAAATGGATATAAGTTAGTACATATAATACTTAAACTAATTGCATTTAGTTTTGTAACGAAATGCTGGTTGGATCATTTGGTAGAAAAGAGAAAGAAAGGTAACAATGCTACACAACATAACATAATCCTTGCCTCATATTAAAATTAATAAATTATGATAAGAACGAATATAAAGTGAGAATTAACCGTTATTTAGTTAACCTCGATAAAGTATCAACAATTCTCGACAGGGGCGACCCCAGGTAAATTTTGCGTCCGGGTTGGATTGATTTTTGCGCCCCCAAACAGAAATCTGATTCTGAGACGTTTCTTTATTTCAGCTTAGCAAATTTATCTATGATAGATTGAACAACACCGTTTTCTATAAACATAAGTGACAAATCACTTAAATGCATATGACTTAATGAATTGTGTGAATAATATGTATCCAGTTTAAGTACATAAAATGAGCGTTCATCATTAGCATTAAATTAAGAGCAAATCCACGTCCTAATGGTTTTAGAAGAACTCTTCTCACTCCTAACACAATTTGAATACGAGATCTGGTAGGTTTCCACACATTTTTGCGATTCTTCGATCGGCCCACCTAGACAATACAATATCCTTTTTATGTTATATTTGTTATCAATTGACAAAACGCTAAGAATTAAATAAAAAAGTTTTGTTTGGGTGTTTTGAGGCTCTTGAGGGTCCGAGCGCACGCTTACTGCGTCTGTGTCGTGATCCGCCACTGAGTTGGAAAATATGAAAATAATCCCCAAACCTAACGTAACCTAGCAATTCCAAACATAACGTAGCCCGAGAATGATAGAAAAATAATCCTTAAACCTAACAACTCTAAACCTAACGTAACCTAACAACTCCAAACATAACTTAACCTAACAACTCCAAACATAACGCAGCCCGGGAATGAGAGGAAAAATAATCCTCAAACCTAACACATTCGACGTAACCTGAGAATGGTAGGAAAATATTATGAAGGGAAACTCCACAAACTTAGAGAGTGGTAATGATACTCTAGTCTTAACGTTTCATTGCGAGATTGTCCTGAAACGGTTATAATACGAGGAATACTATAATGATATGTTTTGTAGAAAAAATGTTTTTGTCTTTATTTTTACTTAATAAATTAACAAACACTTTGATATAATGAAAGGCGTACTAGATAATTGTAAAATACCATTTCCAACGATTTTTTTTTAAAGATGGCAGACGTAAAATTACTCTTTAGGAGTGGCACTATATCTTATTTTATTTACCACAAAAAAAAACAGAAGCAATTTGCCAAACCTCATGCTCGTATCAAAAGTGAACAAATGTTATGCGTAACAGTTCCACTATTACGCTCAGGTTGTGTTATGTGTGGAGTTTTTAGGTTTGGATATTGTTTTACGAACATGGTTCTTGAATATCCGTCACGAGCATGGTGACATTAGATGACAAACTTTTAAATGAAGAGAAAAAGTTGTCATTAAATTACAGGACACCCTTGATAGATATTCAACAACTGTTGAGGTCATCATGTGAAGAAAATTAAAAACTGTTTTTACTGTAGAAACATTTGATTTATTTTGACAAAAAAAAAGTGTTGGTATTCAAACTGCATAAATACTGCCTTTAATAAGCTTTCCCCACAAACCCACCTTAAGGACGTTCACTGTGCACAATATAGTTATCACGTCTTTCTCCCACCTTAAGGACGTTCACTGTGCACAATATAGTTAATTTTATCACGTCTTTCTATCTGTTTAGGTTATAAACCTATTTGATATTTACTCTTAACGGGGTAGGGGTAAGGAGGGAAGTTTTTTTAAATGTAATCTACCCTCATTCGCGTGGAGGTGGAATGGGATAACATTACGGAAAACCACCCTCGATAGACCCGACCAGAATTCGAGCCACGATCTCCCCGTAATCAACAGACCAGTCTAACACGAAAGTAACGCCTTAGATTGTTCAGCCATTGAAGCGGATTTTATAGGTTTCGATAACATCTATAGATCATATGACTAGGCGTATGAGTACGTGATGGCTCTAGTAGTTTCTCAAACGACTGTACTGAACTGTAGCTAGTTATTCCTTGCACGAGAGACGAAAGTACAGGCACTATAACAAAAACGACATTTTATTGCCCGAGCCAAGTAATGAGAGTATATTAACGGAACGAGCTATAATATAGTTTATGTCTCACTTGGGTGTTAATAAAGGTTTAATTGCTCCTCCCCACGGTACGTCAAGGTCACATACAAACAAATGAAACGTTTAGCACAGAAGGTACAATATTTTTAGCTCGGTTGGTTGAGACTTTCTGGTATCATGGTCCCAGGTTCGATGCGTTTCGAGTGCCAAGAATGTATCCCATGCGAAAAATGGGTTTGACCCCCCACCCACCACTTGACCATCGTCGAGCTCGGTGGTCTTGGAGTTCGTGGATTAACACCCAGCCAGGGTAGACGGGTTTTTCTTGAGCGTTAGAGCTCAGTAGCACAACTTCCTTCGGAGGGGGAGTAAAACCGTCGGTCCCGTGAAATGTGAAAATAACCTTTCTCGGTAAAACTTGTAGGCTCTTTCACTCTAGCTCACAAACATTTTCGTGTGCTGATATAATCATTGGGTTCAGAAAGTGCACATTAAATACCTTGAGTAAATAAAAAATTAAGTGTCAGGAATCCGGTTGTGTTTACACAAGAACTCAAGTTTGAATAAGCCTGCAATATAATGTACTGGCATTTAGTTTATTTTTTATTTAGCAGCGCGTCTTACTACCCGTTCGGGTTATACTCTTAAGTACTAATTATGCTAATGGATTAGGAATTGGGAAGGTTGAATTTAGAGGAAGTGAACCCGCAATTGCGTGGAAAACCATTTAGGAAAAGCCTCCCCCAGTTCACCTGACCGAGATTCGAAGCTCGATCTCCCCGTCCTCAGCAGTCAAGCTCAACATGAAACTAGCGCGTTAGCCAACTACGCCATCGAGGCAGGTTACTGGCATTTAGTACAGTTATGTTCTTATATCAGTAATTCCCAAATTGAGGGACGCATCTTTTTGGGGAGAGAGAGGATATGGGAGGAGGGGGAGATTTCAAGGACGTCACGAGGATGCCGCATTAATATAAGGAAGAAATAGTATCAACCAAAATGTGAATTTTAAAAACTCACACCACAAATTCCAAATAGGTTTTAATGATGTATGTTTAATAGTAATTGAATGCACCATAACCCTTCACATTTTTTTAACAACAATATAATCTTGCATATCAATCTAATATTTAGATATCATATTCTGAAAATTGAAAAATGACATCTGGACACGGGAATCGAACCCGGGACCTTCTGCTTAGTACGCCAATGCTCTTACCACAGAGCTATCCAGGATTCATCCCGTGCTCATGGTCATTCTTCACTCTTCACTCATAGTTTAAGGCAGAATATGATATCTAGATGGTACTGTCCTCACTAAAATGCATGGATGATAGCTTCGGCTATCTGATTCATTAATCTAATATTTTGTAAAATGCTTTTTTTCTTATTCTTCCTTCCATCACGTCTTACTACCCGTTCGGTCAGTACGCATTACGCTAACGTAATGAACGAGGAAGGGATAATTTTAGAGAAAATGTACCCGAACGGTTCCCAAACTTTTTGAATGGCGTACCACTCCAACAATTTAAGTTATTTGGAGAACCACCGAGGTGAAATTTGGTTAGACTTGGTCGTAATATATTTATAAAATATGATGAGGCCTTATATCTTTTTCAAACTTCAATTTGCTTGTGTTTCTCACGGCGTACCACAAACACAACATGGTGAAGAATCACTCAGGTCCACTTACTCGCTTGCCCAAATCACAGGATTTGCATCGCTTGATGTTTTTAAACAATTAAATACCCTCTGGGGGGTCTTTTTTCCTACAAGAATCTTGCCGAATAGTAAGATTACGGTAGGTAAAAAGGCCTTTCAGAAGGTTATTTCTAAGAAAATCTGACTATAATTGAGTCCACGGAAAATGTTTTGTGATGTTTGTTCATATATACAGCTAAAGTCCATGTTATAAAGATCCAAACCCACCCCATTTTAATAACATCGAGAATCCTGTCGTAATTGCGTCCATACAGTCATTGATTAACTTAATAATACATCAGCAAAAGATAATATTTCGATTGGTTTACTGCACTCTACTTTTGTCTATCCTGGATCAATTTTTTGTTTGTTTTACATCTTTGTACCTTCTTCTGCCGACATCGTCCGCTGTCTGATTCATGTACTCCAGTCTTGGTCTCCCTCTTTAATTTCTCCCTTCCATATCTCAGTATCGCCGTCACCGACTTCGGTGGCCGCATGGTTTAAAGCATCACTTCTTATGTAGGACTAGACTACAGATGAAAGAGAGATTGAGGTTCGAATCTCGGTCGGGTGTGATGAAGGTTTTCCACACTGCCTCTAGATTCAACCTTCCTAATTCCTAACTTATTAGTGTAATAAGTACATAAGTGTATAGCCTGAACAGGTAGTAAGACGCGGTGCTAAAAAACAATATTCGTAAAACTTTCATGTCTCAGTATATGACCTAACATGTTAGCTCTTATTTGCTGAGTAAATGATATACTTAGTCCTATAGATAATAACAACAACAAAGCAAATAGTGTATCATGGTATTTGTCGGATGTTTTACAAGACCCAAGTGTAATATAACATAGGTTAGTCCAGTTACGCCCCATTCGACAACACAAGACCTTTGTTACAGTAAATAAATTTAAAAAAATAAATAGCCGCAATGCACATACAATCATTTTTTTTTTAACCACAAGAGCATGTTTGTTTTCAAATAATGAGTGTTTACGCAAGAAATATAATTTTTTATTTCACGATAACTTCTCTCAACTCATAAAGATAAGCTTCGTAATCAACCATAATACGTCTTGGCCTGGTGGAAATAAACGTTTTAGAAGGAAAACTTTCCGAAGTTTCAATTCTGGACAAGTTTATATATATATTTATTGCACCATGTCTCACTATCCGTTTAATAATAGCCTACTAATGAGGTAGGGATGGAAGATTTAAAATACATGCCAGAAGTCCTTGTTACCGTCAAACCTAAACCAGACCAGTTAAAAAATAGCGAAAAAGTGAAAACTTAATTAAACCTGTTATATTATTCATGTTATTATTTTGTTGATTTTTTTTAAATTTCATAATTTAAAGTGAAAATGGGCTCGCTACCCTCCACCCACCAAGCGACTCCTTTGGCTACAATATATATAATTTTCAGTCCAATTTTGTTAGGACGACAGAAAACGTGAATAGATCTACTCTCACATATTCCTACGTCAGGTGACTTGACCTTCAGCTGTCACTTTAGAGGAATAGTACTAATGCCTATAAAAGTAGACATTTGTGTCTCTATGGTAAGGTGCTCGCCTCAGGACTCTGGAAGGAATGTTAAAATACCTTTCCCGGTAAGATTGGTAGTTCCTTTCGCTCTCGCTTGTAGAAATTATCGTGTGCTGATATAATCAGTCGGTTCAAACAGTGGACGTTAAATATGTCAAATACCTGCTTCGGTGGACGCGTGGTCTAACGCGCTACTCTCGTGTTAGTCTAGATTGCCGAAGACGGAAATATGAGGGTTCGATCCCGATCAGGTGCATTTCCTCTAAATTAAGCTTTTATAATCCCTAACCCATTAATGTAATATTAGTATACATAAGCGTTTAACCCGAACGGGTAATAAGACGCGGTGCTAAAAAAATACCTTAAGAATAGTAAAATGACCTTTCTATGACAATTGGACTGTAAATAACATGTGAAAAGTTATGACCTGTTATTATATTATATCGCCCCTTCCTAGGACAGTGAGTGACGTAATGAACACGAAGCGCAAGCTACCGAACAAGAACAGAGCTAAAGATTGCATCAGCCAGGTGGACAGTTTAAAACTGGCTATGACTTCATTGTAACGGTTCAAATACACACGAGAAAAGAAAGGGTGGTCACGCTAGAAAGACTTCTAGAACTTTCCGGCTAACACTCGATTTAGTTTTATTCCCTTCACCGCGTCTTACTAACCGTTTGAGCAGTCCGTGTTTAGTTACACTTTGAGAGGAGGATTACCTAGGTAGCCGAGATATCACGAATAAGATGTTGCGTTTATGAATACAAGACTATTTTCTATAACCCTCAGGGGTGTGGTGAAGCGGGAACGCCGTTCTGGCCCTGCTTTTTGTGGAAAAATATTTAAAATAATGTATTTTTATAGTTAAGTTTCATACTCTGCAATTCTAAGTTAGTTGGTTTTATATCAATATTATGTTAAAACTTTTTTCAGACTGTGAATCAATAAATTCTGATGAAATCTACTGTGCTTGTGCTCTATGTGATTTCTTGAGATTTTAGGGGAAGTTTCTGACTTAGTAAAAGTTAAAAAAAAAAATGCTCCAAATAGCTTCCAGAGGCATTTTATGTTAGTGAAATTTTTTCGCCCACGGCAAACCCCCCTTCAGCTTTGGGGTGGCTATGGCCTTGCGTTACGGCTAAATTTACGACTACACCACTGATAACCCCGCAAGTCCACTGATAACCGGACTTAAAACAGACGGTTATTTTCTTAAGTTCTTATTTCAATAAAATAAAAAAATTAAAAAACTCCTTTGCTGTGAAAGTTTTAACTGCCAAAAAGGACAGCTGCTCAACACATCATCTTGCAGATAATATGGTTTGGCGAATGGATACATGTTTAGCTGGCTACCAGCTACCACCATCCTATGTTGGATGGACTGTAGATCGTTGCGAACATTTTCCTACCCCTTACCCACCTTTTTTTTTTTAACGGGGGCCGGTGGATAGGAACGATTGTGCAATTATTTACAGCCCTTCCCCGCCTGTAAGAGAATAAGAGGGAGTATGTATCCAATCCCCTCCCCTAGTTCCGTCGTTTATATGTATAGGTCAGCATTTTCCAACCGGTGTGCAAGGCACAATGGTGTACTGCGGGAGTTTGGGGGAAATGAATAAGATGCGAGAGAAATAAATGTTTGAAAAAAAAAAAAAAACACGATCAACGAATTGTTTTTAGTAACACAATTACTAGAATTTTGTAAATTAAACTTTTAAACCCCATCTAAATATTCGTTTTCTAATGATTAAATCTCCCCTTAAATAAGTGATAGTGTACCTCAACAATCTTAAGAGCCCTGTTCGGTGTGGTGCGAGATGAACATCTCTGGTATGAGCCACAACTCAGAGGAGGGGGGGGGGGGAAAAGTCCACAAAAGATTTCATCACTTTTTTGAGCAGGAGTTTACTTTGCAAAGGAAAAGATTAGGTCACGTGTAACCGTGTTACCATGGCTTGGATTTTATGTGCACACGATACAATATATAACAAAATAGCCTTGAAGAAAATATCCAGCTCGGTCAAGTTTTATGGAGCAGTTGCTTTTGTAAGACGAAACTGAAAGTTGTAAAACCGACATTAAAATGTATCATGGAATACGATATCCAAGATCTACAAGTTAACGTTTGATGCCCAGCAGTGGTTTAAAACAGGGCTGCCACTATTTTATAACTACAACATTCCCTTTGTTTTCCAGGTATTTTAAAAATAGTTCTAATATATCGAAACAACTTAGAATGAAAAGGATTACAAATATATTTTTAATAAAATTGGCCCGTGTGAAGTCATGTAACTAACTTATGTTTAAACAGCCATTACGTAACCTTATGTTTAAGGAACGGGTGAAAAACATGTGTTTGGCATGATTATAAGGGAGTTACAACATTTATTTATCAAATTCTCGACTTTTACTGATTTTCCTCAGTCTTGACATTTTTTTTTTATAAATTCATGACATGTCTTTTTTTTATCGCTAATCACATTAAAAACAAAATCACTTCCTTTTGTTATGATGCGAATTTAATGAGTATTTTTTTATCCAAGTATTTAAATTTCCTAATTTTAATTAAATTCTTTGATTATTTATTGTTTTTAATTAGATTCCCCGACATTTCCCTGACTATTCCGGATATTTCGTGTTTTCCCTGTTTGTAACCACTATGGATTAGTGTTTTCAGGTCAATTTTCCTTCTATGCGATGATTTAATAACAGTGACATAGCCATGGGGGCAGATGTCCAAGGGGGCTCAGACCCCCTCCACTGAGGACTCGGCTCACAGGCGTTAGCCCACTCCATATACTTCCAGCTTGTTACGCTATATGGAGGTGCAGCACGCGCTGATTTCAATAAAAAAAAATTAGCACCGAGTCTTAATATGTGTTCAGGTTATACGTATATGCACTAATTACGTTAGTGAGTTAAGGATGAGGAAGGTTGAATTTAAAGGAAGTGTACCCAAATTTGTGTATAGGGAGAGTGAAAAACAATTTAGGAAAAAAACTCAACAAACCCGACCGGGATTTGAGCCCCGATCTCCTTGCAATTGGCAGTCTAGTCTGTTGAGAGAATGAAGTCTTGCGGCCACCAAAGTAAGTTTCAGTACATTTGACCTGTTGAGTAAACTTAAACAGTTACTTAAGCAGCCTGTTCTTATTTCATTTTTGAACTTATACTTTTATGTTCTTTGTTTGATTAAATAATATTTTTTGCATTTTTCCACGGTATCTCAGCCCAAAAAATATTCTTTAGTAACCGATAGCCTAGCATTTTAATTAGAGTTATTTAATGTGCACTTTCTGAGTCGACTCATTATATAAGCACACAACTTATTTAAACTAACTTAAATCTAGAACATATTCAACATCCAGCCACAGCCACCAATTCATCAATGTGAAGCAATGATATATTTTTTTTCGGCCATACCAGGAATCGAAACTGGGGCCCTTAGCTTAGTAGACAAGACACGCTGCCGAGTGAGCTAAGGTGTCGGACTAGAGTCTATCAATATCATAGTATGTTTGGGTTAAGTGAGTCGTGATTCAACACAATTTCAATGTGTAACTTGCACTGGTTGCAAGGGGGATATTAGTGCAATAGGGATGGTTGTGCTAAGGGTGTGGGGGGGGGGGGGGGGGAGAGGAGGGAAGTAGTACCTATTAAACGCGAGGCGAATAACTCTTAATGTATCTTTATCTCAGGTATTATTATTATTATTAGCACCGCGTCTTACTACCCGTTCGGGTTATACGCACTTACGCTAATGTGTAATGGTAGGGTGATTGAGAGATGAAATGAAGGACCTACAGTTTAACGTGGAATCCGAACCACGGTGGAGGCCTGGCATTCCCCACATTCACAAGAGGTCTTGTCAGAGGTGAAGGAAGGGTTTGGTAATCAGATAAATCTGTGCTGGGACCGAGGATTGAACCCCGGCCGCCAGCACAGAAGATCTCAGGTATTCAAAATGTTGTAGAGTCTTTAATTATAATATCTATAACTATAATCTAGTCAATATGCTAATTTACACGCCAGTTAATCCTTTATCCTTTTACTGCTTAGTAGTGTTTTGCACAGACAAACGTTTTTAATTGTGTTATGCAAATTAATTTTTGAACTTTATTACTTAACAATCTATATGATGATTTTTTAGAAATGCTATTTTGCCTGTTTTAATTGACTTAATTTCTTAATCTAATTAGCTGTTTCATCCAAGTACGTTCCTTATATTATAAATTTCATATTTCTCCTTACTACAATTAAAATTAATATAGCTAAAATGTAATGTATCAGATGCACCATGACCTTCACCGCAACCTATTTCTCATTAGGGCTATCTACTCGTATACTCATTTCAACTACAGTACCCCCATGGCTTCTTTGGTCTGACTGACAGCTCACAGCTGACTTCTGACAATCAACATTTAGGTATGTTCCTAAATTTTGACTGTCAGAAGTGACAGCTGCAAATCACATGTTTTTGCAGATCATATGCTTCGGCGTAGGGACAATTAATTTGGTCTGGTAACTTTTCAAAGCCGTCAGAAGTCAGCTGTGAGCTGTCAGTCAGCACCAAAGAAGCCATGGGACTACTGTACGCTAGTGACGGGTAGCGCTTAAATAAAATTCACCCGCATTTGAGTGAAGGGAGAGTGGAAGACTAAAAAAAGAAGGAAAAACACTTCAGTAAACCTGGGTGAGATTCGAACTCCGGGTTAACCACGCTAGACGAGGCCGACATAAATGTCCACGTCATCACCGATCCTGGTTACGAAATCACTGAAATGTGTCAGGTTCCCTACGTAGCTCTGCTTACATGCTTTTAAAGTACATCAATATTTTAGAGTATTTCAGAAAATCCAATATTTATTGCAATTAAATTAAACATTTGGCAGAACTAGCTGTCGGTGATAAAATATTCATTAAATAATGTTGAGAAACCGTATCGGTGGGCCTGCGGACTAAGGCATACGTAAAATCTCGCCTAGTCTGTTTTTTTTTCGGTGGCAAGAAGGTTGGGGTTCAAATCCCGGTGGGTGAAACGAGATATATGAATTATATATGGTTTCCGATCTTCTCTCTCTTAACGCCAATTCGGGCACATTTCTAATAAATTCCACCTTTAACATACCTATCCTGTTTGTGTATATTAGAGGGTAACCGAACGGGTAGTGAGAAACGACACATGTCAAAATAAATTGTACGGAACTCCACACATACTTTCTCGCTCTAAATTTTAAAAATTGATATATTTACACAAAACTCGTAATATACGTGAAACAAAATAACACACTAGCAGACTCAAGCATAAATTGCACTATACTTACGTTAAACATTTTTTGTGACCCGGTTTTAAATTTTATTTTTAAAGAATTATGTCCTCGTTTGTATGTTTGGACTAATAAACTTCGTATTAAAATGTCCACTTCTGGTTAAAATTTTAACATTATATTAGTTTTTGCACATCTTCTGGTCATCGAATTGCTTTTAAATTCCTCATTTATAAATGTTGACCATTAAAAATTGTCTCTATTAACTTGAGTCTAAAATAAAGGAGATAGAACATTGTTGTACAAACATTTATCCTAAGAGGTTAAAGGAAAAATAACACAAACCCTTCGAGAGACTTGCTTGTATTTGATAACTTTATGGCATTACAGAATTAGTTCGTTAGAACTTTAGTATCTCCACAACTAAAGCTCACAAAATTGTATTTAAATATTGACAATATCTTGATTTTATATAAAAAATATTTCAAGTAAAAGTTTTAAATTTTTAGTAGTACTACCATTTTGCAATGATAAATTATTTAGTATCTCAAAGAGTTGCGGAGATACGGAAATTTCCGCGTGTAAAGTACCCCAAAAATCATTTTCATAGGAAAATTAAAATAACCATTTTATTTATAATCTTAATCAACACCTAGATACGAATTGTAATCAAAATAGTTAAAGCCGATTTTGAGTAAATCGATTTTTTAAATCTTTTTTGACCTTCAGTAAACTACCCTTAATTTTAGGGTTAGATATCCAATTCCAAAAACCCCTCGGGGCAACCTTATGAAAACCCTAGATACCAAGTTTCAGCCTGATCGGTTAAATAGATTAGGCTCTAGTTGGAGGTACAGACAGGCAGCCGGAAATTAAAAAACAACTTTTTCGGATTCAGGGGGTCATGAAAATCTCGAGTTAGATTTTTTTGACGATCACAATACTTTTTCTACCTGTAAGATATCGAGAAAGTAAAAAAAAAGTAAAAATAAAATGTATGTATTTATTTATGAGGTAATTAGGGTGCACTTTCTGAATTGACTTGATCATATTAACACACGATAATTTCTCTTAGCGAAAACGAAAGGACCCACCAATTTTGGCGGGAAAGGTGACAGAAATAAAATTCAAGCTAAAAACGGAAATAGGGCTCAGAAACATTGACCGCTATGCCAAAGGTCCCGGGTTTGTGTCATTTTTAACATATCGTGTTAGGTCCAATGTATTCAGACTCACCCTGTTGCTGGCTCCACCCGACTTGAGACTCCGGAGAAATTTGGCCACCACTTGGACCTGCAAACAAAACCCATGTTATCCAACATTCGGGTCTTAAAACCGATGTTTTTTATTCAACAAAATATAGTCCTTTGTCGTGAAACAATACGCTTCGTAGAAGCAAATGAGCACTCGGAACAAAAACAACACATCAACTTAGACAAGCAAGAAACTTTATCAACACGAAACAAATTAGTTCCATTGTTCAAATGTTTAATAAATGAGACCTCAGAGGTGTGATGGAAATTTAATTTTAGAATTAAATTTAATGCCAGTAATTTGAAAAGTTAAGCCTTTACAATGGATTAATTTTATAATAACTCAGCTCGGTGGCGTAGATGGCTAACGTGCTAGTTTCGTGATGAACTAGACTGATGAGGATGGGGAGATCGAAGTTCAAATCTCGGTCGGGTGAACTGGGGAGGGGGGTCCCCTAAATGGTTTTCCACTCTCCCTCCACGCAAATGGGGGTACGCTTTCTCTAAAGCTCAACCTTCCCAATTCTTAACCCATTAGCGTAACCAGTGGTTAAGCACTAGTAGTTAACGGGTAGTAAGACGCGGTGATATATTATATAATAATAATATATAATAATAATAAAATAATAATAATCTCATCAGAGAGCACGTGGACAAGGTCGTCAGTCTCGTCTAGCTTAGCTCTCCATTAACATAGACGTCAGATTTTGAATCCCGGCAGGATGCATTGATTAAAAGACGTTTTCCACCCTCCCTCCACGCAAGTGCGTGTACATATACTCAAACTGTACCTTACTGTACACAACCTTAGCCTTTTAGTATAAATATGCGGGTAGCCCGGAGAAAAGGTAGTGATAGATAAATAAACAACATATTAAGTTACACAAAATTAATATTAAAAAATGTACAAATTTTGTATAAGCATACCTAAATTTAAGTTGTATAGTTACATATGTAGAGTACAATTAAGTACATTTTTAACCATACATTTAATTTTGATATGGTATTAAGACGCGGTGCTAATAATAATAATAATAATAATAATAATAATTTTGATAGTCTTAATGAATATATAATATACTGCACGGGAATGGTAATCCGAACCTCCCCTAGTTTTGTTCCCTCCAACCTCACTCATGGTCCCGAGTTCTCTCCCTTTACCTCTCCGCAATAAACGACTGTTGACGTTTTTTTTTGTCTTGCTGGTAGTGCTAGTGGTGGTGATTTGACGCGAATTCTTCGCCAATTGTTGTCGGACAAAATAGAACCCAGCAGGTTAAGCCTAAACTGAAATGTGTGGTTTTAGACAGACTTTATGAAGGTGAAGCCTTATAAATTATTATTACTAATAGCACCACGTCTTACTACCCGTTCGGGTTATACGCACTTACGCTAATGTGTAATGGTAGGGTGATTGTGAGATGAAATGAAGGGCCTACAGTTTAACGTGGAATCCGAACCACGGTGGAGGCCTGGCATTCCTCACACTCACAAGTTGTGATTAATACACGTCTTGTCAGAGGTGAAGGAAGGGTTTGGTAATCAGATAAATCTGTGCCGGGAACGAGGATTGAACCCTGGACCCACAGCAAAAAGTCTGACACCTTACCCCTATACCGCCGAAGCCTTAATAAAATCAGCTACGAAGTGTTCTGTTGGCTTACGTGCTATTTTATATATAAAAAAAAACTTCGCAAAGACGCGGGTATTTGTTTCAAAGCCAAATTAGTAAAACATTTAAGAACCTATTTACGGATGATAAATATTTTATTAGATAATTCTGTTAGATATTGTTTTTATCATACCTCGATAATCCGAGTGTCCTTGACAATTTTAGGGTCGGATTATCAACACCGTGCTATATACTGATATAAAATAGATCAAACGCACAGAACATAGTAATAGTCAAAATTGCAAGAACAATTTTTTCTGGTACAGTATTTAGAACTGTAATTTTATAAATAGATACAAAAATTAATACAAAATGTATAAATGGTGTTCCCATTTCGCTTCCCCGCGACTTTTGACTGAAACATTTCGGGCCACTATTGCCTATCTCATTTTGCTTCTAATGTGCTCCACTATCCCTCAAAGTTTGACTTTTCTACATGAAAACACCCTGTGTATGTGTGTGTGTGTGTGTTATTATTATTATATATATATAATGACTGTATTGAAAGAGCTAAATTCCATCTATTATGACAACTGAGACATTTCATTACAGAATTATGTAGGGCTTATCCATTCATTACCAATGATACAAAAACATAATAGCCTACAGGTAAATCAGTTACTTTATGTCCAATATGTACAGCAAATATATATAATACGTGTGTGTATTTTCTCGTCAAGCGGTTCTAGATCTGGGGTACACCAAGACATTGGGGTGCGAAAATTTAAATATCTATATATGTATAGATACATAACATTTTATGATAACAATGAATAATCAGCACCAAATTTAAGGTTGGCCACACAAGATCCGGACGTAAGACATGCAATCTGAGACTGACAATTCTATTTTAGATGTAGATTATAGAATATGTATATAGCTTGCATTATGCGCCAACAGATTTTGGGGGTATAAAGATAAAGACAAATTGTATCTGGGGGTACGCGAACAAAAAAGGTTGAATACCAATGGTCTAAGCCCCCCATTCTTTCTACGGTGTTCTTACTATAAATTATCGCAAGTAAAAGTATTAACCATCATGAAATAGAGTCATACAGGATTTTAAATTTTCCAGGGGAAGATCCCTGGACCACCTCCCCAATTACGAAGCTCTTCAGGAGCTCTTTGTTCAGTATCCTCTAGAGCAGTTCAAAGATTTGAAAATTTTTTCATATTTTTTTCTGCATGAAAACAAGCATATTTTTTTATTTTATTTTATACACCGGGGATACTTTTTTATATTTTTTTATTTGCCAGTACAGTCCACCGCCTACCTGATCTTTTCTAGTCAATTAGTTCTTTGTATATATATATTTTAATTATAATAAATTGTTTGTATATATAATATTTTTTTTCTAGTCGAGTATAATAAACTGATTGTATACATTTTTATTTTAAATCTATTCAATATATATAATAAACCGTATATATATTTATTTTATTTTAAATTGAAACCATCTTTATTTAGTACCAAGGCCACTATTCCCCCCTATTGTAAATATTCACAGTATACTTTTCACTCTGTGTAAATAAATATTTAAACAAAACCAGTTATGTTTATACTAATAATTATATATTGTAAATATTCACAGTATACTTTACACTGTGTATATACTTTACATGAACAAATAAATATTGTAAAAATTGTTATGTTTGTGTTTTAACGTCTATACCCCACACCTCCTCCTATCCTATAAATACAAGCTCATATAGCTTATAAGCTCTGTCTCAAACATTATGGACAAGTTGAAACATCCATTTTCGGCCATCATAAGCGGCCCTTCCAGCTGTGGAAAGTCACATTTTGTACAGACTTAATCCGTCACTTGGACACAATGTGTGACGTTAAATTTGATAAAATCACATGGTATTATGCTTTATGGCAACCGGGATTCGAACAAGACGGGACAAGTCCCACGTCATATTCTGTAAGGGTTTTCCGGAAATGGATGACGTCTGTAATGACTCTCCACAGCTGATTATCTTGGACGACCTGATGCGTGAAGCCAACGAAGTGGTCGTCGATCTTTTCACCAAAGGATGCCACCATCAAAATATTAGCGTCATGTACCTTACACAAAATATATTCCATCAGGGCAAGGGCCAAAGAGACATTTCCTTAAACGCACATTATATCGTGCTTTTTAAAAATCCCAGGGATAAAGCTCAGATTCAACACTTTGCACGACAAGTCTGTCCTGAAAATCCCCGTGTTTTACAAGAGGCTTACACTGATGCTACAAGTACGCCTCACGGCTATATATTGCTAGATTTCAAACAAGGTACACCAGAATGGTTCAGATATAGAACCCGCATAAATGTCGGCTGCTGCGTGTATCTACCACGCAAAAGCTATAAAAACACCGACACTTCCCGATTACAGATCATTTCATAACCATGAGTCCCAAAGTGCTGAAGCAGGTACCTCTGCTACGTGCGAGGTATCGCATAAACCCGCAACAACGAGTCGCCTTGATGAAAACGGATGACAAGAAACTGGTTGACTCTGTTTGCGAGTGTGCCTACAACACTTTAAAAGGGCGGGTACCGCTGAAAAATGCGCAGAAGAAAAGTTACGTGCTCACAAGCAGGTGTTGCGCAAGCTGGTCAAAGAGGAGAGTGCTGGAAGAAGAAGAGACGACTACTCGTTCAGAAAGGAGGAGCGTTCTTGCCCTTACTTTTAGCCCCTTTAATCAGCGGGGTCCTCGGTTCCTTATTCAATAAGTAAATAATGGAACACACGAAAAAGATGATATTGGTGTCCCCGGAAATATTACACCCTTACGAGCAACACCACCAACAAACGGCTTCGGCAACAAATCTAGTGGTCTCCGAGTTGGACAAGGAAATGGAAAAAATCCTCGCTTCAAAACTTGACAAGTCTAAATGGACTTTATACCAACAAGTGCTACAGAGCGCTATCTACACTTTAGTCAACGCCCTCCGCCATCTTAAACCACCACCGCCACCATCCCTGAAGTGTCTGTACTTCCCATCCCAACTGTACTTAATACTGTACCAGCACAGGCACGTAAAAAAGCTGAACTTTTCTAGAACATATTAAGTCCCGCGGCGGTATCTCTTGGGACTCAAATGGCGAAGTGAGTATTCAAGATACGCCTCTTCATGGATCCAATATTGTGGATTTAGTCAACGATCTGGTCAGAGCAAGAAGACACAGCGAACCCTCAGGGTGGCGAGAGTTTCTCGCGGCGCTGCAAAATATAAACGTTCCGAAAGAATTTATTGTAAACCCGAAACGTTTGGCACCCATTAGAGATCCGACGCCATTACTACAACCACTTACACCATCGCAACGCCCAAAGAAGAATAAACTGAAGAGGGTGGATGAAAACAAGTGGCTGCCATTCAGAGCTTAATGGAACGTCTAGCCGACATTATACGACTTTTCTCATCCTACAGGGTTTGCAGGGGCGGCGTCGCTTATAAAGGCGTAAAAAAAAAAATCCCGAAGAAGTATGGGAATGGCTTCGTGCGCAGGACGCTTATACCTACACAAACCTTTGCTAAAAAAATTTCCACGCAACAAGTACGTGGTCTCAAACATTTACGATCTCTGACAAGCCGATCTCAACGATATGAGAAGTCTCAGAAAATACAACGACGGTGCAGTGTACTTGCTCACCGTCATCGACGTGTTTAGTAAGATGGCCTGGGAGAGGGCGCTTCCATCCAAGACGGGGAGCGTAGTGAGAGACGCCTTTCGGGACATTTTCAAGCAAAGCGGCCGTAAACCTCTAAGTATACAGACGGACAAGGGGACAGAGTTCACGGCACGTCTAGTCCGGAAATTTCTCAAGCAAGAAGGCGTGCATTACTACACTACTCATAATCCAGACGTGAAGGCAAGCATCGTGGAACGGTTCAATAGAACTCTGAAAGGACGCATGTGGCGCTACTTTACCAAAAATAACACGTATCGGTATGTGGACGTCCTCCAAGCTCTAGTCGACGCTTACAACGGCTCCAAGCATTCCAGTATCAAGATGGCGCCCGCCGACGTTTCAGAAACTAATGTGCTTCAAGTCAGAGATAATCTGTACGGCAAAGGCGTCCAAACTCGAAGCCTAAAATAAAAGTCGGTGACACGGTGCGTATATTAGCAAATCCAAAATGCTGTTTGAAAAGGGCTACGAAAGCAATTAGAGCGAAGAGATTTTCAAAGTCAGCAGTGTCGTGTTGCGACAACCTGTCGTCTACAGACTCACCGATCTTGACGGCGAAGAAGTGGAGGGGACGTTTTACGATCCTGAATTGCAACGCGTACGTCTCCCTGAAAAAGTTTGTCACCAAATGCTGCCATGCTCGTGACAGATATTCAACAACTGTTGAGATTAGCATGTGCAGAAAACTAAACTCTATGATTATATAGAAGAAATATTTGATTTATTTTGGCCAAAAAATGTTTGTGCTATAAAAACTGCAAAAATACTGCACTAAACTCATGCTCACTAGCACCCCGCCTTTAATCCTGCAGCCCAACTCAGCTCGCGCGAGATTTGGGAGTAAAAGGGAAAGGAAAAGACAAGAAATGTGTGCAGTACATTCGTATTTGAATGATTACTAGACATTTCCTGCGGTGACGATGGGGGACAAAGCGACAAAGTTTCTTGTTAATAATTACAGTTTGTCCCTGTTATGACAGAATGAGGATCTGTGCACAGTCCTTATCTGTGAAGACATTATAAAATGTCAGAAAACGGCCTTTTCAATGAAGTTTTTATACAAATATCATTTAATATTTCGACAATGTTCAGTATTAGAAACTTCTATTAGCTCTTTATTTCCATTAATGTTGAACCAGAAATGATCCACGTGCTTAATGTTGGTGTAAATTTACCATTTCTAGCCGAATGTGTCTCAAGAGTTGATTGGCATTTGATGCAGGCTGTTAACGGGTTACTACAAATATCTCACAAAAGCGAGTAAAGAAGCTTAGTTGTTTCTTTCTAGTTTTACAGCGCATGCGCATTGATTCGAGATGGTTTTTTGATATTAGATCGGTTCTTCTGTGACTAATATCTCAGGGTAGAGCGGTCTAAAGAGGTATGAGTTGAACTTTTAACAGAACATCTCACGCCTACGAGGCTGAAACCTAGCGATTGGTTTTCAGAGCTCGTCACGTGACCTGGTTTCTGTTCTGCGATTGGTTTTAGGTGAACGTAAAGAGTCCACGTTGACTAACTCTCAGTGATGGTAGATTTATGAAACGTGTGCTAACCTATTATTGACTTACAATTATTAATTGATAAAGGATATTAGGTTAAGCCAGGTATATATATTACAGATGATAATAAATTAGTAGATATGTAGCTACAACAATTAATGCGTTACCATGGTTACTAAATGTAAACAAAGAGTAAAAAGTTGGTTCGCCACCTCCTAGATACTTATAATCTCCTAATACAATATTTACATTAAACAAAAATATTCTAAGTCCACGAAAGTACTACTTACTACCACAAATAAAAAGGAGTATAATTTGATATAAAGGTTTTATTTATATTATATATAGTATAAACTTATATAAAAGACAGATGCAGCAAAATAAATAAACACTCGCTCTACTCACAAACTAACGTTTTTTCAAAATGTCACCACTAGCTCCGATGACAGCAGAGAGTACGTCTAGTTTATTAATTCACTTTTAAACATCACACTTTGTCCTCCGAGATATATGATACAGTGTGCTTTAGATTTAAAGCGCTTACAATCCAAATAATATATTGACTTTGGAAGGAAAACGTTACCGAAACTGCCCAGGCTGAGTATGTAGTCGGCGGGCGTTTCACCTATAATTTTAACATTGAATAATTTTTGTAAATTGTTAAATCCTCGAGATTTACGGGTTCTTCGGACTTTACCTCCGGTGGTGGTGGGCACTCAGCTGACTCTGATGGTGGGCACTCCGATGAATCTGACGCCTCTGACTGCGAGCACGCAGGTGACTGGTAGACAGACGACTCTGTGGTGGGTACGCGGGCGAGTCTGATGCCTGGATGGTAGACGTCTCTGGAGGTGTGTACGCCTGTGTCTCTGAGGGCGGCGGCGTGAAGTACGGTGACGGGTGGTGTGGAGCTCGGAAGGGCGGCGGTGGCGGTCGGGGTAACACAGCTACCACGTCCCCCTTGCGGAAATTGTAAACGGCGCACGTTACATCACACATATATGTTTCACGATTCTCTCGTAGGATAGTACTTCCGTCGCTCTTATCGTGTGACAGGTAGAGTCACAAAACTCTATGTAGCCTCGCTCTTCTACTTTGTAAATTACCTGTCTATCACTCACCACCACACTGTGAACATTCTCTCCCGTCATATAGGCACGTCCCTACATCGTATGGCCCACAAACATTAAATTAATATAGCCGGATCGAAGCATGGTGAGCGTACCTGAGAGCTAAACGTTCTGTAGAGTCCACTATGCTTCGCTGCCCGTTGTTGTTAACTGCCGTGTCTCTTAAACGCGTTCAAAGTTCACAATGGTATGTGAACCGGTTTTACTCCGGCGCAGGTAAATACCAGTTTTTCTTTATTTAATTCACACACGTCTTCATCTGTTAGAGTACCAAAACGACACGGTAAAAATACACAAAACTCGCAGTCTAGATAGGCTATTAGACGTCTCCCGAACTTTGTATTGACCGCTTTTAATTTATCAACCGAGTATTTTTGATCTACGGTTAGATCACACAATTTGACAGTCTGTACGGCATCGACAATATTTACCAGCTGCTGTAACTTGTCCATCTTGAGCTGCTCTACAAACGCTTATAAATACACAACCAAGTGGGGACCCCTCTCTATCGACGTCACGAGAAGAACAGGGTCACGCTCTATTCGTGTCTCAAAACGTCTTGTTGGACCGCCAAGCTGGCGCCCGGGAAAACCCTGTGCAAACGTCACGATATATTCTTGTCTCGACACGTCTTCTCTACCCGCCAAACTGGCGCCAGGGAAAACCCAGGTTGCCAAGGTCGGTGACCTCTATATCTATTTTTGTCTCAACTCGTCTTGTTGGGGCCGTCAAGCCCACGCATGGGAAAACACTTTGCAAACGTCACGATATATTCTTGCCTCAACTCGTCTTGTCGGCCTGTCGCCAGGGAAAACAAAGGGCGATATCTATCAATGCCTTGTCAACACGCCAGGTATTCAGCTTTGTTATATATTTCCTAGGGGGTATTGGGGGTCGGGTACATGTTATGGGTTCGAATCTCACTCGGGGAGAGCTGTGGGTGGAGGAACATTTCTACATCCCTGCATTTCGACAGACGCTACCAAACAACCAATTTTAGACTTGTGACGGGGGATAGCGGCCCCTAACTATGGATTCCGAGGCCCTGATTGTGCATGTGCCTGGTAGAGTTGCGACATAATACCCAATTATCACGTAATAGGAAAAAACACATGTTGCTGAGATCCCTAACTGTTGATTCCGCGGCCCCTGCTTGTGCTGTAAAAAACCAAGGGTTGCCGGGTTGCCGACGGTCCTGGACGGATACCTGCAACCGTGCTTTTTGACAGACGCTACCAAACAACCAACTTTAGTAGACTTGTGACGGGGTAGTGGCCCCTAACTGTGGATTCCGAGACCCCTGATTGTGCATAATTAGAGATGCTAGAGCTAGAGTTGCGACATAACACGCAATGATTACGTCATAGGAAAAACCCAGTTTGCTGAGGTCACGATCTATTCTTGTCCCAACTTGTCTTGTCTGCCCGCCAACCTGGCGCCAGGGTTGCGACATAACACGCAATGATTACGTCATTGGGAAAACCCAAGGTTGTTGAGGTCACTTGTCGCCCCAGCAGTCTGGCGTCAGGGTGGCGAAGGAGAAGGTGGGTCTCAAGGCAGGGTGAACCAATTACCACACTCTACCACCGACCACCATAGCGCAAGGTTCATGCTGCTTGTTCCAGGTCAGAGTCTTGTGACAGAAGAGCCAATGTTCATTCTAGGCCTGTCAGCCGTAGCGCAAGCTTCGTGCCGAAACGTCAAGGACTGTATGCCCATAAATAAACAATCATCAAGAACCAACATGTCCGGCGTATGCCTGCAATAAATAAAATCTCCAACACCTCTATCTTCCAATTAACAATAATTAATAATTAATTAACAATCATTAATAATTAATCAGCAAGAACCAACATGTCCGGGGTTTGCCGGCTGTAGGGGAGGGGCAGGAGGAGGGGTATAGTTGGTCAGGGGAAGGAGGGGTGGGGGAAGGAGGGCTCAGCCAATTAGAGAGCAGGAGGCGTGGTCACGTGACCAAATCCGACCTATCACAGGGTGATTTACCAGGGCCACCACACTACTACTCACGAGGGGGAGGGGGTGTAAGGGAGGACGTAATCAACACTTGGGAAAAGGAACCCATAGGTTGAACCACCTCACCAAGCGTCTACAGGGAGAAAGTGATCCTCCTACACTGGGACGTGGGACTGAGAAAGCCTGAGCTAAGCTACCAAAAACATAATTTCAGACACGATAAGA
This sequence comes from Timema cristinae, assembly GCA_039000515.1. Lineage (NCBI taxonomy): Eukaryota > Metazoa > Arthropoda > Insecta > Phasmatodea > Timematidae > Timema > Timema cristinae. Next base: position 23,740,455 of record JBCFYV010000100.1, on the reverse strand, counting down.
AATATATAGCCGAGAGTGGGACGGATATTGTAAATTAAATGTATCTACCCACCAACAATATTTATCTCACATTTACTCCTCATGCTCCATCGTTCCGTGACCCGAAGGAATAAACTACATAGCAAAGTTATCTAGTCACCATGGTCGCTCTATTTGACCAACTACACAACACCACCATTCCCACACATCCAAACATCAAAATCTGAGTGACTGCGGTCCCAAAACTCACCACCAGGAGATACTAACATTGAACATCCAGGAGAAAGTAATTCTCCATACACGGGGTGCGGTGAGGATCACTTCACAGGGTGCGGTGTAAAGAGAAAGTAATTCTCCTTACACGGGGTGCGGTGAGGATCACTTCACAGGGTGCGGTGTAAAGAGAAAGTAATTCTCCTTACACGGGGTGCGGTGAGGATCACTTCACAGGGTGCGGTGTAAGGAGAAAGTAATTCTCCTTACACGGGGTGCGGTGAGGATCACTTCACGAGGTGCGGTGAGGATCAATGTTAAACCTTATGGGAGAAAGTGAGCCAGACCTCTTATTTCACCCACTACTTACATAAGTCTTATTTGTAACATTTAACCCCATATATGTGTTTAAACAAAATAAAGTATGATTCCAAGCTAGTAGACCTTGGTATTGTGAATATAAATTTAGACCAAAATCTGACTGGTGGACACCAATTAAATCTAGTAAATCTTGTACTATGGATACAAATTTGGACACAAAATCTGACTGGTGGACACCAATCAAAGCTAGGAGACCTTGTACTATGGATACAAATTCGGACAAATCTGACTGGTGAACACCAATCAAGCTAGAGACCTTGTGCTATGGATACAATTCGGACAAATCTGACTGGTGGACACAATCAAAGCTAGGAGACCTTGTACTATGGATACAAATTCGGACAAATCTGACTGGTGGACACCAATCAAATATAGGAGACCTTGTACTATGGATACAAATTCGGACACAAAACTGACTGGCCGAAACCATGCGTGAGAACGCCATGTGGACAAACAAGATCAAAGTGACCAATGCGCGTCAAGAATAGTGACAGACGTTATAGCGATGTCGAAACAAAAAAGTTTTGGCAATCTTGAAAGAAACTATTTTCTACCTTGACATTTCAGAGAGAAAAAAGAAGTTAAAAAATGAACCCCCCCCCCTCCAACCCCCTCGTTATTCCACGTAAAGGCACCACAAGAGGGACAAGGTGATGACTAGAGGGCGGGGGAGAGATGCAGAAGGAAAAGAACCAAACCCGGATGCTCACAATGCCAAATTCTAAACATAGTGCTTGACGTAAACTACCTAAAAATTGACTAATTACCACCTGGCAGAGAAAAAATAGTTAAAACAAACCATTTCGTCAGTAATGAAGGCTAACAAGAGTCACTCGTCACAAAGTAACAACAAGTTTAAAACGTTAGTTTGAGAAAAGTGGGTCTAGAAAATGTTGGCGCACAACAATTTTAGATTATTTCTCAAATAGCTTCTGACGCGTTGAAACTCAATGCATGTGTTCGCTGTATTGTACAATTTAAATTGTAATTTGTTATTTTATTAAAATATGATTTATGCCAAAATTAAGTTGAACGATACAACAAATAAAAATATCATAAACAGCTCTAAATTTTGAGCAGAATAAATGTAAAAAATAAATGTGGAAATGTAGAATTAGTTCATCTTTACAGACGTTTCATACAAAATGCCTCGGTTGTGTGATTAGGATGAAAGTTATAGTAAACTAAATCTAGGATAGCTTGGACAGGGTTGGAATTATCATTTTAGTACAAAACTTCCTGTTTATTCAGATTTTCTAGAAATAATTTATTTTATTTTTCAGACACTTTAGAGAACAATAGGAAAAAAAAAAATTAATTTGCCATAAAGATTGACGATTGTCGAGTCATGCCATTTATGTTTAGAACAAAAGATTTGACCTTGGTATACAACTGTTGCACAATCATGTGTTAAAGGGATTGGGGGGTAGCGGGGTGTTTAAGACGTGTTTATATTTTGCGTGATGGTATTTTTAGTTCGCTTTCTCTCCAAGGCAAAAAAAGCCTACTATATAAAACGTTAAGGTTATGTCCAAATTCGCAAATATTCCTGATTATTTAAAAAAAATTGTGTGTGTAAAATTCCTGCATTTTACCGGTTTTCCAGACACAAGCAATTGTTGTTTAGGTTCCCGATTCTTCAATTTTTCCTGGTGCATTAAAATCCTTTAAAAAAATTCTATCACTCATTACAATGACAACAGAAAGTTCTAATATTAGGATTTTTTAAGGCGTTCTAAGCCGCATTCTCAGTCATAAGAAATATTTCAGTTTCTTGTGTAGTCAAGAATAGCCTGAAATTATATGTTTAAAAAGATAATCTATACCGACTACTTCATAGTCAAACAAAAACATTATATTACATTTTTCCTAGTGCTTCGTTTTAGTTCAAAAAACTTTGATTTTGGACAGTGATTTGAGACGAAAGGGAACATTTTAAAGGATGAATATAATCCTGATAATGATCAGTTCAACATATTAAATATGTTTTCATGCACTAAATCTACTAAAAACGTTTCGTAGTTTATTTTTAAGATTCTATAGTTGCTGTATTATATATGTAGTGTGCTACCATCATTGAGATAAAGTCATGTTATTCTTCGTTAGAGCTGAAAAAAAAAAAAAAAAAAAAAAAGACACCATCTACATTTTAGTTTTGGTTTCCTTTAATAAAATAATGATAGTTTAAAAGCCTAAATTAAGTCAAAACTAAATGAAAGCTGTCGCTTCTTATTTAATATAATGGTATATATTCAAGACTTTTTGTGTGCAATCCAAATGTAATTATTTGACTATAATCCTAATTTGCTCATTTTAATATTTCTTGTATTCTCACTCGTCCAAAAAAAACCACGATAATCATAATAACTAAAAAGATTGATATGATTTGAATATGGCTACATGGAAATAAGCTTGGCAGCTTATCGAACTGGAGTTTATTCTGATCCACAACTTTGAATAAATCAATAAGTCTTTAAGGTGTGCCAGTGACAGCTTGATACTTAAGGCTGCTTCTCATCTTCTATTAGTTACTAAAGGCTTACTCAGCAAAAAAGTATAGAGTATTGAACGTGAGAACGCATTATTTCAGTTCAATCTAATCAATGAGCTTTCTCTTTCTGTATAAATAGGATATCGTACTAGTTTTGTTCAGTTTGACTGATCATTAAGGGGAAATTAATTTATAGTGAACAATGAAAAACTTTTATTTAGTATTACTAAGTCCCAACTAATTCATAATGTGACTTTTTTTGGAAACATTTATGGAAGTATGAATGTTTGTAAAATATGAAGGTTATCAACGATACGCGACAATTATTGTAAAAAAGTATTTCACATCCTTCTAACTCGCCGCCCCCCTTCCCCCTCGTTTTTCTATTAATATTTTTTTAAATAATAAGTTTTAAAATTTGAATTAAAATTGTTTACTAGAAATTAAAAATATATTATACAGCTACAAACAAAAAAATTACATTATAATTTACTGATTATTGTATTTCATATTTTGAGTAAAATATCATTTTCCGGATTTTTATTGTGATTTACCAAATTCCCGACTTATTCCCGTTTTTTCCCGATCACTTCAAATTCCCGGCTAATTCCCGTTTTCCCTGATTTTCCCGGATGGTAGACACCCTGTCAATACCTATGAACCGCTGCGTTTGGATAGGGACATACCGGAAATGACCATTGCAGACTATGAGTTATTCAAACTTCTCTTCACAATATGATGACAGCAGACTAGACTGCCGATGACGGGGAGATCGAGGTTCGAATCTCGGTCAGGTGTACTGAGGGTGATTTTCCTCCAAAATAGTTTTCCATTTCCCCTCCACGCAAATTCGGGTGCACATCCTCTAAATTCAACCTTTCTAATCCCTAACACATAAGTGTAATTAGTAGAAAGGCGTATTTCTCTAATGGGTAGTAGAACACGATGCTTAAATTTATTTATTTTTAATTCTAGGCTATAGTTATTCTTTTATTACATTTTATAAGGCACCTTTCAGACTAAACAAAAGCTACGCCTCTAGTCAACCAGTTTATCTCTTTTTTTTCCAACCCCAATAACATAAAAATATAACACAACTAATGTATTATGGGGAATTCCCAAAATAATTAATTTAATAATATTTAGCACCACGTCTTACTAACCGTTCGGGTTATACGCTTTAAGTACTAATTACGTTAATGGATTAGGAATTGGTAAGGTTGAATTAGAGGAAGTGAACCCGCATTTGCGTGGAGGGAGAGTGGAAAACCATTTAGGAAAAACCACCCCCAGTTCATCCGACCGAAATTCGAACCTCGATCTCCCCGTCCTCAGCAGTCGAGCTCAACACGACAAGCGCGTTAGCCAACTACGCCACCGAGCCGGGTCTAAAATAATGAATCCTTCTATTGGTTTAAAAAATGTGTTTGGTACAAACTGAGCTCAATTCACTGAAGAGTGAGGACAAATTTAGTTTCCTTTCCATTTTCAGTGTGAATGAATCAGAAGCAATACTGATAGGAATAAAGACGACTGTGATCTCGATCATTCTCGGACAAAAGCCCATTTACCTCATGTCGTTAATATGAGCTCATCTTTTGTAAATCTTCCTTCCCGTTTTCACTATCTGAATGTTTACACCACTGGTGTTTAAGGAGGAGTGAGGTATAATTTATACGAAATGTATCCTTAATGGGGGGAAAGTACCCCGACCAGGACCCGATCCCTGATCCTCTCATCACCAACAGTTTAAATTGGTGCGAGTGTGGCACCTGGGACCAGAGGCGGAAGACTACTATTTATTGTAGCCACAGGTGTGGCGAATAAGTAACATTCGTGACACCATGTAAAGATTGAGAAATTAGGTTGCTCAATCGAACATTTAAAACAACACTGATTGTTTCAACAAGTTTACTCAAAACATAAGATACACTTTGATTACTTAGGTGTTTTTTTAAGAACCGTGTCTTACTATCCGTTCGGGTTACATGGTTATTTACTGAGCCAATAGTGTTGGGGATGAGGAAGGATATTTAAAAACAAGTGTATCAGCATTTACATGGAGGAAGAGTGGAAAACAATTTTTGAAAGAAACCTTAGTAGACCTACACCCGACCGAGATTCGAACCTCTTATCTCCTCATCATCAGCAATCTAGTCCCCTGCGAGAGTAGCGCCTTAGACCATGTATCCATCGAAACGGGTGACTACTCGGTTACAACTTCCTCAGAGGCAAATGATGATAAATGTTCAAATTGAACATGTAAAACAATTTACTGAGAAATTTGACAATCCTTTTGTCTGACAAGTTGCAGGAACATTGGCTGAATATATGAACTCAAGGCACATGCTGAATGAATGCTTCCAACAAGCTGCAGGAAATATTATGTTAAACCAGCACACGCAGTCAGGAAAATGTTGTTTACTGTTAATTCGCCACACTCGTATGGTCAAATGGTCACTTGTGGTCGACAAACGAGAAGATCAAACCGGGTGACTTGAAAATTGGCTCTTCCAGATTAGATTGTGTGTCGAGACTCGCTGTTCACATCTGGTCTCCACCAATGTTCCTGGCAGAACGAGTGCTTTAATTTATGAATCTTAAGCATCTCATTGGTCGTCACGAATAGCTAGTCCCCCATTGGTTTCCGACAACTCGCTGGTTGCGGAGACACCGTGAGCGAGCGTACATATTATGTTCTCTCGAGTGTAGTGGCCGCCGAAGACCAAATTACAAATGCCCGATTCTCGGCCCTACCGGGATGCAAATCAGAAGGCAAATATATTACCAACCGAGATAAAGTAACGGATTGTAGTAGGCCCAATGAAATATTAAAATATACTTTTGGTTGTATTATTATTATTATTATTAGCACCACGTCTTACTACCCGTTCGGGTTATACGCACTTACGCTAATGTGTAATGGTAGGGTGATTGTGAGATGAAATGAAGGACCTACAGTTTAACGTGGAATCCGAACCACGGTGGCGGCCTGGCATTCCCCACATTCACAAGATGTCTTGCCGGAGGTGAAGGAAGGGTTTGGGTAATCAGATAAATCTGTGCCGGGACCGAGGATCGAACCCCGGCCGCCAGCATAGAAGTCTGACACCTTACCCCTAGACCACCAGGTTCACCTTTTGGTTGTAGCTGTAAACATTCCACTTTTTATCTGGGTACATGAAAGTAGATCCCGGAGCTTAAAGAATTTTATCAACGCCTCTTCGCGTAGATATTCGTTCACTTTCTCTTTAATACCCTTCTCATTCCTAATCCAAAGATTAAGGTGGAATGGAAGAGAAAGTTTATAAAGGAAAATATTGTTACATTTTTTATAGTAAGAAATATTAACTTTTTAACACAATAAAAAATAAATTATTGCTTCATTAGATGGGTATAGTTTAATTTTCCACAAAGTGATTATAACGGTTCTCTAGTATTTGTCAGAGGAATCCTACCTTAATCTTGATACTTCTCTAACATAATTTAAAAAATTCTCATCAAATGTCACCATGCCCACGACGAACATTCAATCGGTAGATATTGCTGAGTAGAAAATTAAATTAACTAAACAAGAGTGGCTACAAAACCTTTATTATAAAATTCCTTGACCTTTCCAGGTTTTCCTTACAGCATTAAAAATAATTCCAGGCCTAGCTTTTTTACAGTTTAAAACATTGATCACATATTTTCGAAAAATCCTAAGCTACCAAACATTAACAGTCTTATAAGTTCTTGTTGTTTTTCTAGTCATTAATTAGGTATCATTTGAGTCCCTGTGTAAATGTGTTATATAACAAACACTGTACAACTATCTTATGTTAAGATATATCTAGGAACGTATAATCCGACGGGTGGTAGGACTCTTGTGTTAAATAAAAACATAGCTAGGCAAAGCATTTTGTTAACATCGAGAAACTAAACCTATATTTGTTATGTTAAGCTGCAGAATTAGTCAATTATTTAAATTCCTTGACTTTTCCTTATTTTTGATGAAATTTCCTGACATTTACCTGTTTCCCCTTACTTTTCCAGGTTTTCCCTGGTTGTAACCACCATGTTAACGTAGACTGAAGCATTATTTTATTTTATTTAACTCGACATTTTACATGCTATAAAAATTGCCTTTCATCCCCTGCCGCTAGGTAACCCTTGGTGTGTTAAAACGTGTTGTCATAAACACAATTTTGGAAACTCTATAATTTATTACCTAATCCTTTTTTATTTGTCAATATGGCACGACATTAGTTAAACATTCACCATTTTCAAGATGTCTGAACGCTAAAAGACCAGAGCGTATATCACGCGAGAAGACGGCAGTGCAATGAACCTGCCCGAGGCACGAACCTGACACAGCAGACAGAAGTCATCAATCATCTGTAATTTAGCTCCTCCCTCCTTTCATAAACCGCCGTTATTATTAATTATGCTGATTCAAAGTCGCGGTCTGCCTAGATCCGCCAGTTAAGCTGAAACAGGTTGAAAGGCCACTTTTCTATGGAGGCCTACGGCAGTTTCCAAAAGAAGAAACATTGCTTGTCACAGGTTTCCTTATAACAGTCAAGGAGATATTTTGCAACGTGGCAATTAGTCAGCACAGCTAACAAACACACCATGTATGCTAGCACACTGAAACATTAAGGTGCGTTTTTCATGCGAGCGTGTTGTCTGTCATCTCAACACCACGTTAGTACAATGTGCTATTGATAATAAGTTTAGAAAAAATGACAGAGAGAAACGTAATGTTGCTTACAAGTTAAAAATAATATACGAGCAAAATAAATACGTGTTTTATAAAAACTAAAGATGCGTATAGTACAATTTTAATAGGAAGGACCTTTAAGATTATTATTATTATTATTAGCACCGCGTCTTACTACCCGTTCGGGTTATACGCACTTACGCTAATGTGTAATGGTAGGGTGATTGCGAGATGAAATGAAGGACCTACAGTTTAACGTGGAATCCGAACCACGGTGGCGGCCTGGCATTCCCCACATGACCTTTAAGAAATTATAAACATTATTGCTGCAAAAATTGAGAACATTTTACTATTGTCATTTTATAGTTATTGATAATATATATCAAAAGTGACAGCTGCATATCAAATGACATGATGTATGAATACGTGAAAAAATATCTAGTAACTTTTTTTTTACCGGTCAAAAATGAAAATTGGACTGTACTAAACAAAGACAAAACAGGCGGGATTTTTTACACCTAAATTTTCTTACGAAGGGACATCTCCGGCAGCAAGAAAAAATTTCTAACTATACTTTCAAGTATTCATACGTCAAATTATGTGATACGCAGCTTTCGTTTTTGATGAATAAGAATTGTACATATAACATAGCACTAATAATATAGTGAAATATTATCAATATTGGCAGAAAAAAGTTTGTATTTCCCAAAAGGTGCTCCAGATGTCTCCTAAGAAAATCAAGGTATAGAAAAACAACATTCACGATTAGTAATTAAGAGTCCAATTTTCAAAGAAAAGATCTATTAGATAACAAAAAATAAATTTAAAGAAAAAATTGATAACATTTTACTATTTTATTAGTGTTATTTTGTAGGTATTTATAATGTCTATCAAAAGTGACAGCTGTAGATCACAGGACTTGACGTATGAATACGTGAAAGTACAAATCTATTACCTTCTCTAGCTGTCGGTTAAAGGTTCTTCTTCCGAAAATTGGACTGTACACGCCTGTAAAAAACGGTTAATGAAAATACTTACATGAAAATAGGCCTATATTTTCATACTTTACTCAGGGTTGCCACTATTTTATTAATAACAAATTCCTTATGATTTCCAGGTTTTCCAGTAGGCATTCCCATTTTTACAAACAGCTTAGATTGAAGAAAAGAGTAATAAAATTTCTATTTTTATCAAGTTGACTAGTGTGAAATTATGTAAATTATGTTTAAAATGGGATGATTTAAGATTGATGGGGAAATACATATTCTGTCGCTTCACAAACGTTTTTAAGGGGTAACAAGACATTTAAATCAATGTCCTTAATTCTTCAGTTCACTTCTTTGTCTTTCCAAAGAACTGCCTATTTAAAGTTTTTAAGTTAAATGTTCCAGTATTTTTACAAGATTTTGAAAAAATCCCTGCGTTTCCCCGGTTTTCACCAAAAACAAAAAATGCCCTATGTTTTTTCCAGTCCTCCCTGTTTTCCGGATGCGTGATAACCCTGCTTCAATGTGCTTTTGGAAATGAATTTCAACGCCTACGGTATCAAAACACGATGCTGCGTTTACAACCAAGACATACTTAATTTTATTTATTTAAAGCACCCTAGGTTTGAGGTTTGTTTAACTTTTTACTTCACTATATTTGGCACACGAGCCAACAATTTCTTGTTTCAATATTTATCCACACCGACAGACTTCACTATTTACTAAGTTGAGGGGGAAGGGATCTTTTATCTGTACAAATTGTTTAAATAACGTGAACTAAGCAAATAAACGAATCATTCCACGTGGCTGCAGTTTCACCAATTTACTGGCAAGGTAAAGTGAAGCCAAGTGAACTCACACTTTGGATGGAAAAGGCTGTATACAATTATTTTTTTAAGTGTCAACAAAACTGAAAGAAGGTAGGTAGGCTTACATTCGGATATTTTTAACTTAGTTCAAAATGTTTGAAGTGCACTTTCTAATCACTCTTACCATTTACTAGCAAATAATACATAGAAGAACCATCTTAGGAAAAATACTTACTTGACTAGAGGCAATGGTTTCTTTTACGTGTAAGGAGGGGAAAAAAAGAGGCCTTGTCATTTTAGTCAATTTTCATATTTTCTAAACTGTTTTCCAAAGAGCAATCCCAATTATACACACTAAACCTAGCCGAATATACAATCCAAGATTAGCCGATTATACAATCTAAGCCTAGCCGACCATACAATCTAAACCTAGACGACCATACAATCTAAACCTAGCCGACCATACAATCTAAACCTAGCCGACCATACAATCTAAACCTAGCCGACCATACAATCTAAACCTAGCCGACTATACAATCTAAACCTAGCCGACCATACAATCTAAACCTAGACGACCATACCATCTAAACCTAGCCGACTATACAATCTAAACCTAGCCGACCATACAATCTACACCTAGACGACTATACAATCTAAACCTAGCCGACCATACCATCTAAACCTAGACGACCATACCATCTAAACCTAGACGACTATACAATCTAAACCTAGCCGACCATACCATCTAAACCTAGACGACTGTACAATCTAAACCTAGCCGACTATACAATCTAAACCTAGCCAACCATACAATCTAAACCTAGACGATTATACAATCTACACCTAGCCGACCATACCATCTAAACCTAGACGACCATACCATCTAAACCTAGACGACTATACAATCTAAACCTAGCCAACCATACAATCTAAACCTAGACGATTATACAATCTAAACCTAGCTACTGTATAATTCAAACCTAGGCGACTATCAAACCTAGCCGGCTATACAATCCAGACTTAGCCAACTAGACAATCCAAGTCCGGCCGACTATACAATATAAAACCTAGCCGACCATACAATTCAAACCTAGCCGGCTTTACGATCCAAACCTTACCGGTTATAAAATCAAAGCTTAGCCTACTATAATATATACATCTAGCCGATTATACTATCTAAACCTATGGCTCTGGGGGTAACACGGCTTAAGGCGTCAGTCTCACAATGTATTAGATTGCTGGAGACAGGGAGGTCGGGTCTCGGATCCCGACCGGGTGTGTTGAGGTGGGATTTCCTAAACCGCTCAAGCAAAGGCGGGTACACTTCATCTCAAATTCACCCTTCTTCATCCCTACCCCATTTGTGTTGATCCCAGACGTACGGGACAAGTATAGAGAGACGTTCATGTTGATCGGTTTTAGTGGTTAGCAAGTGGATAACCATTTTAATTCGTACTTCACTTGTGTGAACAAACTATCGAGCATACATTATGCGATAGTAATTATTTATTTCGCCCACTTAACAACTTGCTGTCGATTCACAGGCCAACAGATAGGTGGGGGGGTGGACATCAAAGATGAAGCAGGATTACCACGACTTACATAATCTATTATAGTTGAAACGCTTTAGTCCGGGACGCGACTTCTCGTGTTTTCCGTTCCGATTGGTTCTGCTGAGAGTCACGTGGGAGCAGGTGCTCGTGAAACGTGCGGATGTCAGGCCTCACAAACTAATCAAAACACTAATAATTCATTAGTCGGGGAGAAAGGCAGGAGGATGTGGTGGAACTCCTCCTCTTCTTGTTCGCCTGCAGGCCAGTGAGCGAGCGACCTGCGCGTTTATGATTTACCTGCTTCGGTGGCCACATGGTCTAAGGCAGGGATTGTAAGGCCGCAGGTTACTTCACGGATCCCTCATAAGGCCGCACAGTAAATGTTGCCAAAATACGATAGTGCCCCAACCATAGATAGATAGATAGATAAATAGATAGGTTTTAAAGATAGACTTTTTAATTTCAATTAATCAAAGTACATGCCGTTTGAGAATATATAATTTAAAACTAAGAAGATAAAATATGAGAAAAGACCACACTCATGTTCCCCATCCCTGGTCTATGGCATCATTCACGACTAAGCTGCCGATGAAAGTGAGATCAGGGTTCAAATCCCAGTCGGGTGTATTGGGGCTGGTTTTTCCTCAGTGGTTTTCCACTCTCCTTCAACGCGAATGCGAGTACATTTCCTCTAAATTCAATTTTCCTCATTCCTAACACATAAGCGTTATTATAACATTCTTAAGTTGAGGGTAAGGCGCGATATTTAATCTAAGATATAAGACGGTGATATATTCTTTTTTAATATAGTGGTTCTGGTTACAATAGAGGTTACGTAGCCTGAGTCATATCTGGAAATAATAAATCTTTTTTTAACATGACACTTTGAATTCTACACGCTTTACTTGCAGATTCAATTATATATTTTCAATTATTTTTAGTCTTCTATATCCTATTAGTCCAATATACTGTAATTATTAAGGACTCATCCAAATAATCTTTTGATAACATAACCTCAATTTCATTTATAACTTAAAGAATTTCTTATAAGTGAATTTCAATTTTATGACACATTTTATTAACTTTTACAAGCCTCATTCATGATAATTAATAAAATAATCTCCTTTTCAAATAATTTTTTGTCATTCTATTCTAACTTGTTCAAGTAAGTTACCTAGTTGAAATCGATCAATATAATCAAATTAAATTACTTATAAACTAGATAACGTTTTCAATCGTAATCATATTTATGTCAAAACTACGTTGCATAACTGTATATTTACATTTAGTTTCTGTTTTGAAAAACACAATTTTCAATTTATTCAAGACTTCTGAATTTCTAATCTTCTGGAGTTTCAATTTACCATATCTAATTTTAATTTCTTATTATCATTTTATCAACTGTATCATGTAACTTGAACCAATATGTTAAAAAAAGAAATATCAAAGTCTTATATCTTACACATGCATATAGACTGAACAGGTATTAAGACGCGGTGTTAAATATTTATATATTAGACAGACACCTTAGTTAACTCGGTAGCCTTTTATATAATAGCCAGACACCTTAGTTAACTCGGCAGCCTTTTATATATTAGACAGACACCTTAGTTAACTCGGCAGCCTTTTATATATTAGACAGACACCTTAGTTAACTCGGTAGCTTGTCTACTTACTAAGCAAAGGGTCCCGGGTTCATTTTCCAACACGGTTGAAAAATTTATTAATGAAACTGGGGTTTATCTTCTGTGATAAATTATCAGCCCGGGGATCCACTTCGGTGGCCACATGGACTAAGCCACTACTCTCGCAGTAGACTAGACTGCTGATAGAAAGGAGATCTATGTTCGAATCTCGCTCGGGTATACTAAAAGTATGTTTTCCCCCCAAATGATTTTTCAGCCTCCCTCTATGCAAATGCGGGTACACTTCCTACAAATATAAGTCATTAATCCTAAAACCACTGGCGTATAACCCGAACGGGTAGTAAGACGCGGTTGGATGTTGCGTCTGTTCTTGATTTAGGTTAGTCTATAAATTGTGTGCTTACATAATCAGTTGGTTCAGAAAATGCAATTTAAATACCTAAAAACATCTAAAAAAAAACATTATATATGACCAGATTGCAAATAAATGCGTCAATATCGCCTTGTCTGGATTTCTGGTGACGGGGGTTTCGAATCCTGGCCCGGTGTATTTTGGGTGGTTTTCCTACTCTTCATGCACGCAAATGAAATAACATTTTCTCAAAATTTAACCTTTCTTAAAGAAAATATATAGATAATTCAGAAGGGTGGTAAGTAAGACGCGGCACAAAAAAACAAACAAATATTAGTTTAAAAAAAATTGAGACAAATGAGCCGCCGGCGCCTGCGGCCCAGTTATCTTAATATGCGAGCCAACCTTTGTTTAAACGGCAGTTTATTCAAACCTTTTCCGATAAGACGGTGTATAAAATGTGTGTGCATATAAACAAATGTAATGTGGGGAACGCATGAAAAGGTCAGTGTTGAAGTATAGCTGGAGCCCTTGGCTCAATGTACCCATGTTCTACCAACTTAACACCCACTTCAGTGGCCGAACGGTCTAAGGCGTTACTTTCGTGTTATACTGGCCTGCTGATGATGGGGAGATCGGGGTTCGAATCCCAGTCGTGTCTAGTGAGGGTAGTTTACCCTAAATGGTCTCCACCCCTCTTTCCAGGAAAATGCTGGTAGATAACCTCTAAATGCTTCCTTCCTCATCCCTACCCCATTAGAGTACTTATCATATGTGTGTATAACTTGAAAAGGTAATAAGACGCGGTGAGAAAAAAAAATTGTCATGGCAATAATCTAATAACCAGGGATGGGATTTTGATTACATTAAATGATCAAAAAATTACTTATTTTCAACAAATGACCAAAAAATATTACCCAAAGCTCGTAATAAGTGCACACGACTAAATCAAACATGCACTTTGCAAATGTAAAGTCAATAGAAAAGCCTTTAACAACCAAACGCTTGCATTCTGTTGAATATAGGCTAATATCGATTTACAAATACTTGCTCCCAATGCACAACCCTCCCCACTTTAGTTGCAGTCTCACCAGGAATGTGTGTATTTTACAGCCATACAAGCAAAGAGGATACAAAGTTCTCATTCTGGCAATTGTGTGTTGAAACAATTTATGCGTTTATAAAATATAGCTATTATTTAAAATATAGCTATTCACTTAAAATGACTCAAAAATATTTTTAAATGCTTAAAAATGACACAAAAATTACCTATAAAATATACATTTCTATAATAAGGGGATCATGAACAGAGCCTATATACTTATGAGCATGTAATGTGTCGTACCAATAAAAAGATGACATGTCATCGAAATACAGGTCCTGCTAATAATCCACATCGTTGGTCGCATTGTGTAACGCGTCACTCTCATGTTAGACTGAACGACGAGGAAACCCGGGTTTGAATCCCGATCGGATGTACTGTTCAAAGCGTTTCACACTCATCCACCACGCAAATTCGTGTACGTTTCCTCTAAAATTATATCTGCGTAGTCTCTATTCCAATGGGTGACCTGGTGGTCTAGGGGTAAGGTGTCAAGACTTCTATGCTGGCGGCCGGGGTTCAATCCTCGGTCCCGTCACAGATTTATCTGATTGCCAAACCCTTCCTTCACCTCTGACAAGACTTCTTGTGAATGTGGGGAATGCCAGGCCTCCACCGTGGTTCGGATTCCACGTTAAACTGTAGGTCCTCCATTTCATCTCACAGTCACCCTACCATTACACATTAGCGTAAGTGCGTATAACCCGAATGGGTAGTAAGACGCTGTGCTAATAATAATAATAATAATATAATAATAATAATAATAATCTATTCCAATGGCGTAATTAATGTAAGCATGTAACACCATCTGGTACCAGGATTCGGATATTTTTTTAAATTCTGATAATTAATTACTAGGGGTGTGCGAAGCTTCGAAACAACTATCAGCTCCGACCTCGTTTCGAAAAAAAATCCGGATTCAAAGTTTCGCCAATAAAAATAATACCAGCTAAAATATTCAATTTATGTTCAATTACTGGTATTCTAAGCTGTTTCGTACATCACAAACTAGTATTCATATGGAAAAAATATCAAGTAATTGAAATGCACTGTGATAATTGCTCGATTTATCAGATAGAAACAAAAATATTGCACATAAATGTGCAATAAAACATTTTCCAAGTAATTTTAGTGCATAAAGTGATTTAAATAACCACAATATAAAAGTTTTTCAAGCGTAAAACAACTAACAAAAAATACTCGAACTTTGATTTGGCTCCGAGAACATTTCATATATTCGATTCGAGTTCGCCTCAAATTGAAAAAAATGGACCTCGTTCACTCCCTAAGTATTACTAAATCTACTTTAATGTAACGATATATACATCAGGATGTGTGTTCAATAGCTGTCGTTATTGAGATGTGTAAGTTGTATGATAATGTAAAGTAATATTATGTCAATGTTTGATCATATACATTTATTTTGAAATGTCTTTAAGAGAGTCTACCAATGGCGAGCAGACTAGAGAAATAATATCGGTTCATAAATTATATTTTAAAGTTGAGTGAGTGACTTAAGGCTTGTAACTAATTCCAAGATTCTGGTTTCTAGTGCTTATCATGGGGTCATTATAATACTTCTAACATTTTTAAAGGCACAATCATGATTCGAACAAATATCTTCAAAAAACCTTAGTAAAGACAAGGAGAAATATTGGTGAAGGGATAGAAAATGGAGCCATTTTACTAAAGTGATCCAGCCAAAGTATGGAAACAGTTGATGATGAGGAGTCATCAAATCATATCTACTCATTTGGAACACAATTGGGCCCATGGACACGCATGAATCCCCTTAATACAGAAACATATGCAATCGTTACGTAGCCTACTTTTTTTTATCTATCGTATGGCATTATTGCCCGTGAAGGACATGATATCCGGGTTTGGTCGCCTTATGTGTAGACTATCAGCCGTTCTGATGGAACAGAGCAGTTCCCAAGGTACACCACGGGAGGTTGTCTACACGTCGTACCCGCAATGAGATGATGGTTGTGATGATAGTTATTAAGAAGCTGTGGAGCCGGTGAAAGTCCTTAACTATCAGCGTGATTAGCTCTCAGTTCAATTTTCAGACTATGCAAACTATGGAAAGGACTAATATTCAAAGCTTGCCCTTAAATTTTTTAAATTATTTAGTATAAGAGTATTATTATTAGTTTGGTTTGTGAAAAAATTCCCTTTATTTTCAGGGGGAAAAAAATCTTTTACTTTTCCGGCTCTTGCAGTATTCAAACTGTGTGGGAACTTTGGTAACCATCAGATACTCTGTTTATCGTGTTCCTACTAGATCGTTCAGAGTAGTGTCAGTGAACAGAAATTGGAAAGTATATTTTTAAAAAAGGTCATGTCGGTAGTCACGCGAACCGCTCGTTAAAACGTTCAGTGGCGGATCACGAGGGAGGATTGGAGGGGGTCGATCGAAAGTAAGGTAGGTGGAAGCGGTGTGCAATATCTCCCACGGGAGGCGCTAGAGGGCAGGTCCCTAGTGATCCTACAGTTATATATTATAAGTAGTAGATATCGGGTCTTCCCACGACATTGAGGACACAACCACGTAACTAATCCGACACCTTTTGAGATACTTTTTTAAAGTGGAAACTCCCCTGCCATGTCAAGGTTCAACATCCACATGTCTAGGGAACAGATAACTATTGCAAGGTTCCTCTAGCCCATCATGGTTGTCCTATTCGAGCGTAGTCACGCACTTGTACATGCGCAGCGGGTAGTTTAGGAACAGATGACCCCATGCCTACCATCGATTCATGTAATCACCGACAGCTGGGAAACCCCTGCCCACCTTCTTGAGTACTGGACACTCACATAGAGGCGTTAGCCACACGGAGGTGGTATGGCCACTAGCCTCAGGAATCATCCCTAAAGGGATTTCAACCCGAGTTGCCCAACGTGGACTACGTGGAAGTGGCATGACCAGCTTTCCCGAAAAGTACCGGCAACTAACAATTTAATGTGTGAAGAATAGGGGGAGAGGGGGCTTCCCCCCATTCCTCCCATAAAGACGACCTCAAGAGAGATTCAAGGTAAGTGTACACTGCATTTCAAGCCTTTGGATTTCCGAAGGTGGTGGTTCTCAACATCTCGTACAAACATGACTTTTAAACTAACTTTTAAGAGTAGGGCAGGCACAACATCCAGTCCCCGGCCGTTAATTTATCACCGTGAAAGGGTACACACACATTTCACCTATGATACATTTTTCGGTCATGTCGGGAGTCGAACTCGGAACCCTTAGCTCAGTAGTCCGATTGTGTTAAGGTGTCGGACCCATATAAACACTTAAAATAAAGTGAACTGTTATCAACTTTAGCTGCAAAAATATGTTTGTATTTTCTAAATGACAGTTTCTGTGAAAGTTTAACTGTATGTGATGAACGTAATGATTTAAAAAAAAATAGTTTTCGGGCATTTGTATAGCTTTGATATGTAGGGTCTATCCCCAGGTTGGTAAATGTCCCTGTTCTCTAGACTGCGGGCCGCCCTGCTATATTTGTAGTCCAGCCCTGAGCCAAAACACTCGCCGTTGTATCAAAGGCAATTTAGAATACCCAGAGCTATGTAGTTAGAGCGTGACCAAAAGTTAATTCGGCCAGCCGTGCCAAGTTTTACATGCCCAACAACATTGCACAGCGCGACACAAATAATCGCTTCCCATTGGTACCACCATGGTGGCCCCAAACTCTTCGCGGATAGGAATAACGGTGATGTGTGTGTGTGTGTGTAAAGTTTCAAATCTCGATTAGGGTGCAAATGTAATTGAAAGTCTCGGGATCAGATAGTCTCCTATGCCATATCACACTAGAACTGAGATAAAAGAGAAACATTCAAAGGATGTCCAGCTAACAATAAAAATATATAACATACTTTACTGTATTGCTCTGCCATCTGTTGTCAGAATGTAATAGTATTTGTACAGACAGACGATAGATAATGTTTTCACACTTTAGTTTTTCACAAATTATTTGTTCATGTTAGATACATCACACATGCATAATTTTTCAATATAGTCTCCCTGCTTCTCTATACCCTTATCCCTGCGCTCTAGAAGCTTTTTTTATTCTATCAGGGAAAAAAGTTTTTGGTTGTTTGCGTAGCCAATCGTGCACCGCCTCTTTCACCTCATCATCATCATCATCATCACCCGAAAATTGACGACCCCACAATGGATTCTTGAGGGGGTTCAAAGAAATGAAAATCAGACGGTGGACTGTAGAGTGGATGGTCGAGAGCTTCCCACTTATGGTTGCGAAGGGTGTTCAGGGTGTTGGCAGTCGTATGAGAGTGCGCATTTCCGAGTAACAAAACAACCCCCGACAGTCGTCCTCTCCCGTCTGTCCATATAGTTGGCCATAATTCACGTTGCAGCATGTAAGACAGGGGTTCTTAACCGGGAGAGGGGGGATGATTTTAGGGTTCGGGGGAGGGGGGGGGGATTAAGACAACAGACTAAAACAGTTTTTAAACATATTTTCTTCAAACTACAATATTTCAATAAACAATTTGTTTAGTTTGACGCACTGGACTTGCTGGATGGTAATTTTAATTTAATTGTAAAGCTCCACAGTAAACATAATCATAGTAATACGTATTTATATACTAATATAAGAAAAGAGTGTTTTCAATATTATTATGTATATTATTCAGAATGCAACTTTTGAGTTAGGCAATCTTGGAGGGGAGGAATGATATTCTGACGTGGTGCATGGGCGTTGTTAGCGATGTCCCTCCACCAATAATTCAATAATTTACCTGACATGAGGAATTTTTAGTTAGTTGAACTGAAATAATGAATAAAGTAACTTAAACATTACAAACAGAAAAAATTCAATTCACAACCGACTCAACTCTATAATTAAACAATGATACGGGTTTACAAACCTCCGTGAAATATTACAATTTGTTCTCAAATGTGGAGCACCTTGTTCGGTTTTACCCAGCTCATCTTGTGAGGCAGAGAGAAGTTTCGGCTTTCTCAGACGGCTGAAGACATATTTGCGTTCCACAATGACTCAAAAAGAGACTTAACCACATTACCCTCTGTCATGTTCAAAATGACATCTTAGACTCAATCGATATTAGCAAAGTCGCTGCAACACCAGTCTCCAAGTCTGAGTTAAGGAGAAGGACTTTTGAAACAGTTTCATCCCAATGTTAATATTTTGTGTTCTTTTATATTTGTCTAATTTGTTATTGAATGGAATTTTTGACGTATTAAGGACATGGTTATGGACTCAAAGTGATGTAAGAAAACTTGGTAGCCCGCTACATTTGTATAATGGCTCCGAATAGAAAAAAATACTTTTGAACCATTTCCATCCTAATAACAATGTTAATTATTTTGTTATTGTTTATTTCTTCTATTTATTATTAAATAGGATTATATATACATTTATTTTGTTTTATGGGTTTTGACTTAATTTATTTCTTGCAATTAGATTTTGTGTGCATGGCATATTTTAGTATGACGATGTATCAAAACAAAGTAACAATAACAATAGTTTTAAATGAAAAATGTTGCTGTCCCTCCAAAAACATTATAGCCAACGACGTCCATAATGTGGTGAAAGGGGTACATGTCACTAACAAGGTTGAGAACCTCTGGTGTAAGACTACCGTTCACTTGTTACAGTAGCTCCCCGCGTCAAATAATGTTCAAGAATAGAGCCTTGGAAATAGCAGAAAGAATGTGAGCATAATATATATTCGGAAGTCTTTATTTTTTTATTTTTTTTTCAAACCGGTGATGATTTATTCTTCCAATGCATGCTTTGACGTTTGGTTTTCGGTTCGTGGTGATTATTATTATTATTATTATTATTATTAGCACCGCGTCTTACTACCCATTCGGGTTATACGCACTTACGCTAATGTGTAATGGTAGGGTGATTGTGAGATGAAATGAAGGACCTACAGTTTAACGTGGAATCCGAACCACGGTGGTGGCCTGGCATTCCCCACATTCACAAGATGTCTTGTCAGAGGTGAAGGAAGGGTTTGGTAATCAGATAAATCTGTGCCGGGCCCGAGGATTGAACCCCGGCCGCCAGCATAGAAGTCTGACACCTTACCCCTAGACCACCAGGTCACCGGTTCGTGGTGATGAACTCAAGTTTCATCTCCTGTGATGATATGATTCAAAAAACTATCTCCTTCACGATGGTACCGTTCCAAATGGCGAGAGCAGATTGTGGTTGTGCTCCAATGTAAAATGTTTATTCACCATCTTGCACAGACTTTGTGGAAACCAAGAACGCCATGCACTAACGAATAGATGAAACCTCGTCTAATGCCAAGATGTAGTGCAACTTCCTAAATGGTGACTCGTCTGTCCGCAAGCCCAGGCTTGTTCCTGCTTTTCACGAGTGATTCATGTTGACGGCCATCCCTACCGCTCTCCACCAATCAAGACTTGTCCAACCATTTTTGAACACTCGTAAAAACTTCAACGAGCACATAAACGAATGTAAAACTCAGCTCCTTTAACACCTTCAGATCACAAAGATCATGCGATGCTTCTCTGTTTTTCCTCGGTGCAAATGTAAGGATGTGCAGCCATGTTTAAGTCTCACTAGCATAGAATCTGGGTTATAACGTTGCTAAGTCTAAGCGGGCTACCTCTTTATCAGTGCTCTGCAAACAAAACAGTGTGGACATTTTTGAAGTACCCTCGTATATACAATAGTAGTCAAGAGTGACCCCAATCTTTCTCCCAGCTGATGACTGCCCTCTCCTGATAGCTTGTTGTCTAGAGTGACCCCAATCTTTCTCCCCGCTGATGACTGCCCTCTCCTGATAGCTTGTTGTCTAGAGTGACCCCAATCTTTCTCCCAGCTGATGACTGCCCTCTCCTGATAGCTTGTTGTCCTGAGTGACCCCAATCTTTCTCCCAGCTGATGACTGCCCTCTCCTAATAACTTGTCAAGAGTGACCCCAATCTTTCTCCCAGCTGATGACTGCCCTCTCCTGATAGCTTGTTGTCTAGAGTGACCCCAATCTTTCTCCCAGCTGATGACTGCCCTCTCCTGATAGCTTGTTGTCTAGAGTGACCCCAATCTTTCTCCCAGCTGATGACTGCCCTCTCCTGATAGCTTGTTGTCCTGAGTGACCCCAATCTGTCTCCCAGCTGATGGACTGCCCTCTCCTGATAGCTTGTTGTCCTGAGTGACCCCAATCTTTCTCCCAGCTGATGACTGCCCTCTCCTGATAGCTTGTTGTCTAGAGTGACCCCAATCTTTCTCCCAGCTGATGACTGCCCTCTCCTGATAGCTTGTTGTCTAGAGTGACCCCAATCTGTCTCCCAGCTGATGACTGCCCTCTCCTGATAGCTTGTTGTCCTGAGTGACCCCAATCTTTCTCCCAGCTGATGGACTGCCCTCTCCTGATAGCTTGTTGTCTAGAGTGACCCCAATCTGTCTCCCAGCTGATGGACTGCCCTCTCCTGATAGCTTGTTGTCTAGAGTGACCCCAATCTTTCTCCCAGCTGATGACTGCCCTCTCCTGATAGCTTGTTGTCTAGAGTGACCCCAATCTTTCTCCCAGCTGATGACTGCCCTCTCCTGATAGCTTGTTGTCCTGAGTGACCCCAATCTTTCTCCCAGCTGATGACTGCCCTCTCCTGATAGCTTGATGTCCTGGGTGACCCCAATCTTTCTCCCAGCTGATGACTGCCCTCTCCTGATAGCTTGTTGTCCTGAGTGACCCCAATCTTTCTCCCAGCTGATGGACTGTCCTCTCCTGATAGTTGTCTCAAGTGACCTCAATCTGTCTCCCAGCTGATGGACTGCCCTCTCCGGACAGCTCAGTGAGGTACAGACATACTCGCGTGCGAGCTGTTGGACCCATGCCAACCATTGTTCTGCCGTCACACTGAACAAAAGACAAGTGAAGACTGCACTCCTCTCACCTTACAATACAATCATGTTTATTGTACATTGTATGCGAGGCGAACCTTGGATCAGTTGTGCACGAGTAAGCAAGCTTTTCACAAGTTGGCATTTTATTTAAGGTAAATGGAGGTGAAATAAAGAAATTGAACAAAATGTAGTATGCATCGCACACGTTTGTTTTTTCAACGCATCTTATTACCCATCCAGCATATCTGTACTTAATTACATTCATGCTATTACTCATACTCAGTCAGTTGACTGCTTTCCTGCTGTAAAGGAATGTAATTAGCTCCACCTCTTACCTACTCGTTCGGGTTTTACGCTTAAGTACTAATTGTGCTAATGGGTTAGTAATTGAGGGGTGAATATAGAAGAAGTGAACCCACATTTGCGTGGAGAGTGGGAAATCATTTTAGGAAAAACCACCCCAGTTCACTCAAGCGAGATTCGAACCTAGATCTCTCCTACCAATAATCTTACCGGTTGCTCTCTATGGGTGTGAAATGTGGTGGTATCTTACCTTACAAGACGGAAACAAATTAGGTTGTCCGAAAACAAGGTGCTTGGTCCAAGAAGAAATGAGGTTACTGGGGAGTGGAGGAGGTTATATAATTATGAGTTACATACTCTGCGCTCATCACAATACATTGTTAGAATAATAATCAAGTCTCGTAGATTACAGTGGACATGACATGCAGCACCCATGGGAGATTCTAGAACAGTGTTCAAGGTATTGACTAACAAACCCATTGATAAGACCTATACGCTGATGGGAGGTTGGATAGAACTAGCTCAAGATAGGTGAGGTGGACTGGATAGAAGAACTAGCTCACGATAGGGATAGGTGGTCTACTTTCGTAAGTGCGGCAATTAACTTTATCGAGTTCCTAATGCCATCAAGTAAGTAATGTGAGAGTAATGAGGATGGTATAATATCGACAAAATGTACCCGAATATGCATAGGGAGTGAGAAACCATTTTGAAAATAATAAGTATTCCCGGCCAGGATTGAAATCCCCGTCCTTGGCAAACCATAATAGATTAGCCTGACAATGTGTCTACGTACCACAGATGTACGTTCAAAAGATGTCAATATCTTGGCTCTACTTTACATTAAGGATAGCTAGGCACAGAAGAGCTGAAAGAAAATCACAAGTATAAAGTATCTATAATAAATACAGAAGCTAGCGACCACTAGTGACATTTTTGCTGCTGTTTTGAGCTAACGAAACAATCCGTATTGATAATTGCGCTTATTTATTCTAATCTAACAACCACTTGGAAAAAAAGCTGTCCAGCGATAAGAATTCCAAACCCTAAGGGGTATGGATACACACAGTTCAGAACTCCTGTATTAGAACGTGCATTTATTGCTATATTAATATTTGTATTAGAGCAATACTTCTATAGAATAATAGAATATATAGGACAAATACTTTATTTCTTTAGAAATCATCACCTAGAACAATTACTTAATTCCATAGAATAGCCTACATCTTTCAGAATGAGTACGATAATACAGTATGCGTAAGCTAACAAATTTTAATTACTTAAAAACTTTATAAATATATTATGTAATAATTTTATATAGCTACAGATCCCAGGTTCAATCTCCAGCTTCCAGAATTTGTTTGTGTGTATCTGGAAAGAGGTCAAACTCAGCCTCGTGTTGAAAAATGAGAAGCTATAAAAAATAAGTAGCGGTTCCGCTCTAGAAAACTGAGATCAGCGGCAGAGGGTTTAGTTGTGCTGAGCACATGACACCCTCTACCCGAAAATGTTGGCAGTATCATCGCTTCACGCGGCGGCCGCTCAGTCGGTATATATCGCTTGTGGGCTCACACTAGGGAGTTCAAAAAATAATGTTTAACATTTTACTGCTACATTTTAAGGGGTCTTGTTGCCCATACAACCCATGTCATTTAGGATAGTTAATTTTTTCAATAAATGATCATGGCCTAAATAGATAAGCAAGATATAGGATTAATAACTTTTCATGTTGCTAATTAATTTTTTTAAATAATACATTTTCAATTACGTTTCAAGAAAAATGTCTCAATTTTGATATCAATATAAATGGTTAGAGAAAAAGATCGTCTCCCTCATAAAAATAGGATATTTTTTAAAAGAAGCTACAACATATGTTTAAGATGATTAGTTATGAAGCTTCAAAACTACTATTTTATAATAATCACTGCAATGTCCGGCTATTTCACTTAAAGTAGGCAGTGCCCTTAATGTTGGAACACTTGTGAGGTGTGGCTTTTTACTTTAATTCCTGCGTCTTATTACCTGTCCAAGTTATACCCATATTTATGATAACTACTCTAATGGGGTTGGGGGTGGGGTAGGAAGCATTTTAGAGGTAATATACCTGCATTTGCGGAATAGAGTGAGGAAAGATTAGGAGGAGGGTGGGGAACGTAGGCTCGACAGGATTCGAATTACGATATCTCCATCTCCAGAAGGCCAGTTTAACACGAGAGTGACACATTAGACCATTCAGCCACTGAAGCGGATCTTGAGAAGTATGTGGGTGGGTACACTTCATATAAATATAGCCTTCTAAATCCCTAAAACCATTAGCGTTATTAGTACATAAGCGTTTAGCCCGAACGGGTAGTGAGACGCGGTGTTTAGAAAATAAATGTGAGGCCAAGTGGACCATAGAAATGCGAATATATGCCATTTTTGGAGTCTCTTTGTCCCAATATGACAAAGTATGGATAAGAGGAAACACAACAAGAGAAATATTACCATGTTGAGTCATAGCCTAGTATGTTTATCAGTAATTACCATGTTTGGAGAAGAAAGGAAATGTACATGGTTAAAGGCAGTTGTTCATGTGTTCGCTGTCAGAATTATTTATTCTAGCTCTACCGGTCTACCTACTTCACTCATTAAACAAACACAAGTGTGTTCGCTGCGTGACAACTCCAAGGACGGGGCGCTATCATTCCCATAAACTGAAGCTTTCCAATTCATCTATTATCACTCATCGCGCCCCAAAATCCATCCTAGTTTTCTGTGACCCCAATCGAACTGGTGATCAATCAAGTACAAAATTGTTATCATAGATAAAAAAAACATTGTTTTTCTCCAAGCTCTAGACGCGTTTGGGCTACAGTACGGGTGCATCGTGAAGACTTTCTCTCACTTTTATCTTAAAATAGAGACATTTACTAACAACTCGTAAGATTAATTTTTGTGAATAAAAGTAAAAAAATATAAAAAATGTTGCAGAAATACAGAACCCAAGCGCACAAATAAAATAATATACAATGTTACAGAAAAATTTAAAAAAGGAGGGAAATAGCTGTCCACCAGAGAGCAAGGCAATCAAAAACTTGGGTGGCCGCCTGGTCTAAGGCGCTATTCTCGCAGTAGACTAGACTACTGAGAACGGGGTTGTAATATCGGTCGGATGTAGTTAAGTTTTTCCCCTTAAAAATGGTTTCCATTCTCCCTCCACACGCAAATGCAGGTACATTTACTCTAAATAAAACCTTTCTAATCCCTTAAACCGATGGCATAATTAGTAAATAAGCATATAACCAGAATGGGCAGTAAGACGCGGTGCTAAAAAAACCTAACAACTTCACATTTCACACCTCCATAAAAATATATAAACTCATACTCTAGTTCAGAGCCTAATGGTTTTATTAAGATAGTTGCAGAGCGGATATATGATTAAAATTCTTTATTTCCACTAATTTTAAAGTAAAGTACCCTCGATGTAATTTTCATGGGAAAATGTGAAGTGTTGACATTTTGTGTGTAGTGTTTTAAACAATGCCTAGATAAAAAAAAAAGTATTCAACATTTTTAGAGCGGACTTAAGAGAAAATCAATTTGATATATTTTTGCCTAAAGTAAATTACCCTTAATTTTAGGGGTGGATATCCAATTCCAAAAACTCCTCTGGTGAACCTTGTTAAAACACTAGATACCAAATTTTATTCCGATAAGTAAAATGGTTTCGGCTCTATTCCGAGATACAGACAGACGGCATCGCTAAAACCTATTTATCGGTTTCAGTCGGTCATTAAACGTCAACATTTATCAAAATCTAGATTTTTTTTAACTATCATAATCCTAGCTCCAAGGGGTCACGAAAAAGTAAAAAGAATCAGGCAGACTTATCTAAGTTTATACCTGACAATCCAAACCAGCCTCGTGGTATAGTGGTCAGTGCACCTGGTTACGTATCTAGTGGTCCTGTGTTCGATACCCGGTAGGTATCATGGGTATTTTTCCAGAAGGGGAATTATCCAAACGGTCAACAGGATCAGGTTAATTAGGCTTGAATTAGGTGTAAGATCACTACTGTCACTATAATCACTACCATAACAACTCATTACGGGTACGACTTGTAAACAAAGAGCCAGATTCATAATCAGACTTAGTACGCCTAAAGTGTGGCGCTATACTAAACACAGGTCAACACCTACCTAAACTCTAATAAACTGGGGTGGCCCAGTCCATTCTGGTCTAGGTAGGTGTCGTCCTGTATTTAGTATAGCGCCACACTTGAGGCGTTCTAGGCTGGTGTCCTGTATTTAGCACCGCACTTGAGGCGCACTAGGTAGGTGTCGTCCTGTATTTAGTATAGCGCCACACTTGAGGCGTTCTAGGTAGGTGTCCTGTATTTAGCACCGCACTTGAGGCGCACTAGGTAGGTGTCGTCCTGTATTTAGTATAGCGCCACACTTGAGGCGTTCTAGGTTGGTGTCCTGTATTTAGCACCGCACTTGAGGCGCACTAGGTAAGTGTCCTGTATTTAGCACCGCACTTGAGGTGCACTAGGTAGGTGTCGTCCTGTATTTAGTATAGCGCCGCACTTGAGGCGTTCTAGGTAAGTGTCCTGTATTTAGTACCGACTCGCACTTGAGGCGCACTAAGTCTGACTATGAAACTAGCCCAAACTATATATATCTACACTGGGATACGCTCTGTGCCACCAATGCTGCTAAAAGTCTCACACATACGTCCATATTATATACCAGAGGTTCTCAAACTGGGGTACGCGGGCACCTTTCAGGAGGTTACGCGAGCAGCTCTCAAGGGAAAGGTGGCAAAATAACAGGGACTTATGGAAAACCCTAATTGTTGGCAATTACCACTATCTGGTTATTTCCACCCCTCTTTTTCCTGTATTTGCTCTCGGTTGTAGGCCAATTTCTAAGAATTTTCATCCCTCTACCTGACACCTTCTACATCAGCAGTTTATTATGTCTTTCTCAACAACATATCTCTCTGTCCAGTGTGTTTTTTCATCCATGGTGTACCCGAAAAATAAGTACTGCAATATGCTAAATTTGGAGCCGGACCTCAGATTGAAAGTTTCAAATGGACAACAAAACATCAAAAACTGTGCCAAGCCATGCAACCACACCCCTCTCATTGTAAAACTTTGGGATTCATAATAGATCAGCTCCAGAATTGCAATTAAAAATTTTGTGTTTAGGTTTACTTTTTTTTCTCTTTATTTTTGAACGAATATGTGAAGAAAATGTGTAAAACTTTATACAGTAAAATTATGTATTTTTAACTGATCATAACGATTCTCAACTAAGAGATAACAGTAGATTCTCTCTAATTAGCTTTGTCACATTTGAAATATTTTGATATATATGGATATTTTTTCACACTAGATTATAGAGATCAATAATTTACAAAGTGGTCATATTTTTAAAAGCTTGTTATTTGCATTTTTTTTTTTATCTTGGGGGTACATTAAACTTGTCATGGCCAAGGGGTAAAATCTATAAATAAAAAAAAGTTTGAGAACCACTGCTATATACTACACATCTCCGGTCACAGTTACCATACGCTAAAAAAAAACAACTTAATTTGTACAGTTTACATGCCATATACAAAACTTATTATTTCCTACAGACTAAAATATATATTACATACAATCAGTTGTGGATAACATAATTAATATTTTACGAATTGACTTCGGTGATCTTGGGAAAAGGTGTTCGCCTCAGGACTCAATGTATTAAGGTTCAAGTCCAGCCGGGGTCATCGCATATTTTATGAGCGATAATAATCCGTAGCACAACTTCCTTCGGAGGGAAAGTAAAGCTGTCGGTCTCATGTCGATTGTAGCATGTAAAGCAACCCTGGAAGGTATGTGAAAATACCTTCCCCAGCAAAATTGGAAGGCACTTTCACTCTCGCTCATATATTCTCGTGTGCTGTTACTAAATCTTTCATATGTCGAGTTATGTGATCTGCAGTTGGCAATTATGATAGCTCTTATCAATACCAACACTAATAATAATGTTCAATGTTGAGGGGAAGGGCCCTTCCTATGAACATTGGACTGTACAATAAATTGTGTCGGGTGTACCGGAAGAAAGAGGTTCTCTGCTGTCCTAGTTCCTCGAAGGTCCGTTCAAAACGATGAGCACGAGATTCCACGTCACGTACCTTTGAAGAGGCACGTCGGGCAAGGGTGGGCAACCTGCCCTCACTGAGTGTGTGCGTGAATCCACGTAATGGGCCGTTCACTCGTGGGGAGGCTGGCAAAGAAATCTAAGTTACCATCTCCAGTAGACGTGACCATATTGTGCATTCAACGGTCGATTTGGGACGTTAGCTAAGGAGCCCCATTTAAGGCGTGCAATGTTAGCTAAGATGAAAATGAAAACTTTTAACGGCAAGGAAGTTTTTTTTAGTATTACTATTTTTGTTAAGACTAGTAGTCTTATATAATTTTCAGAGAAAAAAATCTTTAGAAAAATAACATTTTTATTCATATAGCTACTTAATTTATTTTAGCATCATGTCTTACTACCTGTTGAGTTTATACACAAACATACTAGTTACGCTAATTAAATAGGGATTAAAACGGTTAGATTTGGAGGAAGTGCATCCGCATTTGCGTGGATGGAGTGGGAAAACAAATGATGAAAAAAAACCTCAATACACCCGACCAGGATTATAAACTTAATCTCCCTCCTTGTTATCGGCAGGCTAGTCCAACACGCAAGTGATACCTTAGACCGTGCGACCACCGACACCGGTCTATAAAAACTAATGTTGTATTTATTTAGGCAAAAAAGTAAAGTATAAACACTCCAAAATAATAGTCTTAACACTAATTGTTCCCTTTCATTCCAATTTTAGTGATCTTTAGTCTGAATCCCGGGATACTGTATGTACTACATACAGCCCAGTGCAGCGTCCAGCCTGTTCATAAGTTTTGTTTGCATGTAAAAACTTATTGTATTGTGTTTTTAACGTGAGAGTAAATACGTGAGAGAATATAGGACATTTATAACTTATTTTATGTGGTATTTAAATGTGAGGGCAATAGGAGCTGGAGAAAATAAGGGCAAGTTTTATAGTCAAGACTAAGTACTGTAGCCACATAACTTCTTTGGTGCTGACTGACAGCTCACAGCCGACTTCTGACAGTCAACATTTTGGTATATACCTAAATGTTGACTGTCATAAGTGATAGATGCTAAACACATGTTTTTGCAGATCATATGGTTCGGCGTAGGGATACATAATTTGGTCTGGTAACTTTTCAAAGCTGTCAGTCAGCACCAAAGAAGTCATGGAGCTACTGTAATTGTGGTCAGACTTATTACGTGTAAAGTGTGGTGCTATACTAAATACAAGATGACACCTAACTAGACTCGAATGGAATGGGCCAGTTTTATATTCGAAACTGGCCCATTCCATTCGAGTCTAGGTATAGTCTAGTGTTTCGTTTAGATTCGCACAATCTAGTATGGCTATGAGACAAGTGGCGAGTCAACATTTTTTCATGGCGATAAAACCTGTTGCACCGACTCTTGATTGCAGTTATAAGACATATCTCTCGTATTAAACGGACCTGCTGATGACGGGGCTATCAGGGTTCGAATCCCGGTCGGTTCTACTGACGGTGGCTTTTCCCAAATGGTTCCCCACGCTCCTCCACGAAAAAGCGGATAGATTACATTTGAAACTCTTCCTCATCCCTATCAGAATAATTGTAATATATGCCTAGATCCTAAACAGGTAGCAAGTTGTGGAACATAGAACACATCTGATAAACAAACTATAAAAAAAATAAAGTAACGCGCATTAGTCACATGAGCAGTTATATTTATAGCCAGTGACACTGAAGGTAGAATAAAATTTAGAGTACAGTCCTGTTATCAGTTGTAATATTCCTTATCTTTGTTGGATACAAATGTCCCTGTTTCTGTCAAGTCAGCAAATTTATCACAACCTTTACATAATGCTATAAACAATAAAGAAAGAGACGACTCAAATTTAAAATATAAATTTTTATTATGGTCTAAAACTGTATTTTTATTTAAGTACGAAAGAATAAAGTAGTTTAGTGCCCACATTAGCGTGGAAAGAGGATGTAAAAATCACAGTAGATCCCATTTGAACCCTCCCACTCCACTATTTCCCAAGTTTATCTAGCTAAGATTCGAGCCTTATCCTCGTTATCATCGGAAATTCCGTTTATCGCTTGCCTGACGACTTAGACCATGTGACCACCTGTGAAGGTCATGTTATAAGATAGATAGAAATCTAAAGTTAGCCATATTTGTAGTTCTGAAAACAGTAGACCTCACTCCCTTCATGTTCTTATCGTTTTTACAGTCTTTGCATTTCAAGTTGAAATATCTTCCATTATATCTACTTGAATTTTCCACCTTAAGTCAGCCGCACTAGATGTGTATTTTCCGCCTTAAGCCAGCTGCACTAGATGTGTATTTTCCGCCTCGAGCTAGATGTGTATTTTCCACCTCGAGACAGCTGCACTAGATGTGTATTTTCCACCTCGAGACAGCCGCACTAGATGTGTATTTTCCGCCTCGAGCTAGATGTGTATTTTCCACCTCAAGACAGCTGCACTAGATGTGTATTTTCCATCTTGAGACAGCCGCAATAGATGTGTATTTTCCGCCTCGAGCTAGATGTGTATTTTCCACCTCAAGACAGCTGCACTAGATGTGTATTTTCCACCTCGAGACAGCCGCACTAGATGTGTATTTTCCGCCTCGAGCTAGATGTGTATTTTCCACCTCAAGACAGCTGCACTAGATGTGTATTTTCCACCTCGAGACAGCCGCACTAGATGTGTATTTTCCGCCTCGAGCTAGATGTGTATTTTCCACCTCAAGACAGCTGCACTAGATGTGTATTTTCCATCTTGAGACAGCCGCAATAGATGTGTATTTTCCGCCTCGAGCTAGATGTGTATTTTCCACCTCAAGACAGCTGCACTAGATGTGTATTTTCCACCTCGAGACAGCCGCACTAGATGTGTATTTTCCGCCTCGAGCTAGATGTGTATTTTCCACCTCAAGACAGCTGCACTAGATGTGTATTTTCCACCTCGAGACAGCCGCACTAGATGTGTATTTTCCGCCTCGAGCTAGATGTGTATTTTCCACCTCAAGACAGCTGAACTAGATGTGTATTTTCCACCTCGAGACAGCCGCACTAGATGTGTATTTTCCGCCTCGAGCTAGATGTGTATTTTCCACCTCAAGACAGCTGCACTAGATGTGTATTTTCCATCTTGAGACAGCCGCAATAGATGTGTATTTTCCGCCTCGAGCTAGATGTGTATTTTCCACCTCAAGACAGCTGCACTAGATGTGTATTTTCCACCTCGAGACAGCCGCACTAGATGTGTATTTTCCACCTCGAGACAGCCGCACTAGATGTGTATTTTCCGCCTCGAGCTAGATGTGTATTTTCCACCTCAAGACAGCTGCACTAGATGTGTATTTTCCATCTTGAGACAGCCGCAATAGATGAGTATTTTCCGCCTCGAGCTAGATGTGTATTTTCCACCTCAAGACAGCTGCACTAGATGTGTATTTTCCACCTCGAGACAGCCGCACTAGATGTGTATTTTCTATCTTGAGACAGCCGCAATAGATGTGTATTCTCCGCCTCGAGCTAGATGTGTATTTTCCACCTCGAGATAGCTGCACTAGATGTGTATTTTCCATCTTGAGACAGCCGCAATAGATGTGTATTTTCCACCTCGAGACAGCCGCACTAGATGTGTATTTTCCACCTCGAGACAGCCGCACTAGATGTGTATTTTCCGCCTCGAGCTAGATGTGTATTTTCCACCTCGAGACAGCTGCACTAGATGTGTATTTTCTACCTCGAGACAGCCGCACTAGATGTGTATTTTCCACCTCGAGACAGCCGCACTAAATGTGTATTTTCCACCTCGAGACAGCTGCACTAGATGTGTATTTTCCACCTCGAGACAACCGCACTAGATGTGTATTTTCCACCTCGAGACAGCTTCACTAGATGTGTATTTTCCACCTCGAGACAACCGCACTAGATGTGTATTTTCCATCTTGAGACAGCCGCACTAGATGTGTATTTTCCACCTCGAGACAGCCGCACTAGATGTGTATTTTCCACCTCGAGACAGCCGCACTAAATGTGTATTTTCCACCCCGAGACAGCTGCACTAGATGTGTATTTTCCACCTCGAGACAGCCGCACTAGATGTGTATTTTCCACCTCGAGACAGCCGCACTAAATGTGTATTTTCCACCTCGAGACAGCTGCACTAAATGTGTATTTTCCACCTCGAGACAGCCGCACTAGATGTGTATTTTCCACCTCGAGACAGCTGCACTAGATGCGTATTTTCCACCTCGAGACAGCTGCACTAGATTTGTATTTTCCACCTCGAGACAGCTGCACTAGATGTGTATTTTCCGCCTCGAGACAGCCGCACTAAATGTGTATTTTCCGCCTCGAGACAGCCGCACTAGATGTGTATTTTCCACCTCGAGACAGCCGCACTAAATGTGTATTTTCCACCTCGAGACAGCTGCACTAGATGTGTATTTTCCACCTCGAGACAACCGCACTAGATGTGTATTTTCCACCTCGAGACAGCTGCACTAGATGTGTATTTTCCACCTCGAGACAACCGCACTAGATGTGTATTTTCCATCTTGAGACAGCCGCACTAGATGTGTATTTTCCACCTCGAGACAGCCGCACTAGATGTGTATTTTCCACCTCGAGACAGCCGCACTAAATGTGTATTTTCCACCTCGAGACAGCTGCACTAAATGTGTATTTTCCACCTCGAGACAGCTGCACTAGATGTGTATTACCCACGAGTTACGGTATTTTATATTTTAAATTAATTCTCCGCAAAGTTTAAGATGGGATGGAAGGAGACGTAAAGAAAAGTATGTATTTTTGCAAATTTTATGGCAAAACTTTTTTTTTTTTTGACAAAATAAACAAACTATCGTTCCGTATAAGTACTATGAATCTCTTGAATATCTGTCAAGGGTGTTCCGGAATTCAATGACAACTTATTCTCTTCATCTAAAAAGTTTGTTAAATAATAATGCCATGCTCATGACAGATATTCAACAACTCTTTATATCAACATGTGAAGAAAATTAAACTCTATGTCTCTACAGGAGCAATATTTTATTTGTTTTGGCCAAAAAAAGTTTTGATATAAAAACTGCTAAGACGCAGGCCTTTTCTCGCGTAGCTTACATCCCACCTTAAAGTTGTCGTTGTCCCAAACGGGAGGTAAGACGCGTAGATTCTCTCTCCATCTTTCTCTCTCTCTCTCCCTTGTCACTGTCAGTACGGCCAAAAGAGTTGTAGTTTGTAGGCCGCCATGTCTGAAATTCTTTATGACAGGTCAGGAAGGTCAGGATTTTGATCCTTGCAGGGTGCACCAAGCGTGAATTTAATACATGGTTTTTCACACTCCCTCCACGTCTATAAGGGTACATTTCCTCTAAAATTATGCCTTCCCCAGCCCCTAGCCTATCAGTGTAAACACGGGGAAGACCCGAAAGAACAGTAAAACAAAGAGAATGGAAATTTAATAAAATACATTCTATAAAAAATAAGTATATGATAGTACCTAGTCGAAAATGATGGCAAGAACTTTTGTAAATTATTGTAATCATTGATTGTCTCTGTGGTCTAGTGGTCTGAGTTCCTGGCTATAAATACAGAGGTCCCGGGTTCGATCCCCGGGTATTACAGAATTTCTGTAATGCAATGGGTTTGGAACGCGGTCAAACTCAGCCTCGTGAGAACCAATTTGGAGATACTTGAACGAAAAAGTAACAGCTTCGGTCTATAAAACTGAGATTAACGGCCGGAGGGTTCATTGTGCCACATAGCCCTCTCTATCTGCAGAGGTTGCCACTATCTTCACCGACAGACGGCGGCCGCTCGGTCGTTATGGCTCGATTGCGGGCCTGCGTCATGGGATTTTGTTTTATTGTGATCATTCTTACATGGGGCTATGTTAGTAGTCAAGTTATCCAATATATCGTGTATCGGATGAGGCTGGCTATTTTCGGGGCGTGTGATGTCACAAATACAGATGAGTTGAGGAGGGTGTATAGGTAGCCAAAATAGTGCCAACCAGATGTTGCTCTTAAGTTAAATCTCGACGAAAACTAATAGTACACCAGTTTGGTGTTTACTGGAATCAACTATTTTACATCGTGTGAACTTTTAGACCTAGCTTGAAAGTTGAAATTCGCCACTCTGCCCAACTGTATGTTTGTTTTTTAAAGCACCGCGTATTACTACCCGTTCGGGTTGTATCCCAATGTACAAATTACGCTAATGTATTAAGGAGGAAAGAAGTTGAACTTAGAGGAAATGTAGACGCATTTGCGTGGAGGGAGAGTGTAAACCCATTTAGGGGAAAAAATCCTCAAAAAACCCAACTGGGATTCGAGCCCCGATCTCCCAGTCATCGACAGTATAGTCGATTGTGAGGGTGACTCCCTGGAGCCCATGCTCTCTAAACATGTTGTCGTTACAGTATCCTGAAGGAAAATTAAAGCGAAATCCTTGGTGGTAGAATTGAAATAGCTCATGATTAAATACAAAATATGTATTTTAAAAGGCAATGATTGCATTTCATTATGCATCTATTTGATTAGTATAAATTTGTATGAATATTATATAGGGTGCAAAGTTGTTTTGTGAAAGTGTGTGTGCATATTTAATAAGACATTTTTGCGAGATTAAATAGTTTTTTTTAGTAAATTTGAAATCTTATACCAATCAAAAATAGTTGTTTATAGGCCTATATTAAGTTAATGGGATTACTAAATAGCTCTTCGGTCCGCGGTGCAAATAGATGATCATATTTGGCCCTCGAGACTAAAAAGATCGGACCTCCCTGTCTTAGACTAAGCGTATCTTTATGAATCGAATGATGTAATTTGTTTAGGGAGGGATCCCAACACAAATAATTATATTATTTAAATTGACAAAAGGCATCTTGACACGAGAATCGAGCCCGGGACCTTTGGCTTAATGTGCCAATGCTCTAACCACTGAGCTATCCAGGAATCTTCCCGTGCCCAGGGTCATTCTTCACTCATATTCTGCGGCAAAGTCTGTGATGGACGTACGTGTTACAAAGGTGTCGGGTTTGATTCCCGTATCCAGGTGTCATTTTTAAATTTAAATGAATATGATATTTAGATGCGGTTATAACCGTAACCATTTAGGCCAACAAAATTAAACTGTCATTTGTAGTTTCCTCTTCCCCTGTTTGTCCTCCTACTGGCTGACCACTTTTAATCGAGTTATAAGTTAAGGGTCTAGTCCTCCATATACCTCATATACAAGACCTCACTAAAAGGACCGAAATCTCTCGACAATGTTGACAATGTTGGCAATGTTGACAATGTTGACAATGTGTTGCTGCTCAAGATGTTATATCCTCTCCTTCTTCTACTTCTCTTGGCTACTTGTTCGTCCTGGCGGAAGTCCAAAGAAGTGAACCGGCAATTCCAAGAACATGTACGTCGGTTCCACATATGGCTCAGGTCCCCTGCGCGCCACACAGTCTGCGCTGCCAAAGAGATTTACAAACACGCTAAGCTTGGTTCACGCTAAGTTTGTTTCGAAATGTGACGAGTCACACTCAGAACAATGATCAACCTAGATGACCGTAGTAGATTCCTCTTGCGATAAGAACACTCGCTTCGGTGGCCACATAGTCTAAGGGTACGGCCAGACTGAGCGAGCGAGCGAGCGAGCGACTAAAATATAAAATAGAACACATTGGTTGTAATGGGAGGTGGCCACACTGGAGCGCGCGCGCTTGAAAGATAGAACTGGTTCTATTTTTCAAGCGCGCGCGCTCGACCCGGTACAGTCTAGTTTACAGGCGCCAGGCAATATTATATGGGAAACTTCTCTGACATGATATTTGACTTTTTTCTATCAGTGATAGGTTTAACACACTTGCTATTAATGGCCCGGTGACCTGGCGGTCTAGGGTAAGGTGTCACACTTCTGTGCTGGCGGCCGGGGTTCATTCCTCGGTCCCGTCACAGATTTATCTGATTACCAAACCCTTCCTTCACCTCTGGCAAGACATCTTGTGAATGTGGGGAAAGCCAGGCCTCCACCGTGGTTCGGATTCCACGTTAAACTGTAGGTCCTTCATTTCATCTCACAATAACCCTACCATTACACATTAGCGTAAGTGCGTATAACCCGAACGGGTAGTAAGACGCGGTGCTAATAATAATCTAACTAGGGTCCGCTAATTACGCGCTCGCTCGCGCGCTCGCCAGTTTGGCCACCCAGTCGCTTGCGCGCTCGCTCGCACGCTTGGCAGTCTGGCCGAACCCTAAAGCGTCACTCTCGCAGTAGACTAAACTGTTCGTAACGGGGGGAGAGGAGGGGGAGGGGGGAGGATCGAGGTTAGAATATCTGTCGAGTGTGAGTAGTTTTTTTTTCCAAAATTGTTTTCCACTTTCCTTCGACGCAAATGCGGGTATACTTCCTCTAAATAAAACTTTTTTCACCCGTAAAAACATTAGCGTGGTTAGTAAATAAGCGTAAGAGCCTGATCGAGTAGTAATATGCGGTTCTAAGGACTAAACAAAAACAAACTAAAAAAGTCAAGGCATTTTAATGTGAATCAAACACTTCCTGAAAGTATTATATATATTTTATTTATCTTCTACGAGGTCCTTCCTATAGAAATTGGAGTTGAATGAAACAATGGTTACAATCGCACAGTATTTAAATAGGCAACATTAAATAAAAATAAATTGATTGATTGAAATAAAAGTATCGTTTTGTGTAAAAATACATGAATATACAAAATCGTTAATTCATATCCCAAAACGTTTTAAATCATTGCTAAATCGCACACGACTTATTGTGAACTGGTATAAAAGATAACGTTGATTCTATTTTTAAGCACATGTATAAGATAATTCTTAATTTCTCGGTCGTAAGCTTCCGTTTGTGGCGGCAGATCTCCCGCCAGTGCGCACGCCTCTATTGAAAATGAATTCGTAACAAAGCCATAAGGTATCCTTAGACTCAAATGACACACACTATATTCTATGGTATTAGGAATTGGAAAGTTCATTGTCACACTTGCAAAGAGTAAGCCCCCTGTCCCTCCCTATCTTGAGCTAGTTCTACACAGTCCACCTCATTACACCATATTCTTATGTTGAGCTAGTTCAACCCAGCCCACCTCATTACAGTATATTCTTATTATATTGAGCTAAGTTCTACCCAGTCCACCTCATTACAGAATATTCTTATTATATTGAGCTAGTTCTACCCAGTCCACCTCATTACACTATATATCTTAAGCTAGTTCTATCCAGTCTAACCCATTGCACCCTATTTTCTATCTTAAGCTAGTTCTATCCATTCCAACTCATTACACCCTATCTATATCTTGAGGTATCGTATTTCTTCGATTCTAATACATACTTTTCCCCACAATTTAACTTCTCTAAGAACGGGTGCGTCTTAGAATCGCAGTTCTTTTTAGAGCTACTCTCTCTCTATGTCTCAGAAGTTGATATAGTATGGATAGTAAAGATAAAGACGGCCCAGAAGATTCAGACTCTGAATGGGAAGTACAGCCTATTCACGATAGATTTTTACCAGGATGACAGCTCGAAATGTTACTAGAGATAATCCCTAATATATCACTACGCCAACAGCTGACATCTATCACTTTGGATCACTGTAATGAAAACAGATGGTAATATATTAATGTGATAGTTAACCACAGTAATTTAGGCCAATATTATTTATATATTTATTTGAGGTCGGACACAAAGTTTATTTATAGTTTTATTCCCCTTAAAAATATATATTCACATCACTTTCACAAAAACTTCTAACGAACATATCTTCAAAATGGCAACTGACGAATCTAAACCATATGATTGAACATAACGATAACAAGTTTTTTACAATGATGCAGACACGCAGTTGATGAAAATATTTTATTCAGCTAAATATTTCAGAATACGATAAAATAATCATAAAATCATTTATTTTATGTAAAAAAATGACAAAATTTTCTCTTTTACAAGTAAATACGATGCCTGTATTAAAAGATATTGATGTGTGCACTATATTACAAAAAATCAGTAACGTTCCAAAACGAAAAATGAGTACTTTTAATTATGTTTAAAATATTGTTTCGGGTTGGATAAAAAGAAATTATTTGAAAAAATGAAATAGTATGAGAAAACTTAAGTTTACGTTATGTTAAATGTAATATATAACAGGTAATTAAAGATCTTTACATTTATAACAAAAGTGTAATCTTTTACAAGTGTTGGCAACCCAAAATCTAAACATATGATTCTCCTGATGTAGTTTTTCAAATTATAATTTTGTGTCATGGCACAATCGATACACACACGCTTTACAACGGTTTATTTCATATCTCCTCACAGCGGCCAAAGAAGTGTCTGCTTGTTTCTGGCTGCAGAGCGTATGCGTACTGATTAGGTGCCGAACATCTCAGGCAGAGCGGACGAAGTAGAGACGAGTTGAACTTTAGCGGAACGGCTCGCGCCGATGAGTCGGAAATTTTGTGATTAGCCTAGAGCTTCTAAGGCGACCACTTTTTTTTTCCGGTGAACGTGTGAATCCAAAGTTTGAGCTCACTATTTCATATTGAATGCGTGAGGTAGTGTTTTTGTTGTTGTTGGAAAGGTAGAGCATACTCTTCCAGCTAGAATGCGCGAGGTGTATAGGTTTTTGTAAATACCTCGTAGGAAAGGTAGAGGACAGCCTTCAGCTAGAGTGCGTGAGGTGTATAGGTTGTTGTAAATACCTTGTAGGAAAGGTAGAGGTCAGCCTTTCAGCTAGAGTGCGCGAGGTGTATAGGTTGTTGTAAATACCTTGTAGGAAAGGTAGAGTCAGCCTTTCAGCTAGAATGCGCGAGGTGTATAGGTTGTTGTAAATACCTTGTAGGAAAGGTAGAGTTCAGCCTTGCAGCTAGAGTGCGCGAGGTGTATAGGTTGTTGTAAATACCTTGTAGGAAAGGTAGAGGTCAGCCTTTCAGATAGAGTGCGCGAGGTGTATAGGTTGTTGTAAATACCTTGTGGGAAAGGTAATTCAGGTGTATAGTTTGTAATACCTTGTAGGAAAGGTAAGGCATTGCTCTCGCTAGATGCGCGGGTGTATAGGTCTCTGTAAAACCTTGAGAAAGGTAGAGGGACCTTGCAGGGTGATGTGGCCGAGTGTATAGTGTTTGTAAATAACCTTGTGGAAAGGTAAGTTCAGCCTTTCAGTAGACGAGGTGTATCGGTTTATACCTGTAGAAAGTAAGCAGCTCAGTAGAGTGCCGAGTGCAAGGTTGTGTAAATACCTGTAGGGAAGGTAAGTCAGCCTTGTCAGCTTAGAGTCGCCGAGGTTATAGGTTGTTGTAAATACTTTGTAGGAAAGTTTAAGTGCTTACAGCTAATCCGAGTGTAGGTTGTGTAATACTTGTAGGCAAGTAGAGTACTCACTTCCTGAGAAGAATGAAGGCTTTGTTCCAGCGCTTTCGCCTCTCTCACCCCTACTGGCTTAGACGTGACTCTGGCCGGTGCTCAATAATTCTGCAACATACACAATACAAAACACTACCTTTCAGTAACAAATTACGTTTAATGACACACATTATTAACAAGAGTATTTGCAAGGGCTAATAACAGATACTTTACTAAACAGGTTGTAAGCTTTACACAATAACTACTTTTACATTTGTTGGATAGTTTTAAAAAATGCTTTACTTTACTAACAATGGTGGAGAGTCTACAATAAGACATACTTTCCTGACACAAATTATAAGGCTCTAAACAATACACCACTCTTTGCAATTCAAGGTTAAACAAATAGTTACTACTTCCTGTAAAGGCACTACAACATACATCACTCCTGACAAAATTTGTAGGGCATTATAACAATACACCACTTTCCTGACAACAATTTAGGCCCTTATAACGATACACACTTTCCTGACAATTGTAGGGCACTATAACGATCCACCACTTTCTGACAACAATTGTAAGGCACTATAACGATACATTACTTTCCTGACAGCAATTGTAGGCCCTTATAACGATACACCACTTTCCTGACAACAATTGTAAGGCACTATAACGATATATTACTTTCCTGACAATTGTAAGATTAAACAAAAGTATACTACTTTACAGCCGGTAAATGTATGTTTATACTTCAATGAATTATTTCCTTGCCATTGGTTGTCAATGTCTATACTTCATTCACGGTAGGAATTACTCTTTGAAAGGTCTTTTTCCTACCAATATCCTACTATATAATAATTTATGGTAGGGAAAAGGGCCTTTCAGAAAACAATTCCGACGCTGAACAGACTTTACAACAATACTTTACATTTAACAAAGGCTGGTACAGTCAACAACAATACATCCGCCAGTAAAGTAGTTGGAAACTACAATACATTCCTTAGTAAGAGCAGATGGAAATTACTCCAACAATACATTCCTTAGTAAGGACAGAGGGAAATAACAAAACAATACATTCCTTAGTACGAGCAGATGGAAATTACTTCAATAATGTATTCCTTAGTAAGGGTAGATGGAAATTACTACAACAATAGGGCCTACATCCTTAGTAACAACAATACGTTAGATAGTAGGCTAAGATTTGGTGGCAAACTATACAACAATATAATTATTACTTTCCTAGCAGTACCTAGTACAATAAAACTAAACACTAAGTAAACCTATGATATCACAGGTTTTTGGGGTGGGGCGAATGGTGGAGTAGTTAAGGGAGGGAAGGACTGGAAATATAAAAACAGTTTAGGGTTGAAGGGGAAGGCTATCAGGTCGCAGAAAGAAGGTTAGTCGGTAGACCGTAGCCAAAGACTAACGGGCATCAATTTCTCGGTCAAGCAGGTAACAGGGGAGGAAATTAATTAATTATTGATGACCTGGTGGTCTAGGGGCAAGGTGTCAGACTTCTGTGCTGGCGGCCGGGGTTCAATCCTCGGTCCCGGCACAGATTTATCTGATTACCAAACCCTTCCTTCACCTCTGACAAGATGTGTATTAATCACATCTTGTGAATGTGGGGAATGCCAGGCCTCCACCATGGTTCGGATTCCACGTTAAACTGTAGGTCCTTCATTTCATCTCACAATCACCCTACCATTACACATGAGCGTAAGTGCGTATAACCCGAACGGGTAGTAAGACGCGGTGCTAATAATAATAATAATATAATAATAATAATAAATTATTTACTAATAGGACAACTTGTAGTAGACTCAAAACCGGCAAGAGAACCCCATTTAAAACGACATTTTCAGAACTGTGACACCAAACTGGCTTTTAATAGAGAATTTTAGAAACTCCTCTTAGTTTCAACCATTGTTTGTACCCCTAAGACAAACACGCACACCGGATAGCATCCACTTCCATTAGAGTTTATCAAACGACCCATTTCGGATAGAGGCCCCAAGTTCTGGGACTGAAAAGTAGTTCTGTTGGGCGTTATCTTCTTTAAGTTTGTCGTTTCAACCGTATGATCATTCTCTCTTGTGTAAACAAGTATCTCTGGCTCACCTTGTCCAAACACAAGCGTTTTAACCCGACTACCGGTATTGTAGACATTCCAATTAACTGGACAAACTATGAGAGCCGGACAAAAAGACGTCCATTAAATAATCTTCGCGAGAAAGTGCAATACGTAGCGCATTGTTTAAGAGTGGAATCGGTGTTGACCATCCCAGGGTCAAGGC
Organism: Timema cristinae; assembly: GCA_039000515.1. Classification (NCBI taxonomy): domain Eukaryota; kingdom Metazoa; phylum Arthropoda; class Insecta; order Phasmatodea; family Timematidae; genus Timema; species Timema cristinae. The sequence goes on along the minus strand of JBCFYV010000100.1, from coordinate 23,698,266 downwards.
ATTGCTGTCGCAACAATTGTAAAAAAGAAAAGAAATGAGGTGGTGTAGGTGGCAGAGAATAGAGAAGATCTAATAGTTAAGGTGGTATGGAAGTGGACGCGAGTTAAGGACGGTATAGTTGCAGTTTTGTATAACCAATTACTCTTTTGGCTGAAATAAAAAAAAATATTGCTTCAGTAGATATATTTAGTTTAATTTTCCCCACACGGTGCTATCAAAATTTATTGAAAAGAATGTCATAAGCATAACAGTAAATGATGATAGTTTTTTTGTATAAAAATAAAAAGGTATTGTCGAATTCTGCAAAGAGAGAGACAGATTTTCAAAAACTGTTGAGATTACTTTATGTAGATAATTACACTAAATTCATTTAGTGAAGCAATTATTTTGACAAAAATGCTATTTGTTATAAGAACTATAAAAATAGCATCCTTAATTACGCACGATTCCTTCCATTCCACCTAAAAGGAGGAAAAAAAGAAAATGACAGTAACGCCCCTTCTAAATATTTTGAGAAATGTTAACCCTTCTAAATAATATGAAAAATGTTGAATGTTCAAAAATTGCCACCTCATACCTTGTTAACGGCCAAATTCTCAAGCGACGAGGGTGTCTCAACATCAAATGGGGGTTCCTTTACACAATCTCCATTGGAAACCATAGATTCAGAGGGTTAAGGTTTTCATCAGAAAAATACCCAGAAACAATATTATTACATTGAATCTTAATACATTGACGCAATAATGAAATAATGGTAGATTGTTATTATTTGAGTTAAAGAAGTGTCTGAACAAAAGTGGTTAGACACATTAAAAAAAATGAAAGAAGTAACAAACACGAGAGAAATAAACCAATCGAGAGGGTATGGCTTGGTTAGGGTGAGGAAGAAACAATGAACCGGCTCAACAATAGACTCAACGTGGAGGTATTAAGGTTACTCTCCTTCATATTCTCGAGATGGAAACTAAATTAAATATAAGAGAATGGAACATTCTGTGTCCAATTATTTAATTTAGGGTCACAACACTAGGTAGGCTATTAGCTTTTCCTAGCAAACTAAAAACCAAGAATTAGTTCTCTACACAATGCTGCCACCTTAGCCGTAACAAAGGGAATTATATCACCAATGAGGACAGAGATGCAAAAAAGTAACTAATAAACTGTTATTCATGAAATTGTATGTGATCTGCATCTATCACTTTTGATATAAATTATCAACATAATAAACTATTAATAATATAGCAAAATGTTATTATGGTTGACTGAAAAAAAACAATCTTTTAAAAAAGTTTTTTTTTCTACTAAAATCCTATAGGTGCAGTAACAAGAGGAAACTAGCCATGGTGGTGGGGGGGACTAAAGGAAATGTTTGCAAAACAATAATATATTTTACATTGAATTGTGTATTTATCCAAATATATATTAATAATTAATATAACATAATTTTTATTAATATTTGTTTATATTTTGTTTAGATATAAATATCATATTAACATCTACAAAATTCTAAACACTTTGGTTATACTATGACTTCAACCGTTTTAAATGTACCCGTCTAAAAACAAACAAATATATTTTTTAAGATAGGAGCACACCAACCAAAATGTTTCAAATCCAAAAGTTATATCACTACATCCAATATAAAATTATTTGATAAAAAAAAAGTCTTATATCATGTTGGTATACTCTATATCTGTAACTTTTTAACATAAAGAAAGAAGAGAGTGGAAAAATTTAAGTAAACAAAATAAAGACATGAAAAAATTAAGGCACATATAAAATAACAAGTTGAAGGCAGAGTCTTAAGAAAATGCACTAGCGTTCTCCTACAGGTGAATGGAAACCTCGTCAGCGAGCCTGACCGAGAGCGAGCTTCTCATACCACAGAATGTATATGTGTGACCAGCTCTGAAAATACTATCCATCAACACATTAAAATGTATTTGTATATTTTCAGTAAAGGGTGTTTTACAAACATTTCATTTGTTTATACATAATTTGAGATGTATTTTAAAAACTGGCAACAAAAACATGTTGGTCAGAGTGTATATTGTTTTATATGACATTGAAATACCATCTCTATCTTTAAAATCATAATAAATCTCAGATATCAACTATCTTTAAGAAAACCTAGCTATATATATATTTTTTTTTCAAATCAAACAGTTCTGTTTTTTTATTATAGTATTTTAATTGTAGCTAACACTATTCCAAACAATTGTGTGCTATAAACTTTTTTGTTTTTACTATAACCAGCATGTTTATTTCAAGTACTAATGAGAATGGACACCTGGCTCTGAAACAGCCCCTCTGGCAAGGTTATGGAGTAGAAAGTGTGGAAGATTTTCAGAACCAAGTAAGAGAAAGATTTATTTATAAACGATAGAGCGGAAAACCCCCAAGAAATACTCCTCAGTGAAGTTGGTAAATATTTCCTTCAGTGCCAGTTAGGCAAGAAGAATTGCCTTGGGATTAACCTTGAAAGTTTAGTATCTTTAACTTTGGGATATTTATATTCCCACATTTCACATAATATATTTAGAGAGAGGGAAAACATTTAGTGAAGTAGTTTCTCTGATAAAATTCCTTTAACTGATGAAAACCTGTTAGAGAATCTCTTTAAACGTGTATGTGAGACAAGTGGTAGTGCCCACCGAAACATGAGAGATCAAAGCAATATGTTACCAATCTAGTTTCTGGCCACATTACTCAGGTGTGAGAATAATTAATGAGTGGCAGAGTCACCCATCACAGTAAAACCATTTCCTCCTCTGTTGGGTATAACTTTATAGCACGGGTGGAAAAACCTTTTCTTTGACATGCCACTATTTACCCTCATTAACTTGAGCATGCCATTCCACCTCAAACCCTCTACTCTAACCTTACCCTACCACCATTACCCTGTGAAAAATACAATAAAAATATACTAGCCTATTAAAAGAAAAAGTTTTTTTTTTTTTGCTCATGAGTGAGGTAGGGAGAGAGTTATGGGGTATTTATGTTTACTTTAGATAACACATTAAAAATAATAAATCTTATAATGAAAACAAGACCCTATGTAAAAAAAAACACTTCTATTGGGAAGAAATGATTGCATGGGTCCAGAATATACACAATTCGGAAATAATTTAAGATTATTTTTAAAAACAACAAATGGATAACAGACTGGTATAAAAGTAACATACTATGTGATAATAGCATAATTATGTTTTATTGATAATAACCATATTAGTAAAAAAAAAATACTAGGAGAAATCATAAATAGTGTTTTGTTAAAATACATTAAAATAAAAATAATAAAAAGCTATTTTGGTTTTTGGTGATTTTTTTTATATCTTTGGGTTCATTAGTTCATCAGTGTTTGTTTTGGTTGTTGAAGAAGCAATCCTGTGTTCTTAAATTAGTGTACAAGATATATAGCAGGCATACCAAACTTGAGCCCTGAACCATGAAACTTAAAAACCAACACACAATTTGAACAAAAAAAAAAATCTTATTTATATAAATGTCATAGAGATACACCATATGGGAATAATATTACTGGTTCCATTTGATTTAATCAGATTAACAACCTTTATTAAATGATCAATAACTAGTATTAAATAATGCTCTTTAAAAACCTCTATGCGAATAAATAGATAGCAACTCTTTTAATTATTTTAAATAGCTAAATTTTCTTTTTGTAGTAATAAAGTATTAATTTGGAGTTATTTTCAGTATGTTTATGTTGGTTTTTTTTTCAATTATTCTTATGATCAAAATTTTTTTGACACGCTTGACGCTTAGCATACAAAAAACCCTCTAAACAGGGGTTTTCCTTAATTTAATCATATTCTTTGGTAGTGTGTATTTGTGGTTTACATAATGAGGATATAGAAAATTAGGTGACAAAATTATATCCATAATTGGTTGAAACGGGGTTCATGTAGTTTTGATTATGAAGGTTGTGTGCTTTTATTTGATCCAGTTTGACAATTCTCACGTCCACTTAAACTATCATAATTAATTTTTATTTTTGCTCTCAAACTATAATGATTAATTTCTTGATAAAAAAACGTTTTTTTTATAAATATGAGATATAAGTTTGTATAGAATATACTATAGAGATACTTTCTTTTGTATCTCGTTTTAAAATCATATTTTGACTAGTGACCAAATTATTAATAGCTTGAGCATGAATTGTTAGTTCAATTAAAATATGTATTTTATAAGCATAAGCATTTATTATATTTAAGCTTAATAAGAAGTAAAAATAGATACATTGGGACAAAGAGTAAATTTATCTGGACGATAAAACAAATGAGATCAAAACGAGAGAAATTGGGACAAAATTCAAGATAAATAATAAACAATAGAGAAGAACATGGAGCTCTATAAAATATGATTACACTAAGCTTTATTTCAAATAAGTTGATAGATGAAGTAATGAAGCACCCCTACCACCCTCCGCTAGTTAAGACTATAAACACGGTATCAGTTTTGAAAACATATTCTTAAATAGTCACACATTATTAAATTACACATTATACTAAGAAGAAGCTGGACAACATGCACAAAAATGATAGAAACTCCTTTTCTAGCCAGATTATTTTGGAGGTTTCAATGCTCGGGTTACTTTCCTTCAAATATTCATTATAAAAGTGTTTTTCTCAACTATGCATTGGTCTTATAATTTCTATAGAAATAGCTCCTAGTAATCGGGGTGTGGGGAGAGCGGTGGTGGAATGGGGCTGAAAAAAAAAACTCATTTTCCACTTATTTCGTATCATTTGAACATCATGAATAATAAAACCGAATTAATTGTAGCTTATGTCATAATGTAAAAAAGTTACCTTAATCATTTATGAGTTGATTCAAACAAGAATTCTTGATTTTCTAAATAATACAATTCATTGTTTATTTTAAGATACAAATGTTTTCCCATTTGAGCAGATAATTTAAGAGGGAGGTGGGGACATGTCACCCTACTAGCGACACCTGTGAAAGAATATAATCAATATTATTTAAAATCAATGTATTTGAGTTTTTAATGATGTGCTTATCTATCAGTAAAAGTGTGTTTGATAAAACTGTTATTATATAAATAGTAATTAAAATTATACTTGTGTAAAATGCCAGTTATTATTCTCTCCCTAATTTCTTTGTTTACTTCCCCTATACATTTAGTTTAAGTTAACGGTTTTTATTCATAAGAGTTTTTTTTAATTTGGTTTTAAAAATCTTGAATATATAAAGTGATTTAAAGCATTGCAAGGAATAAAAGTCCAAACGCTGCACGATAGGTTTCTCAAGATGGGTGTAAAATTGACTGGTGTGATTAATCAAAGCTGCCGCAACACCTACGTAATTCATTACTAGCTTTATCTGAGCGATCTCCAAGGTAACGTTATAAGTACCAGTGCCATTACCTTATCTGTTCACTTGGGAACAAGTTATGAGATGAGCTCATGAGGCAGAAACGAGCGTCCAATGAGAGAAGTTCACCATAGTAACAACACAAAGCAACGAGGAAGCTTACACCGGATCCCACACACACACCAAATAAATACAGAAAAAGGCTATTACACGCACGTTTGTATTACATATTATATTGCCAATAAAAACACACACACACACCAATGACAGGGCAGTCTAGATTCAAATTGTTGCTGGATGTACTGAGACGCGTTTTCATAAATAATTTCCCAATCATTCTAAGTAAAAATGTAGGTACACTCTTTCTAAATTATATCCCACGCATCCCTCTCACAGTGGTGTGAATATTCAGGTATCTGGGGTGAAAAAAATCTACGTGAAGCAATAAAAATAAATATATTGATGGACAATAATATATAAACAGGCATAATTGCATGTTAATTATGTCTGGTAGTCATCAAACATATAATATTAGTATAGACCAATGAACAGTGATGGTTAAACATATTGGTTGTAATAAGAGGTGGACAGATTGGAGTGCACGAGCGACACGATTGAAAAATAGAAATGGTTCTATTTTTCAAGCGTGCGCGCTCGACCCAGTGCAGTTTAGTTTAAAGGCGCTGGGCAATATTATTGTATGTTGGTTCATTGAGTGCCATGAAAACTTCACAATTTGTTATGATTTTTTACATTTTTTATTACTGTATTATTGATAGTTTTAACACACTTGATACTACTGATCTAATTTAATTGGTAAAACCATAAACTATATATATGTAAAACTGATATGTTAAAATACTTCAATATTATAATCAAGGTCTTTACAAATAAGAATCCCCATTAGCGCGAAGAGAGGATGGGAAAACCACAACAATAAATCACTTGTAAAAGACAACCCTCAGTTCAATGAGCCAAGATTCAAACCTTTGCCTACTTGTCAACAACTATCGAGAGCTATCTGCTAATCACCTGCTTGATAGCTCGTTTGGCCACTGAGTCCCAAGTCGATCGCTCATCAGTTTTGCCACGCAGTCGCTAAGTCGCTCGCTCACCAGTTTGCCACGCAATCGCTAAGTCGCTCGCTCACCAGTTTTGCCACGCAGTCGCTAAGTCGCTCGCTCACCAGTTTTGCACGCAGTCGCTAAGTCGCTCGCTCACAGTTTGACACGCAGTCGCTCGCTCACCGTTTTACTACTGTCGCTAAGTCGCTTACTCACCAGTTTTGCTACTCAGTCGCTAAGTCGCTTACTCACCAGTTTTGCTACTCAGTCGCTAAGTCGCTTACTCACCAGTTTTGCTACTCATCGCTAAGTCACTTACTCACAGTTTGCTACTCACGCTAGTCGCTTACTCACAGTTTTGCCACGCAGTCACTAAGTGTTTACTCACCAGTTTGCCACGCAGTCTCTCGCTCACATGATTGTCAGTCTGGCTGAACCATAAGATGCTACTCTCACAGTAGACTAGACTGCCAATGACTGGTAGATCAAGGTTAGAATCTTGGTCGGGTGTATTGACGGTGGTTTTTTTTTTTGCAAAATGATGTTCCACTTTCCCTCCACACTAATGTAGGTACACTTCCTCTAAATATAACCTTTTCACCCCTAATACCATTAGCGTGATTAATACATAAGTTTATAAAAGTCCTTAAAAATGTATCTGCGGTCCGGATGCGAATCGTGTATGCCATTTGATGACCACTGGTCTGGTCTAACATTACCATTAAATACTTAGCTTCAGATTTAAAATAACGTGTTTCAGTTCAATATTACTATTGATTCAAGATTTTCATTGCACTTTGTATTCAAATACGTCAAACCATAAATTTCCAACTTGAGGGAGCTTGCACTGTGTGTTTGAATGTCGCAAGGTAAATCTGATTACTAAGTAGTTTATAAAACATTTATAGTCGAGTAAGGAGTGAATAGTAAATTAAAGCAGCTAAAATTTAAATTGTGTGGTTATATAAATAAGAAAGAAGTAATTATTTAGTAATAACAAATCTATCTACAGCTTTCAGATCAAGGACCAAGGATTTCAGCTAAGATATAAGAATCAAATTTTAAAATAAATTATTATTTCCCCAACTATAAATCAATTTTATTTACCAATTTCAATATAGATGAACAATATCACACTATTATGAGTGCAATTAAATTTAGCTTTTATATGTTTATGAATAAATTCAATTTAAGTGTCAAGCCAATATTTTTATCATTATTACAAGTTGTATCACATTTCTATATTAAAATAAATGGTACGGAACTCTGCACGGACTTTCTCGCTCTAATGTTTAAAAATGGAGATATTTACTCAAAATTCGTAATATATATGAAACGAAATAATATACACTAGCAAACCCAAGCATAAATTGCACTATACTTATGTAAAAAAAAATTTTTTTTAAAGAATTAATGTCCTCATTTGTATGTTTGGACTGATAAAAAAAGATCAATGTTGGGTCAACAAGGGTCAACACTTCGTATTAAAATTTCAACTTCCAGTTAAAATTTTCGACATTTTATTAGGTATTGCAAATCTTCATGCCATCACATTCCTATTAAATCCCTCATTTATAAATTTTGAACAATAAAAAATGTAAATATTGACTATTGAGCCTAAAATAGATATAGATCATTGTTGTACAAACATTTATCCTAAGAGATTCAAGGAAAAACAACATAAACTTTTAGAAACTTACTTATATTTAATTACTCTATGGCATTGGAGAATTATTGCGTTAAAACCTAAGTAGTATCTCTTTACAACTAAAGCTCACAAAATTGTATTAATATATTTTCCAATATCTCAGAACGGTTGGATTTATAAAAATATATTTCATATAAAAGTTTTATATTTTTAATATTACTATAATTTTGCAACGATAAGATATTTAGAATCTCAAATATTTGCGGAGATACGGAAGTTTCTGCTTCTGTAAAGTACCCTAAACTTCATTTTCATGGTAAAATGAAAATAGCCAGTTTATTTATAAACTTAATCAACGCCTAAATACAAATTTTAATCAAAATCTCTAGAGTTAATTTTTTTCTGTGTTCGCCCTTTCTTAAACTACTATTAAATTTAAGTTTAAACAGACACACAGACAGACGTCTTTGCAAACATCACTTTTTAGGGTTTGGGGGGTCTTGAGACGTTGATATCCATTGACATTTCAGGTTAGGTTTCCTTTTGCTTTTGCAATACATTTACCTTTCGTGTTCGAAAAGTTAAAAATATATATATTTACGTATAGCTTGAAAGTTATTGGTTTTATAAAAATATACTTCTAATAAAATATTTGTATTATAAAGAGACCTACATATTTGTGACGATAAGTAATTTTATATTTCAAATAGTTTAGGAGATATTATAAAAAAATATAATTTACGCATCAGACCGAAGTCCTTAAGGCCATTTTGCCAAAAAAATTAAGAGAAGCCATTTTGTTTGGAATATTTATAAATGTTTAGAAATTAAATTTAATCGAAATTGTCGAGCAGATTTTGAGAAAATCGACTTTTTCTCTTTTTGCCCTCCAGTAAACTACCCTTAATTTTAGGGGTAGATATCCAATTCTAAAAACCCCTCAGGGCAACCCTATGAAAACCCTAGATACCAAGTTTTAGCCCAATCGGTAAATTAGTTTAGGTTCTAGTTGGAGGTACAGACAGACAGACGGAAAGTCAAAAACCACTATTTTGTATTCGAGGGTATCATGAAATGTCAAGATTAATCAAAACCTTGAGTTCAGATTTTTTTGACAATCACAATACTTTCTTTACCTGTAAGATAGCGAGAAAGTAAAAAGTTTACTATCTATACTACAGTGCATGACATTTGGCAATGTCTCAATTATAAACCTTTAATTTTATAATTTATATACCTTTTACTCGACTGGTTTTCTGAACAGTGTATCGTTATTTTTAATCATTTTGTTATTAGATATAAAACCATACAATTTAAATCTTACTATCTTAAATATGATTAATAAGGGGAAACGTTAACAAGTGAAACTTTGCAAGTACACTATCTAAACAAATCAATCAACTAAATTCTAGATTTATGGGGAATTACCTTCAAGGCACAATAATAGAAGGAAGAAGAATGTATCCCCAACCTTCCTCCGCGTTTACCCCACTAGCACACCTATGTCTACTCCAGTCAACAATTAAAACATTTGTCAAAAGTAACACCTGTAGAACACACGGCTTGAATTATGACCACATTAAAGTATATTTAATCATGTTTCAAGCGGTCAGGCATGATTTTTCTTAAGGTTATAATTCTATAAATTCCATTTGCATTCATCCAAGGTAAGTGAGGATTAATCAATGGGTATGAAAACCTATACATCCTCATAAATCTTGATGGTTATTCAAATCTAGTTGGTACTATGAAGTAATCACTCCGTCAATGTGTCATGTGCTACAAATCTACTTTACCCCTTCACTCAAAAACCACTATACCGATTGAGCTGACATTTTGCATGGGCATTATTCAGACGCTCGGTTAATATATAAGCTAATTAAAACTACTCTTGCCAACACTCAAACACCACCCCCAATCCGCACACTCCACCCCCTGATATATCTGCTGAGCCACTGGGGTTAAGGAGTAGTCCTTTGGGTGGGCGGTATACTACGAACGCACCCCACTCCCACACCTCAGGCACCCCCAGACAAATCTCTGTAACTGAAAAACCACTAAAACTAATGAACTGAAATTTCGCATGGGCATAATTCAGACGTTTGGTTAATATATAGGCTAATTAGAAATACTTTTATTGCTTAACCTAAAGCACTAACCCAGCAACCCTCCTCCTAGCATCTCCGGGTCTAGGAAATTGCCCTTCGGGTGGGAGCTGGGGGGTACCCAAGGGCACTAAGCTTTGAACACACCACTCCCCCCTCACTATACCATGACTTATCCCCTGAACCAATGGAGGGGGTCGTCTAAATTTAACATTTTATTCTCAATATTTAATTTACCATAAAAAAAATGGGTGTGTGTACTTATGTACGCGCGCGAGAAGTTATACTTCTTTGGCATCATTAAAAAATAGTTTTTAATTGCATGCAAATAATTAATTACAATAAAATGATAATATTTAGTAATAATTATGTTAAATAATAATATTTTAATTTATATCAATAAATAATACATAGAATAGTTAACCTCTATTATATTGAGCACTTGAAGAAGTCTATAAGCACAATTCTTTTCACTAATATTTACGAATAGTAAATAATATTAATCAAAATATTCAATTTAAATCACACTGAATATAATTTATTAGCACATATATAATTCGCACTTGTATGAAACTAAAACACGTGTTGTGAATGTAGAAACTAGAAACATGTGGATAAATATTATATATATGAAAACAGTGATCAGAGGCGACGAGCGTACATAGAGAAAGGAATAACATAGTATACATTTCTCTATGAGCGTACCAACATGCGCGACTAACAGAGGTTCTATTTCTATTTTGTTGGTAGCTTTTTTTTTTTTTCGAGACTTAATGAGCGGTTTAGCTTCAACCTGTTACTTTTGTGTTACAGTGATGCGCGCGCATCTTAAAATTTCACTCTCATCATTTTTTCAATAACGCGCCTAAAGAAGTATAACTTCAAAAATGTGTACCTATTTATGAATTTGGAAAATGATAAATACTAATTGCTAACACACAACACATTATGCCTTTTAGTGGCCTGATAAACCGCTAGTAATGTACTAAAACAAAAAGTTTTTCCTATAACACATATTTTACCATGCTGTTTGGATGTAACGTCATCAGAAAAATAGGTATAGTATTTCGACAACGCAGTCTTGAGAAAACTACTATGCAATTCGCGAAAGAGGAACACAGTAATTCCCGCATCTAATGTTTGCTATCCCCACTAGTTCCTGCTGATATAACATTAGTGTGTGAGGGTTGGTTCTTTTGAGTCCCTCAATAGTCCTTGTTCTCACCACAAGTCTGTATCGTGCTTCTGATTTTCTTTGTAGTGTGTTATATCACTATGAGCAATCATGTTGTTTATTTTTGTATTTGCTATAATATATAACCAAAATGAACTATAAAGAAGTCAAAGTATGAACGGAAATGATTTTTTATAAATCTGAACCTTCTTTTCCCTTAAAATAAATGTTTTCTCTAACACAATGTTTTCCCGGAATGCAACTATCACATTATGGAGAGCTTCCTGATGTCAATATTAATAATACATTAATAGATAAACACATACACTAACATTATAACGAAAGTGAAAGATACATTTCTTTAATCAGCTGACATTTTGGTTCAAAATTTTGTCTCAGGGCGGGGCGATATATAAGTAGCCCAAAGCCCCCAAAAGTGAAAAACTTGGCGCCAATAACTTGACTTGTAATTGCTTCTAAGAACATAATAATCTACAGGTGGATTAGTGTACAAATCTATTTTCACCAGTTTTCAGTTTTCATTAAAAGTATATTGAAAAAATAATAATTTTTGTATTATTGGGTATTTAAAGTGTCATTTCTAAACATGGACTAATATTTTTTTAAACCTGTAATTCAAATTAACCTAATACAAAATACCTGTTATTGAATCTTAAGTGTACAATTTAATATAATTAAACATCAATGAGGAGACGGTGTTTAAATGTCAAGCTCACTCAGCTCAGTTTGCTGGTGATGTGGTCAGGCTTGAATCCCAATCAGGTGCAAATGGGGGTACAATTCCTTCTAAATACTACCTTTCTTATCTCTATTTAACTATCATTAATTAATATGTGTGTAGACTGAACAGGTATGCCAACTAAAATGTGGCGGGATGGGAAAAGTTCTTATGAAATGCATTTCTGGCCATTTTATTTTAATATCATCTGTTTTGTTTGCTTAATTTATAGGGTTTTAAAAATAGGTAAATATTTTTTCAACCATAAATTACAAACTATGCCAAACATTTATTGAAAATGGCCTTGAAATGGCATTCATTAAATATACATTTGACCCCCCCTTTGCTAAAAAAAACCCACTTAATGTACAAGCAAGGTAATATAATATACTCTCAGGCTTTTGGCACAGTGCCCGTAGGTATAATGAGAGCTTCTAATGACTTATTCATGGAGGACGTGTTAGTATTACCATAAATATGAGTGGTTAGTTAGTGAGCAAGCTGTTTAGAAAAATATATCAAGCGGAAATCTTTCGAGATTTGAGCAGATTGCATACCCAGAATATATATTGCCCACATCTTATCACCAACATGATCAAGTTTTCCCAGCATTAGATGCCATTAATTATTAAACTATCAATATTTACATCTCTAAGGATGTAAGTGTTCCCATTTGTATTGAACTAGCAGAGCAAGACTCATTATAGCCATTAAAATCAGGCCCGTTAAAAGAATGGAAAAGGAATAAATTATGTTTTGAGACAAATGGCTGTACAAATTAATGTTTATTGGAGGACATAGGTTAGTTCATTTTAAATGGTGTAGAATAAAAGTGAAACTACATCTTAATTTATATCACCTCGAAACACAATTTTATGCGCCTATGTTAATTTGAATACATGCATTTTTTTTATGGGATTTTTAGAAATTCAAATTATTTCTTAGTAAAAAAACAGTTTCTCACAATAATAAAGTAACATGAAGAATAACATCTTAGTTTTAATAATATTGCTACTTTGAATATTTGCTTTATTATCTAATTGAAAAATTAATTTCTTTACCTGATTTTACTGATTTTCAAAACATAATTTTAATCATAAAACCAATGTATATAATGTCAAAAATATGCTAAATATAATGAAGAAAAAATTAAATATCCTTGTATACATTAAGGGAAAATATAGGTATACAGTATGAATGTGTGTGTGAAGTAAAAATAATAATAATAATAATAATAATAATAATAATAATAATAATAATAATAATAAGTTGAAACAAAGTAGGATTATTAATGGATATTGTCCCAAACCGAGATTTTATTTTATGAAATCAATTATATTAACAAAACTTTGATAATTTTAAAGGAAAATGTGCCCGTGTTTGCTTGTAGGAAGAGTGTAAAATATTTGAGTAAAACATATCATTGGGATTTGAGCCCCGACCTCATCATCAGAAAAAATACTAAATTAATAGTAAATTATATGGGTTTTTTCCTTACAAATACTTTATCAACTAACCACACAACCTAAGTGCTAAATACTTTTTCTATGCATGTGTGTGCAGTTTTAATTATATATGCAATTGAATCCCTAGAAGTAAATGAGGATAAAAAGGAATGATATAGTAACTAAAATTTGACAGGACTCTAATCTCAAAATTATATAGCAATTTTACACTCTTACCTTCATTTCAGTTTTTTTGTTCAAGGACTTTTTAATAATCAAAATGCAGAGTTAAAGAGGGAGGAAAGATTTATTTACTGACAGGTGGCTATTAATTACCCCCACCAAAACTAATTATACTCTAACAATGAATATAAAAAAGAGGTTAATTGATACAAAGCAATCTTCCTAAAAAATTAAAATAGGCAAGGTAGAAAAAAAAAATAAGTACGTAGATTTAGAGAGTGGGGTGGGAGTAATCAATAAATAATCTAAAAGTCTGCCAGTGACCAGTTTAATTTATGTTCCAGATACAGTTCTTCTGGACCCCCTCTAATTGCTGATTCAACTCTGGCCACCAAAAGGGTGCTTTTAGGTGTTTTAAATGTTATCCAACTATATAGTGATGATTTAAACAGGGTGTTTAGTTAAATAGACAACATATTTGTAGATTATTCCCTATCAAAGTACAAGTAAATAGTACAACACAAAAGTACATATTTTCTCATATAATCAATTATAGTTTGTGACAAATTACAAACAATATCTGTCATTAGTAAGCTAACATCAATACTTTTTTTTTTTTTCGAAAATCAAAACTACATTCCATGTAAAACACTTCCCAGATAAAAATTTTAAACAAACAAAGAGCCATTTATAAACAAAAATGACATCAATTTCCCCCTCATTAAAGCTACTTTGGAAATAAAAAACTTCAAGGTTTAATGATGAAATATAAAATTTTAACAAAATCAATTAAAATGTTTCAGCTGTTACCTCAGGGAGCGATGGCCAGACTGATAGACATGGTGGACAGCAAGAAATATAAGAGCTATCTCTTTGGTTCAGGGGCACATAAAACGTCAAGCTTATTAATTATAATTGTTAGGTTGAAAATGTTCACTATTATTATAATACTTTCTCTATCTGATAAAGTAAAATGCCCAAATCATTAATGCATAAACTGCAGTGGCTAGTCAAAATCTTTTTTTGGGAATGGGGGAAAACTATGCTGAACTATCCCCAAAATGACTTGTAGGGAAGAGTTAAAAAAAAAGTCTCCAAACATAATTATTTAACAAGCAAAAAAAAAAATATTTTTTTTAGCATAGCATCTTAATACCTGTTTATGTTATATGTACATATAGTCTACTATTTACGCTAATGAGTTAGAGAAAAGAAAGATTGAATTTAGAATAAGTGTATCCACATTTGAGTGGAGGGAGAGTGGAAAACTATTTTGGAAAACCCTCCTTCAGTACGCATTACCGGGATTTGAACCCCATCTACCTCTCATAAGCATTCTAGTTTAACAAGAGTGACGTCTTAGACCAAGCAGCCACCGAGCAGATAAATATAAGGCTTTTTTTAAAAATTACTGTTTTATCAAATTAGTCAGGCATTATTTGTTAAGTGTTTTAAATACAGGCAACTAGGTACTAGTAAAATTAGTGTCGACACTTACAACCTATTTGACACCTTAGCTCAGTCAGTAGAGTATCTGTCGACTGAGCTAAGGGTCTCGAGTTCAATCCCCGGCACAGACAAAATATGTATCATTGGTGAAGTGTGAGTTTACTCTTTCACAATGATAAACTAATGGCCGGGTACTGATGTTGTGCCTGTCCTAGTCTTACGTTACAGTATAAGGAATATGAAGCTAAGGCAGGCCTAGTAAGCCAGTAGTAGGAAATATATGGCTTTAACTCACCAGACCACAGGCTGGCAACAGTAAAGGTTATAAAAAATCTTACAGCCCTAAATAGTAATACAAATACTAAGTACACCCCAGAGAAGGTAAGCGCCGTTACTGATTTAAAATTCCAACAAAACTTTTTCTAAAAGCATGTGAACTATACCTTTAATATTGTGTTTGGAATAACAATGAAACGAGTATGTTCATACTCGATTTGGGTCGAATCTTATATTTCTCTGATCTTAATCTCAAATATGAAACTTAGATTTTCTTTTGAATGCCCTAATCTTTAAAAATGTACAATTTTAAAGTGAAAATAATCAAAAGTTATAATAATAGAATTCAATGTGAAACAGATTTTGAAATTTGGAGTTTAATATAAAGTCCAAAGATCAATTGAATCGGCATTTGGAAGAAGGAAATAAATCCAAAAACCTGTTTTTTGAGAAACTAAAAAAACCCGTATAACATATGTTTTCTTGATTCAGCCAAAACATTTTTTTACTGAACATTCAGAACGTTATTCTGATCCTTTTCCAGTGTTCAAACATTTTCCAGGTACTGTACTCTGATTCGTAAAATTAAAATAAGTTTGTGGATATGTTTCCTTCTTCCAAATGATGGAGAAAAGTTATTAGAAATAAAGGGAAAACTCAATAAAAACCTTCAAATGTTATTCATAAGTAATATAAATAATAAAAAAATGAAGCTATCTGATAGAATCATGGATTAATAATATTTGGTTAATATTTTCTGATGTAGGTATTGTCATATTCCTGTTCACTTTTCCTTTGTATTAATGAAAAATAATAATTTGCCCCACTATGGCTCAATAAAATTATTATATATCACACACCTTCAATAGTCAGGATTCACCATTCACAAAATGTTCAAGGCGCTCACTTAAAAAAATGGAAAAAAAGCTCATTCATCGTCATCAGCTGCATTTGTGGTAGGCCAGGTAACTAAGTCCTCGTAGAAGTCTCTTTTCTGTGGGTATATAGGTGATGATTCTTTAAGTCTTGGATTTTTTTTTGTTTATGGCTATTTTTCCTGTGTATGCAGTGTCTGTAGGAAGAGTTATTTCATCCAATAATTTTTGTTTTTGAAGGATAAATCTCATCTTGCCGATGCCATCAATGAACTCTGAAGCTGTTACAGAACCTTTCGCAGCAGATGAATATTGAAGGTGACAGTATTTTGAAATAAAAAATTGCGAACTTTGTCAATGCTCTTCGTTGATATTTTGAAAAACTTTGACCACCAAGCCTTATAGTATAGGATTTGTTCTGAGGATACCTTCCTCACAGAATATCCCGATTCTCTCGCCGTTTTTATCAACTCACAGTACTCATTCGGAGTGTATATTCTGTTCATTTTTCTAATCTTACACTTGGCGGTACCGAAATTCCTATCACACTGTAGGAACGAGTGTCCACGAACAGGAAAATATTGGTGGGTTGTATCAAAACGACCAAGTGATACCAAGGCAAGTATAAAACGAACGAGAGTATTGTTACGATTTTGGCCACGCAAGCGTCGCTAAAAATGTGTAGTTCTTGAATAGTAGGGCTCATGTCCTGAATCTTCAACCAAAGTAGGCTACATACCTCATCAGGGCCTCTTCTAGCCACACCTTCTGGATATGTGTAGAAATTTGCTGAACCTGTTTTCACATCGTGGATACAGAAAACGTACAACCAAAGCTTTCTCAAATAGAACATCTCTTGCACCGGGATTTTTGGAGTTTGTGTATCAATTCGAGGATCTACTTCTTTATACCTTCAACATCTTTTGTTTCAGTAAAATTTCTAGCTTTTGTTTGTGGGAGTTTGCATGACGAATTCGAGGCATCCTACATCTTCTTTTTCATTACACATTTCCAACACTTCTTTTTGTTTCGAGTAAAATTCTTTAGCTCGTCTAAATGGACCATATTCTCACTGATTGCGACGCGTTGCGTTTCGTGTGTCATTCAGAACTGGTGATTTGATCGTTTCCAACTCCTCACATGTAGTGCAGACTTCAATTTGGAATCTCCCAAATCTATATCCATGGTTTTCATTATAATATTTCTGATAAAAATCATATTTGACACAAGGGCATACTGTGGATATTTCTTACAGAACAGGCGGTGTAAAGTTTTTATGTCCAGCTCAGCACTCAGATATTGAATCTGTTTACTACTGTAGTGAGACTGGTGAGGCGGGAACTCTCTTATATGACTATCAATAGCACCAAATATTTCTGGAGGTAGCGTGTTACCTCGATTCATGTGTTTTCCACGCTTGTCAACTGGAGATTTTCCAGAAGCAACTAAGGTAGTCAAACGGAAAAGCGCTATAGTTTTGATCGCATACAAAACAGAAAACGCTTTTCTACAAACATGAATTCTTTTGTTTGCGATATTTAGGGCAAAGAAATAAAAAACGTTGTCTCTTTTTTTAGGGTTTTCCCTCACTAAAAGTTGGCATTTTGGATCACGACGTACTATCAGGCCCATTAGGAATGCATCCTGTTCATTTTTGCTTCGTCCATCGTATAAGTAATCGAGAAATATTTTTTTCTTCAGGAGAGAAGTTGTCTGTACATTTAAGCTTGCAAGAACAAGAAACATTGGTATTTGATTTTGCAGGAATTGTATTACCTGTGGAGGTGCTGACGTATTGTTGACCATGTAAACGCTGCCTTTTCTGTATTTCACGTTTGTAGTTGTGGATATTACGAACTCCTTTTTTTCGCTTGTTTCCGAATGATGAAGCCACTTCAGAACCTGACGAACTTGACAGTATATTGAATAAATTATTTAGAGTAACAGATATAAAAGAACACGTTATCACATTATCAGACTGTTCAAAAACTAAATAAGGACAAGAAAATGGACGGGATTAATGTAGTTTCACATCCTGCTGCCATCTCCTGACCCTGCGGAGATGCAGTTGGAAGTAGATCAGAATTTGTTTCCTTCCCTGGTGCCACCTCATGGCCATGCGAGGAAGCAGTTGGAAGAAGGAAATATATATACGGATTTGTTTCCTTCTTCCAACTTACAGAAACTTCTCATCTGTTTTTCAAGCCTTTACGGATTGTTTTTTGATGCTTTTATGCACTATATCGATGTGTCTATCCTTAAAAATATCGATTCTGGTGAAAACTCGATTTTCGATTTTTGGCGTTTATTTCCTTCTTCCAAATGCCGATTCAATTGGTATAAAAGATATAAAAACCCTGGATTGAGTAGAAATTAGAATGGGTTGAAAATTAGGGAACTTCACTATATTTCCATCATATCATAACATGAAAGCGTTAAGAACACATTAAATTAATATAATTCACACATATATATAACACATTAAAATAATATAATATAAACTTATAAGTTTAAGTCAAGTGTGAAGTAAAGGCAAGAAAACAGATTAGATATAGGTTATAATAACAGAAGTTTATAAATTAGAAATAAATGGAATTATATTCTTATCTGTTCTTTAATTCCTTGTTCCTTAAATGCTGGTACATTCCAGCCAAGGTGCTCAACATGTTTCAGCGCTACATCGGCGCCATCAACAGGACAGTTAACGACTCATAATATGAGTCCTTCCAGTTGTGATGGAACAAGTAAAGAATGTCCCACCCTCTGTATCAAAGTATGATAAATATTGTCTGATTCACTCACCATGCACAAAAAAGTAATAAAAAGGCGAAGCAAGTCAGAAATACAAAAACTAGGTAGACCTTGGTCTACAACTTATTGCATGCCATAAGACTCATAGTAAAGAAAAATATTTTTATAGGCCTCGCTTCCTCATAAGCTCCAAAATATTGGTTTCGTCTAATTGGGCTGTTGTGAAATTACCGAAAGATACCCCGAGATCTCACCTCCCTCTTCCCCCACCCCCTCAAGAGAGCTCATAACTAGGTTATCCTAAAGTATTGACATCGCACCCTCCTTATGTTTGCTACTATTACTGTTATGTTGTAGTAAATAGTACTTTTGACCGCAAAGAGACATTAATGGAAGTAAATGTCAATCAATTATTCCAACTCTGACACTTACGAAGAAGACTAAGAAACTCCTTGACAGTAAAAATTATTTTTTTAAATCAATCAAAGTTTACTAATAGGACACAGAATAAATTTCCAAAAAAGTGATTAAAAAACCTATAAAATAGGCTGAAATTCTAAAAAATTACTACCAATGTGCTATAAAAACCAAACTAAGAATTTAAACAAAAAATCAAAATAAATGCACAGGACTAAATCAAACACGTACTTTACCAATGAGAACTAAAAATAGCTATGCAATAAAGTATTTTAACAGCCAAACTCTTGCGTTCTGGTAAATATAATGTTGATTTGCAAAAATTTAATTTAGAAAAAAAAAAAAAAAATCCCATCCCAAAGCAACTTTACCCAGTTTAATTTCAGTGTATCATCAGTTATGTGGATTTTATAAACATGACAAACAAATAGGATACATAGTTAATTTTCAAAATTATTTTCTCATTACTACAACTGTTTGATTAAAAAGAATAGGTTTAAGTATCTATGCATTGTAAAATATCAATATCAATTAAAAACACTCATTTAACATAAGTGCCTGGATATTATTCAAACCAGAATGGGCTACCATAAAGTTGGCCCCTTCCCCCCAATGTAAACATACTATTTGTGGACTTTTCAAAACAGAACAAACAAACATTTTTGTGTAACAATTCGGAACAAGCAGGGAACAAACGAATTCAATCAAAAAAACCTGTATTTTTAAAAGTAGGGGGGGGGGGGAGGGGTTTCCATGAAGTTGGCCCCTCACGAGTAAACAAAGTGTCAAATTCTGTTCCCATTTATGTAAGAATAAATATGCAACAAACGAAACTTTTTGCAGGGCAACCCTGAACAAATGAACGATTGCAACCATAACAATTTCAATTTTCCAACCTAGGGGGAGCGGAAGGGAGGGCGGGGCTATCGTGAAGTTGCCATCCTTCCATGTAAACATACTATTTGTGGGGTTATAAAAATCAAACAAAGATTTTTGAGGAACAATCTGGAACAAACAAAGAACAAACTATTCTGATCATAAAAACATGAATATTTAAATGTGGGGGGTTACCATTAAGTTAGCCCTTCACGCGTGAACAAAGTGTCACAAGTTCACGTCTCATTTGTGCAAGAACAAAGGTGGAACAAGCAAATTTTTGCAGAAAAATCCGGAACTAGGAACAAACTATCGCAACCATAAAAAGTCAATTTTCCAAAGCAGGAGGGCTACCGTGAAGTTGTCCCCTTCCCCCCCTCCATGTAATCATAAGTTCACATCTCATTTATGCAAGAACAAAGGTGGAACAAATGAAACATTTTGCGGAACAATCCAGAACAAATTATCACAACCATAAAAATGTCAATTTTCCAAAATTTGGGAAGGGGGGGGGGGGGCAATAATGGAATGCCCCCCCCCCCCCCCCCAATATTAACATTCCACTTGTGGGTTTATCAAAACGAAAGACAAAATTTTTTGCAAAACAATCCTGGACAAATGAAGAACAAACAATTGCAATCATAAAAACGGGAATTTTTCAAAATGAATGGACCAACCACAGACGTAATTGACGGATATCAGAGCAGAAATGTAATCGAAGATAACTCTACTGAAGAATGTATTGCTCTTTTTTGTAAGATAATCAACACATCCTAACCCTTACTACTCTGATACTTCAACAATGACCAACCAACGAAATGATCAAACCTGTACAAACAGTTGATTCACAGAGTATAGGATTAGTCTTGTGCCAATACAACAAGGCTGCTTGGCATACACTACCATAATAAAGCTGAAGTCGTGTATCCATGCAAAGCTTGAGAGTTGCCAGTGGTAGTAAAGCCCTTAGTTGGGGCAGTGAAGGTTGTGACTGAACAGCAAGCTGTGTGTAGATGATGGTACACACGTTAGAAACTGGCCCGTTTCAATCTGGTCAAGGTAGGTGTCATCCTACCACTTGAGGTGTACTAAGTCAGACTATGAAACTGGTCCCATGTCCGGGCATTTTTTTTTAGAACAAGAAACCTTATTAATGTATAGCCTTTACTTGAAACAGTCATTATTTTGACTAGGCTATATCCTCATTTTATATAATGTACATTATATATGACTTTATCATTAGTTATTTTTAAATTAATATTTGTAGCATTATAAATTAAATACATTGAGCTTTCTTTAAATGTTACTATGTTAACGCCAGGCCGCCACCGTGGTTCGGATTCCACGTTAAACTGTAGGTCCTTCATTTCATCTCACAATCACCCTACCATTACACATTAGCGTAAGTGCGTATAACCCGAACGGGTAGTAAGACACGGTGCTAATAATAATAATAATAATAAAATAATAATAATAATACTATGTTAACATGTGTTTTTCAGCTCATTAGTTAAAATTTCCCTTAATTGGACCAGAGTGATCTAATCCAGATGTGTCCCAATTAACCGGATTCCACTGTTCCAATAAACTAGTTATGGTGTCATTTGGTTAGTTATTTGTGTCTAATAATGGGAAAGGAATTAATTAAAGATATTATCATTTTAAGTGCCCATTCATTTTTTTCAGTTGAAAAAATTTCCTCCATGAAATGAAAAACCAATTAATTAAAAGAATACAACAAGCCTACAAAGGTGAAACATTTTTTTTATTTTTTGCATAATATTAAACTGTGATCAAGCTAGGGTATAACTGATTTTTTAAAAATCTTTAAGACTACAAATTATGAAGCTTCTATCAATTGCACTTTTAGTTAAATCTTTTCAAATTAATTAATTTAAGAAAAACAAAACAGACTGGAAAACCTTTAAAAAAAAACATCTCCAACATGCTTTTCACACAGTAAGAACATAACTGGGTTGAAGCCAAAGTATTTTTATTTTACAAAAGCACTATCCACCTGTACCTAAAGGTAATACATATATTGCAGCAATTGTGTGAGTGATATGAAAAGGATTGAGAAAAATTATACAGCCCATTTGAAGATAAAGTTACCATTGCTTATTTTATTAATGAAGTTTGAGTTTTTAAGTATTGCCGTCTATAATAAAACTATTTTAGTAATAATAAATACATTTTTGACCAAGCAATGTCTTTACAAATATTTTTTTCTTTCAAAGGGGGTATTTTCCTTATATTTTTTCCTAAGCATATCTTACTCAAAAGTGAATACCAAACTCACCTTTATGATTAAATATATTTAAAATAAAACTACATAAGTCTTATATTTGTGTAAGAGTTCAAACAATTAAATACTACCAGAATCGGCAACACTTTATATTGAAAATGGAAATAATTTTATGTATTAAAATAAACTGTTTTACTTGAATCAGGGGTGTAGGATCAGAGTCGACTATGAGATTAAGTCTTCCCAAACCTTCTATTGGACAGATATTAAAACTAAATACCAAAGGTTTATATACTATTGTAAGTTTATAAACAACTCTCTAAGGGATAAAACCTAGGCCTACTTATTAATAATGTATTTTTTTATTCCTTCTCAATCCCTAGTATAGAATCTTATAGAAGGGTCTTATAAAATTTACAGCACAGGACCTACAAATAAAATTAAGTTTTAAACAAACTTAAATTGCTTCAAAAGGGATTTAATTAAATAAATCTTGCCATCTCTTTTTAGGGGACCTCAACATAAGATTTTGTAGTCACACACATAAATTTCTGGGTGTGCACTTATAAGCAGTGAACCATTGCATATCCCTAAGACTACATTTCAATGCATAGTACATACATAAACTTGGTTTACTTGGATGACAGCTAAAAATGTTATTAGGAATAGTCCCTAATTTGTGAACAGTTGACATCTGTCACTTTGGATAACTGTAGTGAAAACATATGATAATGTAATAGTTACCACAGTAATTTAAGCCAATATTATTTATATTTATTTGAGGTCGGGCACAAAGCTTGTTTATAGTTTTATTCTGCTTAAAAAAATTACTATTCACAGCACTTTCACTAAAGGTCTAAAGAATATAGCTTCAAAATGGCAACCAACAAATTCAAACCATGTGATTGAACATGACAGAAACAAGTTATTTATAATGATGCGCCCATGAGATGGATAAACATATTTGATTCAGTTAAATATTTTAAAATATGATCAAATAATCATAAAATAATTTATTTTATATAAACAATGATAAGTATTTTCTCTTTTTCAAATAAATATAATGCCTTTATTAACTATATTACACATCAGATATAACAAAACAGAGAATAAGTACTTTTAAACATGTTTAAAATAATATTTTGGATTAGGTAAAAAGAAATTATTAAAGTAATGAAATAGTGTGAGAAAGCTTAAGTTTATGTTATTTTTAATGTATAATATAACAATATAACATGTAATTACAAAACTTTGTTTATAACAAAACAGTGATATTTTACAAGTGTTGGCAACCCAAAACCTAAACATGATTTCTAAACTGTCATCCAGGTAAACCTATCATGAACAGACTCTAGCTCGATGTGTTCTAGTCTCACTCAAATGTATTATCTTCTATGTGTGTAAATAAAGTGAGCTTGACTGATTAAATTTCCCTTGTGGCCCACACATACATTTACATATTCTCTGAAAAAACAAACTGAGACATATTTACATATGTTAATTTAATTTCATTTTTATCTTTAAAAATATGATTAAAGTTTTACCTTTTATTAGAAAGGTATTAATAAATCTTATATTTCTCAAATCCGGTTTTTAATTTTTTTTTTCTAATCTCAAATTCAACTTCAAATCTTTAAAAATGTACAATTTTGGCAAAAGTGATTTTTTTAAAAATTGAGTTAAAAAATAGTATAAGGCTTCGTACCACTGATTAATGATATTTTGTTTGTCATGTCTATTATATCATAAATAACAAAAATAACTCTTTTAGTAAACTAACAACGCAAATTTGTAATTTTTTGTAGCTTATGATTTTGTTGCCCTTCTAACTATACAAGTATGGTTGTATAATCACATCTAAATATCATTTTCATTCAATTGAAAAATAACACCTGGACACAGGAATCAAACCAAAAAATCAGAATGCCGTACATAAAGTGCAAGAGTTCTTGTGCAGATTGAAAATGGAAACAGCGAGTGGTTTGAAACTAGACGTGGTGTCCAACAAGGTAACTAGTGCCCTTAAAAAATCAGAGCAAAACAAAAGAACTAAATGTGAATAAAAAAGGAAGAAAATCAAAGATAACTATGAATGATAAAGCTCTAACAAATGTATAGCAGTACTTTGACAGCATAACCACAACAAATAGCTCAAGTGAAAATGAAGTGACAAATCAAACCCATTAGTCAGCACAGTTGTATAAGCAAGTGAAGAACTTGCTGTGGGATGGTAAAGTACCATATAAGGCTAAATTGACACACTTCAAGGCATTACATTCCTATTTTGACGTAAGCCCTAGAGGCCTGTACCGTCACCAACAAAGACAAGAAAAATTATTACAGGCCTCCAAAATGAAGGTCATAAAATCAATGTTAAGAAGAACTAAGAGAGACAGGATGAGGACGTCGGAGCAGATAGGAATGTGCTAGAAACCATAAGTACAGCCCAACTAAAGTGGTATGGGCATCTATGACAAATGAATAAAAGGAAAGCAAGAGAATACTCTGAAATGGAAGTAACTGGGACGAGACCAAGAATGTGCTGGATAGAGCAAGTGAAGAAAGAGACAAATGAAAGAGGACAAAATTGAATACTATTCATAAGAGTGAACTCTAAAAAGACAGGATGAGATAGAAAGCGCTCAGTGAGCACACCCAGGAAACTGGAGTTGGGACAGGATGATGATGACTAAGCTAGTGAATCAGGTGGGTTTTTTTATTCAAAAATTTGTGGGGGAAATGAACCTGTTCACAATGAATATGCACATGTGAATCTTTCATACATTACTGTTTCCAGCCTATGGCCTGGGTCAGTTTTTGTTTTATTCAAGACACATATTTTCCACTACCGGCTTGCCAGGCCTCACGTAGCTACATGTGAAGCTTATAAATCCCTTTTAGCTCTGTTATAATAAGATAGTTTACTCACTTGCAATATTTCAGTTAGTTCAATCGCACATTGTATGCATTTATTAAATAAATTGACTTTGCTTTATTTATCATCACAAGCACCAAGTTTATTCTGAAAAGTGGATATGTTTTTTTAGTTTTCTGTAACCTTAAAACAAACTTGAGAAGAAGCAGTTTATGTCTCAAAAATCACCAATCATGTGACTGTGCCACACACATTAGGACGTTTAGCACAAGATCAGAATATATAATATTGTTTAAACATGTTTATGTAATTAATAAATGAAGAAAGAAAATATTTTGTGGAGTCAATGTTTACTTAAACCAGTGCTGATTATTTAACACGGGATGAATAAACACTAGATTGTAAAGAGGACTCACTATAATTTTTTTTCAAATTCTTAACAAATTATTTAAAAATTGTTAGGCCTATTTAAATTTATGATGTAATAAGAATCTTGAACTAATATTAATGTTCACTGAAATATAATATTTTGAGTGCTAAGCTAGTAATTAAGTTGCCAAAAATGGAGAGTCAGATTTATCCATGCATAAACAAGGGATTTACTGGATGAGTTTTGAAAGAAATTATAATATATCCAGTATGAGAATGAACGATATACGCTTGGTAGTAATAACAGTATTAATCTCATTTAGTTCACTAGCTCTCAACCTTATATTTTCACAACACACTATCATTTGTTGTGCGTCCTTGTGACAAACTCAAGGTGCATAAGCATGAAACTATTTTAGGCCTACTTCTTTCAGTTGAACAGAAAATGTGCGTATGTTAGTGTCCTCTATAAGACCACGACAAGATTCTCATTCATTACTCAAATGTTTGATGTAAGCCATTAAATGCTCTGTAAAATAAATATATCAAAGCTTTCAAACATTTTTCTCTCTTTAAAAAAAATTAATAATGAATGAAACTCCATTTATTTATTTTTTACAACAATAATGTATAATTGATAATCTTGCGGCACACCATTAGAGGACTGTAGTTTTTTTTTTTTTTTTTTTGCTGTGACCATACAGCACCTTTGGGGAAGTACAAGCAGGTACCAACTAACTATGCAAATAGCGCAGAGGACTACCAGATGATTAACAAAACTCTTTTTAAGTGTAAGTCAACAATAAATAGTTTTAAAAAGATCTGGAAGAGCACCTCATATTAACTTGAAAATATTACAGCTCAGTGAGGCAAGAGGTCGCAACTCTCCTTTTCACCCTGCAGCATGAGGATAAATTGACACAAACTGCCATAGCTAACGTTTTACTTAAGAGCGTTCAACATAGCAGGCCCAACTAAACTCTCAGCTCGTTTATATGTGCGTGCGAGGTGTGGGAGTAAAAGGGTAAAAAAAAAAAAACCTACAAAATGCCAGAAATGTGTGTTCATTCGTATTTAAATGATTACTCAACCTTTTCCACGTTGACAATGGGGGACAAAGCAACATAGTTTCTTGTTAATAACTACAGTATGTCTTTATTATGACAGAGTGATGATTTGTGCACAATTCTCAGCGTCAAGCCATTCTAAAATGGCCAAAAACGGCCTGCAGTTTTTATCCAAATATCAACAAATATTTCAACAATGTTCAGTATTAGGAACTTCTTGACTATTTTTTTTTTACATCCATTACTGTTTCCAGTTTGTAGGCCACAAATTCAAGTTATATATTTTTCACTACCGGCTTGCTAGGCTTGTCGTAGCTTCATAAGCCTTCTAATATAGCTTAAGACTAAAAGAGGCACAACATCCAGTCCTCGGCCACCAATTTATCAATATGAAAGGGTAAATCCAT
This sequence comes from Timema cristinae, assembly GCA_039000515.1. Classification (NCBI taxonomy): domain Eukaryota; kingdom Metazoa; phylum Arthropoda; class Insecta; order Phasmatodea; family Timematidae; genus Timema; species Timema cristinae. The sequence continues at coordinate 23,670,946 of JBCFYV010000100.1, read as the reverse complement.
ATTTTCATCAATGATAAATTTTCAGCAATACCAGTAATCGAACCCAGGACCCTTAGCTCTGTAGGATGATACGCTACAGACTGAGCTAAGGTGTCGGACTGTGTATTAGGAACGTCTATTAACTCTTTATCTCCATTAATGTTTAATCAGAGATTATTTACGTGCAATAGTGATTGTGTAAATTTATGATTTCTAGCCAACTGTATCACATAGTTGATTTGACATGGTATGCACGCTTTTAGTGGGAATAGGCTTAATACTTTTCTAATATCAGAATTGAAATCCAAGTAGATTCTAGTACTTCTAGTATAAAAAATAGAGTAGCTTATATTTCCAGTATTTCTGGACACACTAATAAAGTACATGCCACTAAAATAAGTTTGACTCTAATAAATACGCTAATGATTATAGTGATTAAATAATGTTTGACCAAAAACGAGTCTCCAGTATATGGTATTGTGGCTTGTAGGAGTGAGTGTATTTACTCACCTGGAGAGCTACAGTCCGTCCCAATTCAGAGGCTTGACCAGCGAGTTCCTCACAGCCGTCAAGATCTACCATATGCGGCGGAAAGAATTGCTGAAACACATCCGACCACAACACATGTGAAGCCATAAACAGAGGGTTGCGATTAAATGCAGTGGGTTTCCTATCCTCTCTACAAGCTAATACAATTATATAAATGGCAATCATCTATTTATTATGTTAAACATAGAAAATATATATTATATATATATATATATATATATATTAGAGCAGGATACAATCCTGATTGGGTGCTCCTTTTTTTTCTTATCATAGTTTTTTTTTTTTTTTTTTAATTAATGACTGTATTCCCTTAAAACCTGGCTCCCCTCCCTCTAAGATATTTTAATTTGATTCAATGGAAAGTTTAGATTATATTTTTAGCAAACAATAAATAGGGTAAACTATTTGAAGTGTGAGAAATTTGGAAAACATAAATAAATAAAAAAGGCCAGGATTTAATCCCTGGTCCATTGGTTTGCTGGGAGACTATTCAACTGCCCGAGCTGTGAAGGTTCATACTCCTATTAATAATATTCTGCCGGTAGAACAGTGGTATTTCAAGTGTTTAATACCTTACCGGGACAGTTGTTTCAAAACTCTAATGGTTTATCAGAAACGATTTTATGTCAGCAATTGAAATCTTTATCTATCAAATAAATATCATGTTTTCCCTTGAAGAATTAAGCTTTATACCCACTTTGGTGGTCAAATGGTCTTGGACATCACACTCGCAATAAGATAGATTGCCAACGATAGGTAGAGAGAGGTTCAAATCTAGGTCAGGTGTTCTGAGGGTGTTTAAAAAAATGAGTTTCCACTCTCTCTGCATGCAAATGTGGTATACTTCCTCTAAATTTAACCTTTATCATCCCTAACACATTAGAATAATTAGTATGTATGTGTATAACCTAAACATATAGTAAGACGCAAGGTTAAAAAAAGTTTTATAACTATCCAATGAAATCGGTTGTTCCAACAATATAAATCAGTACTACCAACAATCTGTTATGTTTACTTGTGAAAACATTTAAAAGGTATCTTGAAATTAATTTTTTTCAAATCCAAAAAAATCAGCTTTTGCCTCTTTCCTTTGAATACGTATTTTCTTAAAATTAGAAGGCCTATTATAGGCCACACAAATATCTACTTGTTATTTTCCAAAGTCTGTTGAGAGTTAAAATTAATAAAAGTAATTGGAGCATGGCTATTGAAAATTTATTAGGCAAGGGTGTTGTAATGAGCTAATTTCATGTTCCAAAATTATTTACAATAGTTCTGCATCACTAATTTGATTGTTGTATCTATATGACTGTTATTTCAAAAAAGTTACATTGAGAACTGATTCACACATTTTTTCTTGAAAAATTGTGTAGAAACTCATTTAATAATTCCAAATATATCTAAAACAATAGCTTACATAAAATTTAAACTGGACAATACAATAAAAAAGAATGATCAAAATAATGTGAACTTAATTCAATAATAAGGGAAAACCAGTTTTATCTCATACCAATTGTGAATCTTGTGCGTGGTCACGTTCATTAATTAATTTTTAATAATGTCAAAGTTGTTTAATTATTTATTGATATTTAAATATATAAACGTGCTTTAAAATAAAGTAGACATTTCAAATGAAAAGTTTACTTATTAACAGAATCGGCGAGGAATACAACTACTATTAGTAGAGTTCATCGCTCATAGAGTGCAGGTATGTTATCCTTCGTGCACGACCTAGCGAGGAAACACTCAACTATAAACACCAGTTTCACTGGCTCAGTGAATACCATTGCACAAGAAAAATTTATTTTTAAGTTAATATACACAATAATATATAAAATAAATACTCGTAAGGAAATATTAGAATATTGATTATATTCAGTATGCTGTTTAAGTAAGAATATAAGAACAATGTTATTTTAAAGAATGCCTTTTAAGACGAGGATCTATATAATATTATACAATATTATCTACAAAGTATCAAACAAAAAAATTTTTTTTTTCCTTATTGTCGTGATTTTGTAACAATTTAAGGTAGTTCGTTGATATTTTTAAAGAAAGTTAATATTAAAAAAAAAGTATCGAAAACTATATAATCTAATTAGCCTAGTTTGTAACAATTTATAGGAATTCCTACTTTAATCCTATGAAAACTCGATTACATATTGTAAGATATAAATTTCTATTAAATAACAGTTGCATACCTGCGGATTGTGGAAAAACTCGTACTTTCGGAAGTCTTTCCGGAAAATGAAACGCTTCTCGGTGTGTTTTCCGAAGACTTCCATGTCACGATAAACGCTGAGGATATCTTCGTGGTCCTCCAGATTCCTCTCTGGAACAATTCAAATTAGCAGTCTATTAAAGAGAGATGTGACTCCTCTCAGAACCATTTACAATGAAGGATGTGGTAAACATTTAATTTGTTTGTTTTTATTTTCGATAGTAATCAAGGCGGTAGCCGCAAGGGAGAGGGGCAAGGCCATATTATGGTATAAAAACAAATTAGGGGGCTGAATTACCATAAAAAGCACTTCAGAGAGCCTCCAGAGGTGTTTAATACGTATAGTTTGTTCTAGTCTTAGGCAGTTATGGTGTTATGTTGTCATTAAAATTTTTTAGAGAGCTCCTAGGTGTGTTTAATATTAACATTTTCCCCTTGCCTTCGGCAGTTGGTGTTATGTTGCAAAAAAAAACACTATAGAGTTTCTATGGGAGCTAAAAATTATATAGAATTTTCCTAGCCTCCGGCAGTTAAGAGCGCTAAACGGTCTAGGGGTAAGGTGTCGGACTTCTGTGCTGGGGTCCAGGGTTCAATCCTCGGTCCCAGCACGGATTTATCTGATTACCAAACCCTTCCTTCACCTCTGACAAGACGTGTATTAAACACAACTTGTGAATGCCAGGCTTCCCCCGTGGTTCGGATTCCATGTTAAACTGTAGGTCTTCCATTTCATCTCACAATCACCTTACCATTACACATTAGCGTAAGTGCGTATAACCCGAACGGGTAGTAAGACGCGGTGATGATGATGATGATAATAATAATAATAAATAATATAATAATAATAATAATAATAGTGCTAAAAATTACTTTAGATAGCTTCTAGAACTGTTTCTAATTTAAAAGAAAGTTATAGCCTCCAGCATCTGGGGGACGTGCCCGCCAACCCCACCCCCGAAATTATTGGCTGGCTACAACCTTGGAGAGGGGTGTTGTTCACCCCATTCCACCCCCCTGAAAGTTGATAATGATGAAATGTTGCCAAAGGAAATAGGCAGTAGAAGGGAATGTGGAGAGAGCTGTGAAAGTGGTTAAGGTGAGGATGTAGGGGACGTGAGAAAAGGCCAGTGTTTTTGCAGTTTTTATGGCAAAACTTTCTTTTTTGCCTAAATAAAAAAAATATTTCCTCAATAGAAACCAAAGAGTTTAATTTTCTTCACATGTTGATATAAACCATTTGTTGAATATCTGTCACGAGCATAGCAGTATTAGGTGAGAAACTTTTTAAATTAAGAGAAATTGTTGTCACTAAATTCCAGGACATCCTTGAAGGATATTAAACTGTTGAGGTCAACACGTGAAGAAAAATAAAATATATGTTTGTACTGAAGCAATATTTGATATATTTTGACCAAAAAAATACTTGATATAAAAACTGAAAAAAAAATTGCCTTTTATCACGGTCTCGACACTCATCTTAAAATTTTCTCTAAACACTATTTTTTTTAAACCTCTTAACTTTATTAGAGAAAGACGAAATCAACATTAAAATTATCCATTTTGGGTCAGTGGCTACATAACCATATGAGTGTAAGGAGGAGGATTAGCCAAAAAGGGATTATGAGGGTCTGGTTCCCCCTCACGCAGCCAAAGAGTTCTTGAGGTCCTCCCCTGCAAACGTTTTAAACTTGGATGCCTTTACGGTGGGGATGTAGGGAACGCAAAAAAGGGAAAGTTGTTTTTTTTTGCAGTTTTTACAGCAAAACAGTGTTTTGGCCATACTAAATCAAATATTGCTTCAGTACACGCATAAAGAGTTTAATTTTCTTCGCGTGGTGATAAAACAGTTCTTGAATCTATGTCGTGAACATAGCAGCATTAGAGGACAAACTTTTTTAACTAAGAGAGAAAGTTTGTCATTAAATAGCAGGACAGCCTTGACCGTTATTAAAAAACATTGACCTTTTCTTGCATCCTCTACACCCCCATCTTAAGCTAGTGGAGTTTTTCCTCGAATTTTTTGAAAACTAAACTCCTCTGGATTTTTTTTTTTGTAGTGGGCTTTTCATTTTTTTTATTGTTAAATCTAGAAGGATGCAAAAATTATTTTCAGGGGGGGGGGGAATGGCTCCCTTGAAATTCCAATCCACCCTGGAAACCCCACTACCCCGGTTCTTCCGCCCTTAGAATGCCTTTATTTATTAAGGGCTTAATGTAAATTTTCTGACATTTTAGGAGGTGCTATGTAGGTTTCTAAGTACTAAACCAATTTAAATCAACAAAGGTATTTAATCTGTGCCCTTGATTACCATAAAAATTAGCTCCAGATAGCTTCAAGAGGCATTTAATATCCATAATTTTTCTTTGATTGAGGCCGTTGGGGCGCTGTGCCCCCAAGAAAGACCCCTCCCCCTGAAATGTTGACCTGGCTACAGCCTTGATTAGCATTATTCCTATGCAGGCTTGTTTCTGACCAAAGGTTTCAGCAATTTGTTTAAATCCCCGAAGGATTTATAAGTTAGTTTATTTTATATTTTCCATTCTCTCCCCAAGCGAATCTCAGAATATTTGAATGACCATTTAATTTTCCCCTTCATTGATTGGATTTATTTTAATGTTATGTTTTTGATGTGCCACGTTTCACTAAGCGCCCGGGCTATATGATACATTGATGGGGTAGGGAATGATAAAATTCGAAGAAAATGTTCCCACATTTGTTTGGAAGAGGAGTGGGAAGCCACTTGAGGAGAAAATAAAGCACACAAGCTGAATATATGTGTTCCCGTTTAGGAGTATTATCAGAAGTAGTAGGTGCATCAAAAGGCCACCATTGTTTGTAATCACCGAGTCACATATGGTAGCACAGCAAGAAATGTGTATTTTTCAAATATTAAAAGTATCACGAGTTTCGTGAACTAACCAGTTATCAACTTAGACCTAACCTAACCAAACCTAGAGTAATGGGGTTGTTTACATTACATGTTTGCCATGGTGTCACGTTATGCAGTTGTTTTTTTACCTGTCCCCTTTAGCCCTCCTAGTCCAACCCCCGTTCCTCCCCCTGAAGATGGCTCTGTTTGTGCATCTAAAGTAGGCACACACATGTTCATGTATATTACAAACAAAAAGTGGCCAGACTTCATTCCTTTGCTAACCCATCATTTTTCGTGAGCGACATTGTTCCTAGTCCCTTTACACGTAACAAAAAGTGACGTGTGCAGAGCCCACCCATTCACGTATTTCTGATTGATACGTCAAGGACACGCTTTTGTGGCCGCATGGTCTAAGCCGCTACTCTCGCAGTATACTAGACTGCCGATGACGGGGAGATCGAGGTTTGAATCTCAATCAGGTCTTTTTTTTAATGTTTTCCCACTCTTCCTCCACCAAAATGCGGTTACACTTCCTTGTAATACAACTCTCTTAATCCCTAAAGCCATTAGCGTAATTAGTACAATGCGTATAACCCAAATGGGGTGGTAAAAAAAAGTCAAGGGTCGTGTTCTCTAGTTTGTCATTAGCATAAATTATTATTATTATTATCACCACGTCTTACTACCCGTTCATGTTAACGCACTTACGCTAATGTGTAATTCTAGTGTGATTGTGAGATGAAATGGAGGGCCTACAATTTAACGTGGGATCCGAACCACGGTGGAGGCCTGGCATTCCACACATTCATAAATTGTGATTAATACATGTCTTGTCGGAGGTGAAGGAAGGGTTTGGTAATCAGATAAATCTGTGCCGGGACCAAGGATTGAACCCCGGACCCCCAGCACAAAAGTCTGACACCTTACCCCTAGACCACCAAGTCAACTCATTAGCATACAGATAGTGTCAATGTTGACAAGTTAAATCATTACTTTTAGTTTATCGACGTTGAATATCCTACATTTATCTTGCTATATCGTATAAAGAGTAGCAAAGCGACTACCAAAGCCTCATAATATTTTCTAATGAAAATAGCAAACGCTGAGCTGAAAAATTAGAAATTATTCCCGGCGTTGAAAAATAAGATATTCATTTATATCTTCAATTCTGTCTTGCCCCTCCCCTTTTCCCTCAATCACTCGCCCGAAACACACTATTATTTTCTTTGTGGATGCCAACCGGTTTGGAATGTTCTCTGGTCCTTAAGGGGGCCGCCTTGGTAAGAGAGAAATTGCCGGCAGACGCCAAACGTAATATTTAACTCTTACGATGCAATTTCCATTTATGGTTCACGCCTAAATAAAGCTGAAATATTTAAACAAGTATGGGCTCTTTGTCCTTAATAACCTTATAGTTTTGAGTTTTATTAATAACCTAAACTGTGTGAAAATGTGACATTATCTCCTTTTCAACGACCTTTTAGATATATTTGTGGAACTATGAGACTAAGCTCGATGAAAAAGGACTATAGATTTAGCCTTCCTATAGCAAATATAGTAATTTTTTTTAACAGGCTCTCAACAAATAGTTTTAAGATCTTTGAAAACGGGCAGCGAGATTTCCTCTTTACTTTGAGATAAAAAGTTTCATAGTTTTCTTTCCCCTCGTTATTACCGAGATGACAGAGGGTGGGTGTAGGTGAAAGGTGAACGAAAGTATAAGCGTTGGCAGCGTAGAGTAATAGTTCCAGACAAACAAACAGATAATTGTATTTTAAGCAGTGTGGTCCGACAGTGCACGATACTTTCTCTCTGACCGAGGCGGCAGTCATCAAAATTGCACTGCACAATTTTAACAAGTGTATAATTATTTTAAGCTATATATAATGATTAAATGAGTTCAAATCATCAAAGTTAACGAGTTATAAGGGGTCGAACTTGCTATTTTATGCTTTTTGCATGCCATTGTCAAGGCAAAGTAATGAATGTATGGGGGCTAACATTTAGTACTGATAGACAATCATATGAAGTGTGCATAGTTACATTTTAACGAGATATTTACATCCGACGATATTGTCTGGGGAAACAGACAAGGTATACATCAGGTTCTCAGCCTCCAGGTTAAAATGTGTGTGCTCTTTGGGAGAGATTTAGTCCTTCAACACAGGGATCGTTAGAGGCAGTCCCAAGTGATAACATCGCCTATCAAGCAGGCTTTTTAAAAACAGTTCACTTAAAAGAACAACCAAAAATTGCCTTCTAGCGTCAATGAGCCGGATTTTCCAAAGCTAAGTTCAGGTAGCGGCACACCCTTTCCCATAAACCAACCCCCTAAACGAGCCTACTCAGACTGCAAATTACAAAGTAAACGTCTAGTATGATTTTGGTAGGAAGAACAGTAAACGTTAGTTACTAAAGTTACTAAAACAATTTTAACACATTCATACATAAAGTCATATTATCTATCACTTTTGATAGATATTATCAGTGCCTACAGATAACACAAATAATATACTATAATGTTATCAATGTTGGCCGCAAATAAATACTTTTTTTTTCTTTAAGTGATTGTTTGTAAATTGTCTGGTTGTGAACAATCTTCAAACATCGTCAACTGGTTACTTGCCTGAAAAGGATTGTTCATCGAAAAGGGGGTGAAGGGATGAAGTTGGGGTGGAAAAGGATTGCTGGTATCTGAACTATTGTGTTCGGACCACCACCCCTTTACAACGAACAATTTGAGGGCGAGTTGTTACTAAAGACTGCAAATAGCACTACCCAGTGCCAAAGGACTCAACTTTGCTCAAGGAGCTCAACAAAGTTCCCATAAGTCACTAACTAGTGCATACCTTGTTTGTGTCCTGGGATATCATCACCCCACCCCCTTAAAATCGAAGCGCCTGCAACACACAAGACGCGGGAGAAGAGCGGTACAGCCTAACATTGAGAAGAAAGGCTGAGGCAAACTTCGACTTTTTTTTTTAAATCACGGGGATTCACTTATAAGTTATTAACTTATGTAAAACATTTTATGATATCCTGCCAGCTAAATGACAACATTCCACACCCGCAACCATGACGAGTCACCTATATTTATAGCTGACAGTAAACACCCGTCAATGACAACACCGATTTACCAATCGGAGCCCCACAACTTATTTCACTCCGGACTCAATTTATCAACGCCGACACATTCTTTTGAGAAGACAGCTCCGGACTGTCATATTAAGCAGCTAATGGCCATATTAGCGCGGCTTTACACTATAAACTAATTGGATCGTCGGTAGGAAAGGCTTTCATTTGATCTGTGATCACACAAATTAAGTGTTAACCAAGACTACAGACATGAAGATTTATAGCCAACTATTTTGCATTTCTTATGACTGCACGAACAGGTTTGTAGCAATGTTACCCATTACTCGATGTCAGTGGCGCAGCAAGAAAGGGGCCAGTGTGGCTTTTATCCCCAGCCATCTACTCCCAGATCACAAATACTCTCAAAATCAACTTAAAATATAAGTACAATATTATATAAGGCAACGGTGGACAATATGAATGGGACCGAGATCTACTTTTTTCCCCCCTCAATGCTTACGCAATATACATTAGCAATTCAAATGTATTCCTCCAAAATTGTTCCCTCAGAGCCATATAGATATTATATAGAAATCCACAGCAGGAATGTAAGCTTAAAAACAAAGTTACAAAATATTTTTCTTACTAACCTGGTAAAAAAAGGTCACACTAAAAAACAAAACTACCACGTATTACTACCCGTTTAAGTTATACGCACATATGATAATTATTCCAATGGAAGCATTTTAGAGGTAGTCTACCAGCATTTGCATGGAAGGAGAGTGGGTAACCGTTTAGGAGAAAATACACTCAGCAGACCCAACCAGGATACAAACCCCAATCTTCCCATAATCAGCAGGACAATATAACACGAGAGTAGCACCTTAGACCGTTGGGCCACTGAAGGAGGTATGATCACTATTGAATGTGCCAAACAGTATCTACCGTCCTAGCATTTTAATTGCAATTTACATGTTGTCATATTAACAGAACATAATAAACCTAAACCAATAACGTGGTGCTTAGGAAACTCACGTTAAAATACTACATCATCATTTTCCATTTTGTAGAACACAACAGTCAGCAATCCATCCTTTAGGCCTACAAACAAGAATGATTATCTGCTATAAACGCCAGTTTCCACTCTCAGCAATTTTGGCTGCGCAAACGCTGGTTACTCAAAACCATCTGAAGAAAAATGTTTCTGTTTGTTCGTTATTCAGCCAGAGTTCTCAAACATATTGTTAAAGGCTAGACATCCAATAGTTAGTCAAAAAGAGAAGAAAAAAAAACACTAGAAAGAAAATTGATCTAGTGATTCTTGACGCCGAAGTACGGTTCCTTGTTTTTGTATGAAAACACTTGTTTCTGCGCATGCGCCTGCCCTGCTTCCACTATAGAGAGAGTTCCAATGGTCTCGCGCTCAAATCGCAGTTTCAAACGATTTTCTGTGGGGATTTTAGTTCGACATGGAATCGGATGCCTAAAAAGCTCATTGTATTATTTAAAGATATACCTGTGTATGGTTACACCTTGAGGAAGAGCAGAGTAGAGATGTAATAAATATGTTTGAGATTAAATAGCGAAAAGAAATATAAAAAGCCAAATCCACAACGGGAACTGTTTGCTAGGCTTGTAACTTGTTCAGCTTTGAAGTATGGTCAAAAATACGCTAAGAGCAGGAAAGGGCATATTGTTAAAAGGTATTTAGTCGACACTAAAACATTTAAAAACTAAATTGCTTTTGGTCAACGATGTTTCCTACTTAGATTTCGAGTCCATTTTGCAAAGCCGGTTGCATCTTAACTTGACGCACTACTTTTCCCCATTTATTTGAGGTAACGTGCATTTTCTGATCCAACTGATTATATCAGCACATGAGAATTTTTTATGAACGAGAGCGAAATGGCCTACCAATTTTGCCGGGAAAGATATGAGAATGATATTTTCACAAACTTCCCGGATTATATTACATGCCACAATCAAGATGGGACCGATGGCTTTACTTCCCAACCGAAGGAAGTTGTGCTACGGATTTTTATCGCTCAAGATTCAAGCATCGACTCCTGCTGGTTTTGAACCCACAAACATCGGGACCTGAGGGAAGCACTTTACCCCAAGACAACTGAGGTAGACTGTTAAGAAGTATTAGTCTACACTTAGAAACAACTGTATTAAATGAGTAGGTAACCCTGTGAAGCCTATTATTTCCCTGCTGTTAGCATTTACCCTCCTCCTAAGACTAGTATAAACACTCACTCTACTATTAGCTCCTGGACAACATTGTTTTAGATTTCAAAATTAAACTTTTTCTTGCTCTATAATCTAGATAGAAATATGATTTCTCGAACTTTTTTAGTCTACCCTGGGAGTAAAATTCTTAGAGTTCATTTTCGTAAAATCAACCAAATAGCCTAAGTTGTAGACAGGTTGAAAAAAAATTGGCAATGTTACACTATTTCTAGAATTAGTTAAGAATAATATTTATGGTTTTTGTTTCAATGTTAGGTTTATATTTAAAAGTTTCCGAATAAAACCTAAATACATGGACATGGTAACCCTATCTTGATCTGCCGCTACGTCACAAGTTGGCAACGTTTATTTTGACGAATCAGCGTGCACCTGGAAACTTCCAATTGATTTTCTGGTTGTCTCGAGCGAAAAGATTCCTACAAGATCGCTCCTGGATCTATAGGGCATCTACGGGTGGATCTTATTATTTTTAGCACCACGTCTTACTACCTCTTCAAGTAATACGCATATCTACTAATTACTCTAGTAAATTAGGGATGAGAAAGGCTGAATTTAGCGTAAGTGTACCAACGTTTGCTTAGGGGAGAAAGAATGGGACAACCATTTAGTATAAACTACACCCAGTACATCCAACCAGGATTTGAAACCCAATCTCCCTGTCATTGGCAGTAGTCTACTGCAAGAGTGACACCTTAAACTATGCGAGTGGGTGTCTCAAGTTTTCCTCGGGCTGAGGAATTCGTAAGAACTGCAAGTGTCTGTGATACTGCACTATTCTTGGCTGTGAGGAGGGAGGGGGGGGATGCGAAGGTGACACCTCCACCAAGAATGTGCTTTTAGGTAGATCAGATCCATTTTCACAATAGCTTACAGTTTCCATTGTCCGGGAGTTGGGGTGTCGGTAACACTGGAAATAATGTGCGGCCTTGTAGTCTATTTTGCTGATACTCTTAGATCCAATTAACAAGTTTCATGTGCACTAAGCGGACTTAATTGTTTTAAAGAAATTTGCAAAAATACTTGCCCAGTGGTGGTTTGTAGCTAAAATTAGTGGGGGTGCTGCTCCAGAAAATTTTTAGCCTTTGTTTTAAAATTGTGTAAAAGGAAAAAAACATGTATAAAAAGAAAATTTATTCAAGAACTTGATAAAATTTTGACCAAAAAAAACTTTTTTACTTACTTCAACTTAAATTGTTACAGTTCAAGCTTGATCTATTCATTTAAAAATTAAATCTATTCTTCTTATTTTATTTTGCGCAAAAAGTTCAATAATTTTATCTTTGATCTCTGGATGACAATTGAGGACATTTTTCTCCATTTGTACTGCAAGCGCATTTAGTCTTTCTGTTAAATAAAAGAACCGAAAAAAATGAATCAAATAGAATAGCTGGAAGCAGAATTATAATCTAATTCCACACTCTTCTACACTTTATCACATTCAAGAATATGGTATACGATTTTAAGCACAACACACGCCGAGTAAAAAAAGTTCCTTCCACCATCACACCAGAACCGGCACTGCGAGAGCAACAGTGCTCTCTCTACCTGACAGTCCCCCCCTCCTATGTGCGCATGCGCACAACAGTCAAACATCACGTCGCTGGCACTGTGAAGCGCACAGTTCGTTACAAAGATTTTTGTATTTTTTTCATACACTGGGGGATGGCTACTCAAGTACTGACATTACGCTTAAGGTGTGTATATATATATTGTATTATAAAAATAAAGATTAAATTAGGTCTTTGACTTTCCCAGTGATGAGTTAACGGCCGGGGGACTGGTGCTGTGTCTCTTGTAGAGTTAAGATAGTTTATAGGTCGTGTGATGATAGTATATGTAAGTTTATTGAATAATAATAAAAACAGAGCAATTTAGTTTAAACTAAAACTTTAACAGTTAAAAAACTGTTACACGTTTAAAAAATATATTTAATATTTTTATATATATATCGCACCTTTTTAACTTATTTACGTTATGTTAACGATTTATCTTCCAGAAAATACATCGGCCATTATTTAATTTGGAGGTTTTCTATCTGAACAACCGAATAAACAAGAATCAATAAATCCTAGCGTAACCGTAGCACCTCGTGATTGTATAGTCTATGGCAGGGATGAGAAAATACCGGTCCAAGGTATACAATATACAGGTCTTCTTGTTGTGCTTAAGTTCAAGTGACCAGAACGGTAAAAAGCGATAGTATCGCTGCTTTTAACCACGCGCACAGTTTAGATATTGTAAAAAAGTTTGAACCCAAAAGTTTTAGTTTTATAGTTTTAGGAAATATGGTAACCAGAATACATAATTAAGATGTCAACAACAACAAAAAGTAAATTTGATAAAATACAAATTAGTTATAGTAACGTTTTGCTCGCGAAGATACCCAAAAAATTATCGACGAATGGGGCACGCACTCCCAAAAGGTTTCTTCAGCCCTGCTACTAGGGGGTCAACCAATTCACAGTCTTAACACAGTTGGGGGTAATGTGTAGGGATGACAATAATACATAGAAATAATTATATCGATATTTGAGTAGCAATTTATTGATAAATTAAATAGGTCCTACATCGGACTACCCTTTAGAGCTTGTGAATCGAAATAATCAAAATAACGAAACAATTTTTTGATTTAAATAATCAATATTTCACTATTTTTTATTAAACTTGTCTGCTATTTTCAACAGCCAAATAAAACATTCAAAAGGGGAAAAAATGGCAAAGACTAGTATAACAAAGCAGAAGTCATAAGTCATATTGATACCGCCGTTCAAGTTCTTCCCTGAGCAATGCAACTCAAATATGTCGGAAACAACGAATATATCGATATAAATCATCGATATACTGCAGCTTTAGCTTCGAATTCATCCATTATAAATATTTAGATATATTATTGGGAGAGTGCCAACTCTATTCGTGTGCTTTAAAAGCAAAATGCGTGCGTATTCTCCCTAACCTACCTCAGCACGTAGTGACGTAGGTATACTTATGAGACGTTGAGTTTATCGCCTCTAGGAGCGCTAGAGAGTGAAGGTGAACTGGATGAACGTGACAGTCTTTGTATAGATGGGGTTACTATCGCGAATGTTTGTTCTGATGCTACGCGTCTTACTACGCATTCGATTATCTGGAACTAATCCAGGGATGTTATCTATATCAGAAAAACAACCTGTTATAATTAATAGTACATTTGATTTCGAAATCGTTGTTGAGGAAGGGCTGGGTGATAGGGTGGGGGTAGAGTTAGTGTTCATAAACCCGCAACGCTAGGTAAGGGTTATTTTTTCCTACCTTTTAATCTTTCTTCCACCACATCCTACTACCCGTGCGGGCTAGCTTTATTTAGTTACTCTAATGGTGTAGGGATGAGGAAGGAATAATTTAAGAGGAAATGTACCCACATTAGAGTGCAGAGGGAGAGCTTTTTTTTTTAGTACCGCGTCTTAATACCAATTTTGGTTACTATACACGTATGTACTAATTACGCTACTAGTTTCAGGTCTTAAGAAACGTTATATTTAGATTAAATGTACCCATATTTGCGCGGAGGAAGAGTGGAAAAACACCCTAAGTACACCCGACCCAGATTCGAACCTCGATCTCCTCATCATAGGCAGTCTAGTTTACTGTGAGATTAGCGCCACAGAAGTGGTCAAGAGGGGAATTATTTTATCGAAAAAACAGCTTCAGTACAACCGTCTGGGACTCAAATCCCAGACTACTCGTCAACGGCAAACCATACCAGACAAGCTTGACGTTTAGTCCGCGACCACCAATATATTAGGAAAAAAACTAAATGTTTCCCACTCTCTCCACTGTAAATGGAAGAACATTTCCTCCCAAGACTACCTTACTCATTCTTAAGCCATTTGGCGTAGCCCGGACGAGTTGTGAGACAGATCACAGTAAAGTTAAGAATATAAAAGGGATGGACACCGAGAACATAGATACTTATAAAACATCGATGTTGAATGTTCGTTTCTCAAAGTTTTGTGTTTATGAAATTCAAGAATAAAATTTGTTCTAAGTTTTTATTAGTTTTAGATTATATTATTACAAATGCACTTCAGTTTAATGTTATATAAATCGATTTGAAAAGAATCACTTATGATTGTGTTACCCACATCGGTGGCGTAGTTAGTTAACGCTTGTTTCTTGTTGAGCTTGACTGCCTAAGATGGGGATAATGAGGTTCGAATCTCGGTCGGGTGAACTGGTGGGTGTATTTTCCTAAAGAGACACGGTATAAGCGTGAAAGTACATCATTTATGTTGACCTTGAAAATTGAGATTAGCGTGATCAACTGGGACAGCTGTGTTAGAATATATTCGAGGTGTGTATTAATTGGAAGAAATATGTTATTTTTACTATTGTAAATAAAAGTTTTGTATTTTTTTTTAATGAAAATGTGAAAATTCCATAAATTTTTATCAAATTTCCTGTTTTACAGGTCACTGAACACCCTTCCGGAGTATAAGGTATGCGCACGTTTGTCAATGTCTTAGTTTGTACTTGTCTTCTCTTCTTCTGCTATTCTAAATGAATAAAAGAATGTAGGCTATGCTTCCAGGAAGTGCAAGTTAGCAAAGTGTGCAGCAGAGCTGGCGAGACGGAACGCAACCGAATCAACAACAGGAAGAGGTCGATGACTCTCTGGTGGCCTAGTCCAACAGCAACAGAGAAAGTACGGAAAAGATCAAGAGTCTCCACCAATCACAACACTGCTCAGGTTCACGCGCTGGTGTCGCTGTAATACGCCACAAATACCTCGAGGGACAATTTATAACGGTTTGTTTACACCTGCCGTGGTGGACTAGCGGACAAAGGTGTCAGTCTCATATAGTCCTTTTGTCGATGATGGGAAGGTCGGGATTTGAATCCCGGGTGGGTGTACTATGGTTTTTTTTAAAATCCCTATCACATTTGTGTGAATATTAAGATAACCCGGACAGTCGATGATTCATGGTGATTTAAAGAAATTAAAAAGATCAAAAAGCTTGTACAAATAAGAATAACTTTTTTCTTTTACTTCCGTGCTGCGCACTATACTCCTTTTTGAGCTATACGCAACTCTCTCTAAATTTAAAGACATACGACGAGGCGAATTTTAAGGAAAGGACATCAGACTTCTGTCTTTTCCGAATATGATATGACGGAAATAAGGGTTACTTACACTTTGTTGTTCGAGGTCATATGATTTTTAAGATCAAGGTCGAAATAGCAAACGATGGATTTTGGCGTTGATCAAAAAGCCCGAGTTTCTACAAAGATAAAACTAAGGCATGACTAGTTTAAAAAAATTAGTCAAAGCCACCCTCAGTACACCCTGCCAGGATTTTAACCCTGATCTCACCGTTACCGGCACTCTAGTAAAACACGAGAGTGACGCGCTATGTGTGGAGATAGGAGTGATGAGTGGAGATAGGAGCGATGAGTGATGTGTGGAGATAGGAGTGATGTGTGGAGATAAGAGTGATGAGCTGTGTGGAGATAGGAGTGATGAGTGATGTGTGAAGATAGGAGTGATGAGTGATGTGTGAAGATAGAAGTGATGAGTGATGTGTGAAGATAGGAGTGATGAGCTGTGTGGAGATAGGAGGGATGAGTGATGTGTGAAGATAGGAATGATGAGCTGTGTGGAAATAGGATTGATGAGTGATGTGTGAAGATAGGAGTGATGAGTGATGTGTGAAGATAGGAATGATGAGCTGTGTGGAAATAGGAGTGATGAGTGATGTGTGAAGATAGGAGTGATGAGCCATGTGCGCACTCCTCGGCATGCACGCGCCCTTAGACCGCATGACCACACCGATACGTGTAATGCGAGTTAAGGGCAGTGTTTTTGCCATTTTAATTGCAAAACTTTTTTGGTCAAAATAAATAAAATATTGTACCAGTACAAAAACGTAATTTAATTTTCTTCTCGTGGTAATATCAACAGATCTTGAATATCGCTCAACGGTGTCCTGGAATTTAATGACAACGTTTATCTTCATTTAAAAGTTTCTCGTCTAGTGTCGCTATGCTCATGCCAGATATCCAACAACTGGGACGCGTGAAAGCAAACCAATTGGAATATGGAGATTTTAATAATATCTTCGTGTCTTTTAAGGTTTTTATAACGAATTCTGAAAAAAAAACTACTGTGATTGGCTATGAAGTTTACGAGAAACGTCATAGACTTCATGTGCTGGCGTCCGGAGTTCAATCCTCGGTCCCGACACAGATTTATCTGATTACCAAACCCTTCCTTCACCTCTGACGTGTATTAATCACATCTTGTGAATGTGGGGAATGCCAGGCCTCCGCCGTGGTTCGTATCCTACATTAAACTGTAGGTCCTCCATTTCATCTCACAATCACCCTACCATTACACATTAGCGTAAGTGCGTGTAACCCGAACGGGTAGTAAGACGCGGTGATGATAATAATATTTTTTGTGTGTTGCCTGATGATCAAGTAAATCAAGTAAAATCAAATACCAACCAAGCCAGTTTTACCATATGCAAACAACAACATTAAAGTACACACAATGCAAGAACTAAAATAAAGCCGCAGAACGTAATCAAACAACTTCTTTCTACCAAACCGATACATTTATTTATTTGCATACTGCCAAGAAACTGGAAAATATTACATACATTCAGTATTTTAGAATGTGTGACAAATGTTAAACATTGTTTATCGAATCAAACACAGTAAAAAATATTTATATTTTTTAAATATATATTTTATTTTATGCCAGTTTCTACACCAGTGCCGCCAGTAATTTTATCACCCCCTTTAAAATATAAGTTTGAAGTAAATACCTGCTAATCAATTTGTAAACATAAGCAAATTAATTTCCAATTTATTTTTTGTCGCCACAATATTATCGGCTAATTGTTTTACTTGAGGGAGTACGCGAATAAAATTATTTAGATGAATCTACATTTAATATAAAAAAAATGGGTGTGTGTACTTATGTAAGCGCGCGAGAAGTTATACTTCTTTGGCATCATTAAAAAATAGTTTTTAATTGCATGCAAATAATTAATTACAATAAAATGATAATATTTAGTATTATGTTAAATAATATATTTTAATTTATATCAATAAATAATACATACGAATAGTTAACCTCAATTATATTGGAGCACTTGAAAAAGTCTATAAGCACAATTTTTTTTTCACTAATATTTACGAATAGTAAATAATATTAATCAAAATATTCAATTTAAATCACTACTGAATATAATTTATTAGCAGATATATAATTCGCACTTGTATGAAACTAGAACACGTGTTGTGAATGTAGAAACTAGAAACATGTGGATAAATATTATATATATGAAAACAGTGATCAGAGGCGACGAGCGTACCAACATGCGCGACTAACAGAGGTTCTATTTCTATTTTGTTGGTAGCTTTTTTTTTTTTCGAGACTTAATGAGCGGTTTAACTTCAACCTGTTACTTTTGTGTTACAGTGATGCGCGCGCATCTTAAAATTTCACTCTCATCATTTTTTCATAACGCGCCTAAAGAAGTATAACTTCAATATATTACATACTCATTTTAATATGGTCTATATTTCATCATAAGAAGAGTGTACATGACAATTGTGAGCGATGTTCACTGAACATCAAAATATTCTCAGCCGTAACTATTTAAAATGGAAAAATCTACCCGCCTTGGTGAAAGTTGTTTCAAGATTACAAAAAATAAAATAATAAAATAATAATAATTCCAAGGTTACTTTTGTTTGAGAAAGATAGGGAACTGTTACAGCCACGATGAAACCAGTCATTGGGTCACCCTTTGCATTATGGGTAGGTATAGTTCAGTTTTAATAGGAGGAGCTTTATCTGTCCATTTGATAGATATTATAAATACCTATAAAATAACACTAAAATTACGGTAAGACGGGTTTTTTTTGGCATTGCGGTTAATACCTGTTAAGGTTATACACATGTGTACTAATTACACTAGTGAATTAGGGATTGGGATGGTTGAATTTAGAGTAAGTGTGAGCGCATTTGCGTGGAAGGAGAATTAAAAAAAAATTGTGAAAAACCACTCAGTACACCCGAACGGGATTCAAACCTTGATATCCCTGTCATCGGCAATCTAGTCCAACACGAGAGTGACGCCTTAGACCATGTGGCCAACGAAGGAGGTTTGTAAAATGTTAACAATGTTGACAGCAGATACTTTCTAAAAAAAAAAAGCTTTAACTATAAAATTGGAATGTAAAATGATTCACAAATATTCATTTTGAACATAACATTTAAAAAAATAAGTTGTACATTTGATCAAACCTTTTTTCACAATGTTCTATTTTTGGAATTAACGTGAGAGCTAATTATTAATTTGTTTAAAATGTTCTCTCTTGGCCTTATCCATCATGGTTGCAAGTTTTCACTTAACCGTAGCACAACAGTAACAATGGTCACGTGGTCTGTGACATCAAGCTCGTAATAGATTGGATTTATGATTAATCGACACTCAGCTGGTTGAAGGAGGGTTCCTCCCTCCCTTTTTTTTTTGTTACCTACTTTTCCTTCGGGCGAATGCTGAAACACTTTCTTTAGATTATAACTTCCTCACCAGTGTAGTTAAATGAATATATACTGGACGTGTAATAAAACTGAGCAAGAAAAAAATAGCCTTGGGGGGGAAAAAACTCAATATTTAAGCTGTTCCCCTAATTCCTAGACCTTAGATTAACCCTCTGTGACTGGCGGTGTTGAATTTTCACACAAACTTTTTTGTTTTTAAATTAGGTCGGATCCCCTCCAAGTATTCCTCAATTAGTTCCTGCTATGCAGTGTGATTTCATCAAACATTTAAAAAAAATGTTTATTTTCTGAGATATGGGTATTTTAACTGGCACCATGACGGGATGTTGTGAATAAGCAACGGTGTCAGTCGTGATGTTATACGTCTTGCTCATTGCCACCGTATGTTTACATTGCAAGTTATATTACGTGTCTGAAGATTCCGTCACGTACAGTAGTTGTTATTCGCGTGCGGTTGCTACTATACACAAAAATAAGAATTAAAGGAAATTAAGGAAGAAAACTTTTTATTTCAACAAAAATGTTAATAGCTTTTAGAAATAATTTTGTTTTTCTGTTCAAAATACGTCCTAATTGAAATTTATATTTTACAATTGTTAGTTATTTTATAGATTAGGTTACAATTATTTCAAAGGTTTTAGGTATTGTAGTTTTGTATTTATAATTACCATTTGAACATTTTTCTTCTTCTTAATATTAAGCCGTTTTTCTAACAATTAAACATAACTATAACTTTTTTAATGAAATTTAAAAAATACAATACTATTAAAATATTAATTTAATAATATTGCTTCAAAAAAATATTATGTTTTAAAGTATGTGTTTTTTATTATAATTTAGAACATTGGATGTTGCAAAAATGCAATGGTGACAGTCCTCGTGTTATTTTTTAGAGTCCTTGAAGGTTAAACCTTGATTTTTTTTAAATAATGGGTATTTGAAAAACCTCTTAGAAAATACAAACACATATTTTTATGACAACATTGATTACTTTTTTTATTTTAAAGGAAGTGATAATCAAAAATGACAGCTACAGTTGAATGAATACGTGAAAACAGATCTAAATCCTGATTTTATAGGAAGCACACTGTAGACGCCCAACAGTCATTGAAAGTCCCCAAAATTTGACATTTTCGAAATACGTCTTATTTGATTTATTAATTGGAAAGTTTATCTAAAAATTATCCAAAGATTTGAATAATACCGTCTTATCGATTACTGTGTAATTCCTCTTTGGTATTTTTATTCAAACTGACTAAGAATCTAAATACCGTTGGATTTTTTTTCCCTCCACCACTGTGGCAACATTAGCTTCGAGTTTCAAACAATGGCCTTTATGAAAATTAAGTCATAGGTCCCATTTGTAAGAAAATTGAGTTATAGTGAAGTTAATGGCGTGTGTGTTGGACAGACACACACACACACATTTTAAAGATCAAGTTTCTATGTTTGTGACTGTGTCCCTATCCTGTTTCCGAGCGGTATCACTTCATAGCTCGGGGATGACAGCTTTGTGCGAACTCCAACGTTTGCCAACTTGGTACAGATTTAATTATATCATGGCGCATGCAATTGTTGTGAAAGTATGTTTCATCCTGCCAGATAGTGCCCGATTCCTGAGACTTGTGAAAGAGTGTATGTATGTAAGGGTACAGCCAAACTGGGCGAGCGACTAAAATATAAAATAGAACACATTGGTTGTAATGAGAGGTGGCTAGACTGGAGCGCGCGAGCGACGCTTGAAAGATAGAACTGGCTCTATCGGGGACGCGGCAGTTGGCCTAAAAGGCGTTTGGCCTAAAAGGCGTTTGGCCTAAAGGCGTTTGGCCTAAAGGCATTTGGCCTAAAAGGCAGTTGGCCTAAAGGCATTTGGCCTAAAATGTAAATTTAAAACCTTCGGTTATCTTCGGAAAGTAAAAGGTACTGTTAGTTGTTTCATCTGAATATAGATAGCACAACTGATGCAAGGTAGTTACAATATTTCTAAAAACATTGACAATATCCTACATACAACTAGATCAGTAGTTCACAAAACACTTTATCACCTTTTTTATATATAGATTTCCGATATTATTTCCTTGTTAATATATCTCACGGTCATAAAGTTAACGAAAAACAATAAGAAAATCCCATTCTCAGTATCGTTTACGCGCGGTAAAATTATATGCGTACATTCAAATTATGGGGACTTTTGACAACTTATTCCGAAAGGCAAAATGAAAATGGAAACCAATATTCAACCCACCCACTTTAGATTAGTCTGAAGTGACGCCCGATTTTCGTTTAGAGTTACTGAGATATATATGAACATTTTTTTTATCTATTGTATTAATAATTAATATATATAATAGTGACGTATTAAATAAATTTCACCAGTAAATATTACAATGGTCATATATATATATATATATATATATAAACTTAAATTATGGTTTTGACTAGATCCTTAACTCTATTATTATTGTTAGAATTATTATAACTATTATTATATAAAATTAGTACAGTTATTTTTTTCAAACAGTATAACTATTTTTATTACGGTGATATTATTAACAACATGGGCTATGTTAACACAATAAGTCCCTTGTTTAAAAACTATATACTAATTTCCCTCCTAGTAATTAGCAAAGCATTCTCAAGATTTATTTCAACTAACACTCTATTATATATATAACAAATACTCTAATATATATAAGAGCAATAAAACCCGTTGTGCAAAAAATACAAAAGATTTTATGGAATTGTCGTTGGTCTTTTTTAAGTCTTCATAAAACGTAAAAATACAAAATGTGGAAGCGTTTACAGGATGATAACTTCCCAGGGCAAGAAAAACGTACGATGTAAGCAAGTGGACCTCCGAAAAGCCAATGGCTGCAGCAGAGGCCAGAGGGATAAATCTGACGAGCTTTGGTTAGTAAAAAATATCTTGCCGCTAGGATCGCTTGTGTTCTCCAACACCAAAAAGTGACACTATTATAGCCTATAGGCAAACAGACGTGACTCAAGTTGGCCCGCCACATTGCTGAAAAAAAAAACTTTTTGCCTAATCGTTTGTGCTCTATTTGTGCTCATATGTGCCCGAACATGAACGTTAGTGCTGTGAATCTAGGCCCTTAAGATAACATTTAATGAAGGTAATCCCACTAGAGCTCAAGCTAGCACGCGACATATTGAAAACAAAACATAACAAAATTCTGTTTTCACCATTCGTTTAAGCTTCGTTTGTGCTCATATGTGCCCGAAAATGAATATTTCTCTAAAATTAGGCATGCTATATAACATTGAATGTGGCGGGCTAGGTTGAGCCTTCCCTATATCATAACATGTAGAAAATTTGTGTTCAAGCTGGCCTGCCACATTAAAAAAAAATCAAAGTATCAAAATTCTGTTCCCGCCACTCGTTTGTGCTTTATTTGTGCTCATATGTGCCCAAAAATAAACAATTTTGCTCTAAAATTAGAAAATATAGAGAACAATTAATGTGGCGGGTTATACCATAACCTGTAGATAGATTGAGTTCAATCTGGCCCGTCACATTTTTCAATATCAATATAACAAAATTATCTTTTCAACATTCGTTTTTATTTCGTTTGTGCTCATATGTGCCCGAACATGAACTATAGTGCTGTGAAACTAGGCTTTTAGATAACATTTAATGACGGCGATCCAACTACAGTTCATGCTAGCCCGCCACATATTGAAAACAAAACATAACAAAATTCGGTTTTCGCCATTATTTTGTCCTTTGTTTATGCTCATATGTGCCCGAAAATGAGTATTTGTGCTCTAAAATTAGAAAATCTAGAAAACAGTTAATGTGGTGGGCTAGCTTGAGCTCTAGTTGGATCGCCTTCATTAAATGTTATCTAAAAAGCCTAGTTTCACAGCACTATAGTTCATGTTCGGGCACATATGAGCACAAACGAAATAAAAACGAATGGTGAAAACAGAATTTTGTTACATTTATATCTCAAAATGTGGCGAGCCAATTTGTACTCTATTTTTCTAAGGTTATGATATAGGAAAGGCTCAACTTAGCCCGCCACATTAAATGTTATATAGCATCCCTAATTTTAGACCACAAATGTTTATTTTCGGACACATCTGAGCACAAACAAAGCAAAAAATAATGGCGAAAACAGAATGTTGTTATGTTTTGTTTTCAATATGTGACGGTCTATCTTGAGCTCTAGCTGGATTACCTTCAATAAATGTTATATAAAAGGCCTAGGTTCACAGCACTAACGTTCATTTTCAGGCACATATGAGCACAAACTAAATAAAAACGAATGGTGAAAACAGAATTTTGTTACATTGATATTTAAAAATGTGGCGGGCCAGCTTGAACTCAATTTTTCTACATGTTATGGTATAGGAAAGGCTAAACCTATTCCACCACATTAAATGTTATATAGCATGCCTAATTTTAGAGCAAAAATACTCATTTTTGGGCACATATGAGCACAAACGAAGCTTAAACGAATGGTGAAAACAGAATTTTGTTACATTGATATTTAAAAATGTGGCGGGCCAGCTTGAACTCAATTTTTCTACAGGTTATGGTATAGGAAAGACTCAAGTCAGCCCGCCACATTAATTGTTCTCTAGATTTTCTAATTCTAAAGCACAAATGTTCATTTTCGGGCACATATGAGCACAAATGGAGCACAATGGATTGACTCAAATAAATTTTGTTATGATGTGTTTTTCAATATGTGGATGGCTAGCTTGAGCTAAAGTTGGCCCGCCACATTAAATATTTTTTAAATTGGCCAGTTTCACAGCACAAATGTTCATGTTCGGGCACATATGAGCACAAATAGAGCACAAACGATTAGACAAAAAAAAAATTCAGCAATGTGGTGGGCCAACTTGAGTTACGTGGCAAACAGACTAAATTTTCTCTTTCTCTCCTCTCCGTCGCACTCTACAAGAGACTTTGAAGGGTGGGATTAGGCAGCAGTCCTTTCCTCCCTCCATTCCTAATAATAGCAAACGACCTTGAAGTAAACCATAACAAAAATTAATGGTTCCCCGGAAACTTTCCTTTAGTTTTTTTTTCAAACCCACTAACATAATTTGTTTTGAGTTTCACGAGTTGTAGGTGGGCACTTCTGTCTTACTTCATCCTTTGCTTTATATAGATTAAATAATGTATGGATTTGTATATTTTTGTATAAAGTTTAGTGATATCTATTTTTTTATAAGTATTTCATCTTCATATTTGAAAGAAAGATTTTTACTATAAAATAACGAATCGAGGACAAAAATGTGCACATCGCGGCTGCTCAATTACACGGTGTACTGATGGTAATTTTTCCTAAATGGTGTCCCGCTATTTCCACGCAAACGAGGGTACTTCTCATAATTCTATCTTCCTCATACCTATCTTCTAATTGCTATTAAATGTGGAAAGCATTGACTGGCGTGAAGATACAATGAAAAAACAACACTACTGGAGCTTACTCTATTTACTTGAAAAACATATTTTTGACAGTGAAAATACATCATATTCAAATATAACAAATGTACATTTTTGTATAATTATAATTACATTTAAACTTGAACTAACATTTTTAAGATAAATACGATACTTACTATATTGACTTAATAATTTAAAATGAGAGATTCCTTTAACACACTGGCTCAAAAAATATTCATTATTAACATTATATATATAAGCTAAACCTTTTTTAAAGGGTGTTGAACTAAAAGTTTAGTACCCTTTAAAAAAATAAAAGATAATAGATAGAATTTTGATTTTTTCTCTTTACGAGAAAAAGGGGTATTATAAATTCATAAAAACCATTGAAATAACTATCATATTTTTTAAATTAATTATATCTATGATAAAATGACCTCTCACTAAGAGTTTACTTAGAACCAGTGGTGCACCCATGACCCCTAATAATTTCAATACAAACCTAAATTATTTACTTTATAACTAAAACATAAGACACAGAAGATGAGTCGGATACATAGGCTCCTTTTTAAGATTTGGTTTAAGACTTTATATTCAAAATACACACATATTAAAAGTGCCACTTATATTCTCATTTGAAAAAAACACAACCATAATAGCTTCCATACATTGTATACAAGAAAATGTATATAGCTAGTAGCCACAATTCTGGTAACTAAGTTCGTTTTAGTTTTTAAGTATCTTAACACAAGATATGGGTTATTACACCGAGGACCTCGCTTATAGAGACTTCAGAATCACTCGCACCCCACCCAATTTCGGTTAAAATTAATACTAAAGTACTTCGAACTGACAAAGCTACCAGAGCGTGTTATTCAACACATTAACATATATTGACTTAGACCAGGGGTTCTCACATTTTAGACCGAAGGAGCCTTTGTACGAGAAAAAATGAATGGCCGAACTCTCATAAAAATAGTTACACTAGTATTATGATCATTCAATAAATACATTTAAATCTCACAAGTCTTTTATAATTTAATACTTGAATGAATATAAAAGAAGAACTACACTACACCCCGACCTCCACGTCACTTAAAAACAAGTTATATTTTGAGTGCGATGACTTAATAGACCAGGTAGCTTTACAGCGTTAATACCAACGTGCCAGTTTGTTATTTGTGTACAGAGGTGTAATTTTTTTTATCACGTAATATAGAAATATTTTGTTAACAACACATAAACCGTACTAAATGTCGATTTCAATACACAGTCCTACACTTTATCTCAGTTGGTAGCGTGTTTGCATACTGAGTTAAAGGTCCGGGGTTCGATTCCCGTAATGTCCGAAAAACATATCATTGGTTGACTGTGCTTTTCCCCTTTCACAATGATGAATTAACTGTCAGGGGGCTGGATGTTGTATTTGTTCTAGATTTAAGTTAGTTTGCCAGACTCTGAGGAAATAATCTACATTCTACGGTGTGCCTGTCGCTAGTTTTAAATCGAGTGTCACTCATTGAGGGTGAACTGGGAAAGAGGGAAGGGTTGATAGGGTGGGGTATTTCCACATTTTTCTCCCCCCATCCCGCCATCGAAATGTGCCTTCCTCCAGTTTGTTAAACTTCCCTATGATATACTTGAGTTTGAAGCTTAAAGATGGTTTGCATAAAACTTCAAAAGATTCTATAACAATCTATTATTATTTCTAAATGCTTAAGGGTCACCCCATATAGCTTTTAGTGGTATTCCATTTTCAAATATTTTCCACTGGCTTGGAGTCAATCCCTAAAAACTCCTTAAAAATAGTTTTTTTACAAACTACCTCGCCCAACACTAATAAAGCTTCGCCGATACTCTTGATAGTCATCACAATAGTATTTGTTTTCATTGTTACTTACTACCCGTTTGAGTTGTACACATACATCAATTTACCCTAATGAACCAGGAATGAGGAAGGTGACATTTTAGATTGAATGTACCTACAGTTGCATATATTGAGAGTGGGGAACCATTTTAGGGAAAAATACCCTTGTTACACCCGGCTGGGATTTGAACTTCAATCTTAGAGTACAACTTTATTTCCAACTGAGGGGGGGGGGGGGAAGGGGGTTGTGTTATAGGTGGAGGACACACCTATTATCTCCAACTTTGAGGGGGGCATATATTATTATATTACCAACTCATATAACATAAATGTAGCTGAATCTAATATTACCCTTTAAATATATAGTTTGACACACTCAGTTGAACATTAATATAAATTCAAGATTTTCACTATACTACAAATTGGTTTATGAATAGGCCTACTTACAAGAGGGTTATTAAATTTATATTGAAAAGTTAACACATAATTTGAGGGAACATTTACGTCACCAAATACCTTAATGCTTTCATTAACTTGCCTACTATATACATTTGTTCATGTACTACAATAAACTATGTTCTTGTACAAAACATATTTATGTGTGTCAAACAGCCACGTGATTTATTAAATTTAGAAATAATGTTTCTAAAGTATGTTTTAAGATGGCACGGATAACATTAAACTATATCCACCTTGCATGGGGATATTTCTCTTCCAGACTACTGTCCACATTAATGAAGCAAGATCAATTTGTTTAATAAGGTTATAAAATGTATATGTGAAATCTTGCAGTTAAGTAAACTATTTAAACAAATCATTAAATTCACTATAGAAGAGGAATTTTCCATAAAGTAAAACTATTGGGGGTGACATGTTTACCCGCCATGAAATCACTTACTATTTGTTTCGTAAATCTAATATAATGCCTAGATTCACGGGTGATATTTTACCCTTGGATAACAGTTTCGTAGAAACCACAAATAGTACAGCAGTTAGGGCTGAAGGTTCATATTCATCAGGTGAAAAAATGTTCTGAGCAAATAAAATACGAAACATGACTTCATTTTACATCTTGTTCAGAAGGGAATACATCTTCGTCTGACATCAGAATCTTTAGGGAAGTCATGGTGTATAACACCATATCCCTTAGATTACTTTTATTGCATACGGCAACGGTACAACGCTTTACCGGCATTTTTTTAGTATCGGTATGACACTTTTCGTAACCCTTCACGCATAAATAATAAGAAAGCTTACAATAAACATACAAACATTTACTATTCACATTGACTTTGGAAGCATACTTGACATAAATAAGAAGTTAGTAACGAGCGCACCCGCCTCATTGGCGTAGATAGCTAACGCGCTTGTCGTGTTGAGCTCAACTGCTGAGGACGGGGAGATCGAGGTTTAAATCTCGGTCGGGTGAACTGGTTTTTTTTTTCCTAAATGGTTTTCCACTCTCCCTCCACGCAAATGCGGGTTCACTTCCTCTAATTCAGCCTTCCCAATTCCTAATCCATTAGCGTAATTAGTACTTAGGCGTATAACCCGAACGGGTAGTAAGACGTGGTGCTAAATAATAATAAAAAAAGTGCGGCACTGCAAAGTCACATGATCTGAACAGAAGCAAGCTTGGCTAGGTGACGAGCAGACGTTACAGCAGCGCTGCGTGTTAGGGTAGAACTGAATGCTGGCCGGTAAAGTGTGGAATGCCAGGCCTCCACCGTGGTTCGGATCCCACGTTAAACTGTAGGCCCTCCATTTCATCTCACAATCACCCTACCATTACATGTTAGCGTAAGTGCGTATAACCCGAACGGGTAGTAAGACGCTGTGAAAATAATAATATTCCTAGCACAACGTCCTACTACCCGTTTGTGTTGTACGCATACGTACGCTAATAATGAGTTTGGCCGAAAAGTTGACTTTAGATTAGGTGTAGCCGCATTTGGGTGAAAGGGGAGTGGAAAACCACTTTGAAAAAAACCAACAGTAAAGCCTACCAAGTATCGAACCCCGATCTACCCATAATAGTCTTAGTGTATTGCTAGATTTACCATTTACCAGTAAATGTAATAAGTAAATGAATATGGATTTTGACACGATGCCATGGACTGTAACGATCCATCTGCTCTAGTTCGCCAAAACCCGTTATTACTCGCGCAATCCACCAGTTTCGCGGAATCTCAAGTAGCCCCAGATATAAATAGAAGCGACGGACCAGGGTGACCGGAAGTCGACTGTCTGATGTCGTCTCACATTACAGCAGCTGCAGACACTGATGGGTGCACCAACTTGACAAACCTCCCGAGTCAGCGCAACTACTATGACGTCACTCAGCGAGGGTGACAGGAAATGGAGTGTGTAACAAATTACTGATAACACGTTACTCTGATGTCTCAAGATATACTAGAAGTGTTTATAACTCAGGAATGCTGGGTCAACACTGTCTGGGGTGAAAGTGTCTGTCTGGGCCGAGAAATTTGTGATCTCCTGTTAGATTGGCCTACTGATGCTGGAGAGATCGGGGTTCAAATACCGGTCGGGTCTAATGAGGATGGTTTTGCCTAAGGGTAAGAGTAATAATATAATAATATGTGCGTATAAACTGAAAAGGTAGGACGTGGTGACATTTTCTTTATAAATATATAAAACATTGATACGAACTTTTGTTTATCATAAAGAGAAGCAGGCTAATAAGATAGAAACATAGCAAGAACGTAGCGAGAGGGAAGTGTGTGTGGGGGGGAAAGGGGGGGAGGGTTAGGATGTTCCAAAATCCCACTTCCCACCAAAGTTTTTAATGTTGATAGCTAAAGAGTCTTTAAATAAGTCAGTTTGAGAAACTAATCATCTTGATTTTATTCTGTTTTCCAATCTTCATAGGTAGTATATCATCTAAGAGCATAGAATTTCAAAAATTCTTCAAATACTTCAAATAGCGTATAGCTTCATCTGAGATTTTTAAAAATTCCATAAAACATATCTGGAAAAGATCCCCCTAAAACTAGGGCATCCAAGTTTCAAAAGAATTCTGGGGGAGGTTTAAATAAATTCTAGGTAATCTAATTTATAAAAAATGAGGGTTAAGCACTATTAGAATAGATTTTAGAAGCATCCATTTTCAAAAATTTGCAAAAGGAGCACTACCCCAAATAGCCTTTTGGCTTATCCAAATTTTTTAAAAAAACTCGAAGAAGTCTACACTTAATATCTTGAAAAAAAAAAGCGTATGGTTCTAAAAAAACTCTCCACTTTAGGAGCACTAGCTTCTAAGCATCTACTTTTGAAATATTAACTGGGGGAAAAAAGGGAGATAGAAAAGTTCCCAAAAAACCCTTTTGGTTACCCTTCACACAAATAAGGTTTCACCGCCACTTTTTAAAATAATTTTCTTACTCTCAGTAGTCCTAATATCATGCCAGAAGCATACAATTTGGACCCCCTCGCCACGCCAAAGAATCATAACCAAACTCTTCCTACGCTCTTGAAAAATAGTGTAAAGTAATTGGGTGTTACATGGAAAAGTCAAAGAGACAGATAAATAATATAAAGTCACTGAAATTTTGGATTATTTTTGAAATAATTTGTGAAATACAAAGTAGAGCGCGTTACCAAGTGTAAGCTATAAGTTTTATTGCCCCGTAGTGTGATTTCTTGAGCTTTTTGTGCCAAGATTCTACAATTATGTCTGTTCCCATGTCTGTCAGTCTGTTTGTCTCCCTGGCCACAGATTCAAAACGGTTGAATGGATTTTTTCCAAACTTAATATTTATATTTATAAGGATATTCTTCAATATTTTATTTTTTATTTTTACCCTACCTCTCAAATTAAGGATAGTCTATCAATGAGTGATTGTTTTTAATTCCTAAGTTTTCGAACGGATCTACAGATTTTGCTTAAAATGTATATGTAGAGTCCGTTCACCGTAGGAATTGTTTTCTGAAAGCCCTTTTTCCCTATCAGAAATCTATTATATAGTAGGATATTGGTAGTAAAGGAGACCTTTCAGAGAGTAATTTCTACCGTGATTGGAGTATAGGTATGGTTTGCCTAAATAACACTGTATGCTAGGTGTAAGTGTTCTTTGAACTCCTAAATAACACTTTAGGCTAGGTGTAAGTATTGTTTGACCTCCTAAATAACACTATGCTAGGTCTAAGTATTGTCTAACCTGCTAAATAACACTGTTTGCTAGGTGTAAGTATTGTTTTACCTCCTAAATAACACTCTGCTAGGTGTAAGTATTGTTTTACCTCCTAAATAAAACTATGCTAGGTGTAGGTATTATTTGACCTCCTAAATAAGACTGTTTGCTAGGTGTAAGTATTGTTTGACCTAAATAACGCTGTTTGTCACACGGTCTATTAAGGTCTTAGAGTAGCTTGAATAAGAGTAATCATTTCGAATGCGCGGATTGGGCTGATAGTTACCACCCTTGTGATTTTTACATCTAACTTTTACACTAATGGGGGATTATTTCATCTTAACTTAGCTCCTTATTCTAACCCATTAATAAACCTGGTGCTAACGCAACATCAACAAAATGTTCTTAGCTTCGATGGTTGATGGTCTAAGGCGTCATTCTCAAAATAGACTGGACTGTCAATGACGGGGATATCAGGCTTCAAATCCGGCCGGGTGTACGGAGGGTGATATTTCATTAATGGTTTACATTCTCCCTACACGCAAATGAGAGTACACATCTTATAATAACAACATTTCTTCTTTAATCCATTAGTGCAATTATATTTTTTTTTGTATCACTGTGTCTTTACCACCTGTTCGGGTTATACGCTTATTTACTAATTACGTTAATGTGTTGAGAATGAGGAAGATTAAATTTATTTATAGTGCACCTGAATTTGCGTGGTGGCAGAGTGGAAAACCTTTTAAGAAAAATCACCCTCACTGTAACTGACCGGAATCGAACCCTGATCATAAGCTACCAACTTAGTTTCTGGCAGTTGCTCTTTTATATAATTTTTTATTTCATCTTGTTAGTTCTTAAAGTATGATTTTACCATTTATAACAAAACGTTTGTCTACTTTCCTCAGATCCGATAACTCGTTTCATTCAGAGAAACATTCTTTAGTTTCAGATACCATATTGTATGTATCAAAACCTATTATTTATTCGAAATGATAACTAAACTAGTGTTAGAAAATATATTTTAAAGAGTGCAATGTGTAAGTAAATTATTAAAATTAAAAACACGATGGTTTAAGTTTATACACATATAAGGGGACCTCACCCTTTTTGGGCTAGTTAAATCTAGGGTGTCGGGAGGGCAGCAATTTATAGGAGGATCCAGACCATCCTTATACCCAACTTTCTAAGCCCATGTTTATCACTTTGTTAGTTTTGAAATAACTAGTCTGTCACTTGAGCCACTCTTAACTGGATTCATCTGATGTTTGTCGAGCAGTTGGTCCTCTCGTGTCGACCACTTTGTTGTCTATCACTTTGCCTGCTCCCAAAGAAAGGTACAAAATAGATTGAATAAATATTTTATTAATCCTATTTAGCTATTGAATAACTTTCCATCAGCTAAATTTTCATAGACATATCGAAAACTGGTATGGTAAAACCTTTTATAATATCCATCATAAAATATTATTTTCCATACCTTCCAAGTTACAACACGCGATAGACCTACATATACTATAATGTGGTTAAATCATTATAATTTTCACTATTTAGATAAATATGAAAATACAATTACTATTATTATGATGCAAAAGTTGAAATTATTATTTGATACATTTCCCCCCCCCCCCCCCCCCCCCAGATTAAAATTTCGATAACGATATTTACTGTTATAGATACTTTTATTTCGATACTAGTACGGTATCGATATTTTTCTTCCTATTATTTTCTTTCGATAACAAATCCCTATGTACAGATAATTTTCGTGAGCAATTTATAGTCCGAGAAGATTGTGCTACAAAAAGATGAATATTTTTTAAAAGTGCCTGGACAAATTCTCAGCTAACCAATGACACCAACCTATTCGCAGTGCTCGAAATGGGAGATTTTAACAACCGGAACGGTAACAACTAACAACCAACAATTACTTCATCTATTTTACAGCATGAAACTATTGCATTGGTAGAAACTATATCATTGTCTACTCAAACTTAAATAACTTGCACGGTAACCCGTGCCAGGGTAGTTAAATTTCAATAGAAATTAATAACACATGGCAGTTTACTATACTATCTAATTCACTGATAATTATTACAATTAATTAGTATCGATTTATATTGAAACAAAAAATACACTTCCACGGTAAAATGATATCCAATATTTAACTATGTATATGAATTAATAATTACATCTTGTCGAGATTAAAATATAAATATTATATTGGTGTTAGCATTGTTGTTCCGCATCGATTTCATTCTTGTAAAAAAATATAAGACAATCGAAACATGTGAAGGATACCTATAATTTGTGGGGGAAATACTAGACTGAAAATTAATTGAATTACAATGAGAGAAAAAAAGCCTGCTAAAACATTACCCAATCACTTCTTGTTAAGGATTATTACTATTAGCACCACCTCTTACTACCCGTTCGGGTTTTACGCACTTATGCTAATGTGTAATGGTAGGGTGATTGTGAGATGAAATGGAGGACCTACAGTTTAACGTGGAATCCGAACCACGATGAAGGCCTGGCATTCCCCACATTCACAAGTTGTGATTAATATACATCTTGTCAGAGGTGAAGGAAGGGTTTGGTAATCAGATAAATCTTTGCCGGGACCGAGGACTGAACCCCAGACTTCAGCACAGAAGTGACACCTTACCCCTTGACCGCCAGGTCACCCTCTCTTGTGAGGTAAAACGGAGTTTGATCCTACAAAATTTTGCAACAGAAGAGGCAAAATATAGCAGTAGCAAATTAAAAAAAAAAATTATTGGTTTTACATCTTTGTGAAAAATTATGGTGATGTAAAGAATCTATTGTTATCATTGTTATTATTATTAAATCATATGAACAATTTTATTTGTATGTGAAATGGTTTGTAACAAACACTTCATTAAATTGGCAGAAACAACCAATATTCTATTCATTAAAGTAAAGCCCTTTCTCATCGTCATCATCATCATCCTAATCATCAACTTTTCCATCGTGTGGCTGGGTCAGTTTAGTAAAATACCTCCATCTTCCTCTATCCTTCCACCCCTCTTTCTCCTTTTATTTTTATATTCTTCTCCTCTCACTTGCACACTTCCTGTTATCTGCTCCTCCCATCTCTTTCTTGGCTTCCCTTGTGGTATTTTTCCTAAATACTTCCAACTAAATACTAAATACTTTCCAACATTTTCTTCAGCCTCTACTCTTTTTTTTCATCCTCGTTACATACACATACCATCTCAGTCTTACTTCCTCTAATACCTCACGTACTCCCTGTACCCCAACTCTTTCCCGGATAACTTCGTTCCTGATCTTGTTTTTCCTCGTGACAGCTCGAGTATAGGTTTGTTTCGACCATCGGCTTACTAAGCCTGTCGGGTTAAGCCCTTTCTACAAAGTACACATTTTAATTTATTTAATCATTATTTCGGACCATAGCATGAGAGTGTTTTTTTAAACAAATTAATATTGGCAGTATTACCTGTGTGGTGGAATTTCGTATGTATTTGCATATTTCAGACATCACATATTCGGACTTTAATTTTGCATGTAAATTCTGACTCTACTGAGCAGGATCAGTTTTTATTAGACATGCTTAGCATTTTTTAAAGATTTATCATTTCATTCAACGCAATTAATATTCTGAAGAAATATGTTTAGTTATAAAACTTACGGGGCAAGGAAATATTGTAGCTAACTTGAGTAGATAAATAAAATTTTACGTGAAACATAATTTATGAAAATAAATAAAATGTACTTACAATTTTTTTCCCCCCCTGGTTCACTTGCTACACAGAGCTCAAAACTTCAAATAGGTACGGTATTTACATATGAAAGACAATGTGAAACTGAAGTTTGAAATATTATACCTACGAATAGAAACAGCAAATGCCCTTTTCCAAAATAATCCCCACAATAGAGGCTACAAAAGGGAAGGGGAAGGATAAACAAACACTATAGGGCCTACAGAAGCATAGTAGGATATGGGTTCGTTCACACTAGAATAGAGGTCCTTTTGGAAAACAATAGGAAGAACAAAGAAGTTGCTTTCTAGTGTGCAGGCGGAAAGCTTTAAGCTTGCCTTGAATCAACCTGAACGTTCGTAATATTGTTTCGTATCAACCGGAACGGCGTTCCGGTGGATTCCGGCCCAATTCAAGCACTGCCTATCCGTCAATTTTTCCCTATCGCCCCTCATATTTTACCTCAGTATCAAACTGAACTAAACTAAACCATCTGAAAAACAATGAAGCGTCGTCTCACCGAGATGAGTAAAAGTTAAATGGAATCTGGATGATGTTAATAAAGATTTTCAGGGTTTCAAAGATATTATCAGCTCAATAAATACAATTCATTTTACAAAATATGATTCTGAAAATAGTATTATTCTCGTGAAAATTGATACTATTTGGGTGGTTCCTAAAATTATAGTAGGCCTATAATAAACAGTAATATGTTTGTTAAAATTTCACACAGCTATGTGATCATATCAAAATTTTAAATTTTAAAGTTATTTTGGGTCCAGAAATGTTAATTAACAGCTTTGAAAGAATTTAAAATGGTGGACGGTCATAAAAATGTTGTCAAAGTATTACTTGATAAATTTAAGTAACACCATCAATTTATTATAAAAGTGAGTCAATAGAAGGTTTTTCTGACAATCCTCAGGAAACATATTACAACGCAAGCCTTTATCATATAATCTTTGATGTCAAGAAAATAGACAAACAGAAATTCTCTAGCTGGTTAAACATCTGACTGCAAATAAACTTTATGACTAGCTTTGTGTGTAGTAAAATATTAACTCTATGTAGATATCGTGTTTTAACATTAATATTAGAAAACTAAAGAATGAACATAAGACAATTAATGAATTATGTAATGGTAATTTGTTGACTGGTTTCAAAACACCATCATAGATGTCATGTATTGTTCTGTGGTTTGTTTGTTGTTGTGTTGTTGAAAAATGCGTGTTCTGTGCGTTTTAACTATGGAGTACTGCACAGCTTCTTACTACCCGTTTGGGCTATAACGCTTATGTACTAATAACGTCAACGAGCTAGGGATGTGTACCCACATTTGCGTGGACAGTGGTAAACAATTTATGGAAAACCCCCTCTCAGTACACCCAACCGAGATCAAACCCCTATCTTTCTGTCATCAGCAGTCCAGTCTATAGGGAGAGTAGCGCCTTAGACCATGCGGCCACCGAAGTGGGTAGAGTGCTTAATTATT
Source organism: Timema cristinae (assembly GCA_039000515.1). NCBI lineage: Eukaryota > Metazoa > Arthropoda > Insecta > Phasmatodea > Timematidae > Timema > Timema cristinae. The sequence continues at coordinate 23,634,764 of JBCFYV010000100.1, read as the reverse complement.
CATTTAACTTTTTCGTTCATCCAAAGATCTTGTTATTTTAAGTTTTCAGTTAAATGTTGTAATGTCCCAGCTTGTAAACCCTGTGTTGTTTCGAAAAGGATGAGAATGCAGTTTTAATATATTTTTTATTTGAATTTTATATTTAAATTCGGGAATCCCTTTATTTTATAGTTTTATTTTTAATCATTCATTTGCATTTTAGAATATTTAAGCCCTTCAGGCAGTTTGGAAGTTAATATAGTTATTTTATTTTAAATGTGCTTACAGGATGCGTTGGATGATAAAACCAAAATGGAAAGAGCTGATTTGGCACTTAGTTTTCATTCTAAGATAAATACACCTTTTCTTTATAACGGAGCTGTTGCATTTTCCAACTAACCAGAAAAGCCAGAATTCAAACTACTCTCATGTGATAGGTTGAGATTGTCAGTCCCCTTTGATGCAATCGTTGATGTCATCAGAATTCGAAAATACCGAGGGAGAAACAAACTCAACTATTGCACAAGAGGACTAGGGATATGCGCAGTGACTGGGATGGAGACAAGACGTATTTGCTTGTCACCACATATTTAATTATGACGTAGAGATGGATCAATTGTACTAGCTGAAGTTGTAAATTGTTATAGTAATAACGTATAAAGTAATACGTAATAATAATAAAATTAACATAAAAGTGATCAAAGTATATTTTTTGTATAAGTGAGAATTTCCTTATATGAATCACGTCGATAAGAGAATATGAGCTAACCAGGGACAGATGTTAAGATTATAAGTCGTCTTTTCGTAGAGTTCTACAATTGTACCCATCAAGGGGCTCTTTGAGTGTTATACAATTGGAGCCCAACGGTGGGGATTTCAGCATAATAGAAGCCTCTTTAGAGTTTTTCAGTCGGCGCCCATCAAAGGGCTTTTATTTACTTTTTTTTTTTTACAATTACCGCCCAACGTGGTGCCTCATTTAGAATTTTATAAAAATTTACACCCAACGAGGGGCCT